>SAXG01000044.1:0-378371 GCA_012932865.1 Amylostereum areolatum | reverse complement strand
GTCCATAGTACGTCTCCGTCTTCTTTCCTGACGCCCCACACACATCACTTACACCCAATCTCTCTAGTATACTTTGCACAAACCTACAGCCGCCTGGAGGACCGCTCGTCATCATGGTAGGTCACCCGTCTCATTCATGATTGTTTATGACGGGCTGACCCTTTATCCAGCATGGGACCGAGCCGATCCTTCATCAGCATTCCCCGTCGGGTCGTTGAAGCTATCCATCCTTCGCGCCCCCTTCCGACAGAACGCCTCTCCATACATCTTACTACACTTGGCGTGGGCTGGTACAACGTCGTCGGACATCCATGGCAACATCAACCTTCCCGGCTTGTAGCCCTCGGGGTGAAGATGTCCGGACGTTTTGAGGAGACTCGACGAGTAGTGCTTTTTTTTCAACCAGCCTGCACACTTTTTTTAACATCTATACCCTAGAACACGCACATGTCAACCCGCTCGGCACTCTAACGTCCCTCAGTTGCTCGTGACATCTTCATCATGTATTATGTCCGGAGAGCCGTCCGAATTGGACGGCGTCTGGCATGGAAAGAAGCACTTTCACACCCCGAACAAAGAAGCTTCCCCTCTATTCACACTATGCACATTAATACGACCATGACCGCCAATGTCTTGCCACGACACCGATCGTGGAGAGGCAATGCTTATACCCCTCCCTCTTTCTCCCCCAATGCTCACCCTCCATGAAAGGGCCGTCGTAGTGGGTGCACAGAATGACCAGAAAGCATTGGATGGTGAACGAGAAGAAGTTGTCGTTGCCGAAGATAGGATCCATGATGGCGTGGTCTTGATAATGAGTATACGGTTAGCACGCGCAGCCAAACCATGGCGTTATCTGCACTCACTAGGGTTCAGGACGTCGGCACCTGGCACTAAAATTGGTACCACCCGAGGAATATCGTTGGCAAGCGGTACGTTGGCCGCAGGGATAGGCAAGCTCATGCAGAATCCTTGGATGAGAACTGAGAGCTGATTGAAGGCATTGAGCGACAGGTCAGGATTGGCTTGAACTTGAACTTGCAATGCAAGGGAGGCATCGTAGACATGTCGGGCGTACTGCCAGTGCAGGGCGAATTCGGCGTCAGCCATGCGAGTAAGGGAGGCAACAAGATAGATGGGGAGCGGCGAGTATGGGGGACGACAGGGGCCTGGGTGGGGGAGCGTCGAGTATGGGGGGGATAGGAGGGGCGGAGGTGGGTGACGCTGGTAGCAGAGCGTGAAAGTGGGAGAATGGGATGCTCAGCTTCGTCTGTCGAACGGCGACGTTTTATAAGCCTTCTAGATGTAAATAAAAAATCCAGCAAAAGCTACGCACCAATACTAGAGTCCAGCCATGAAGACGGGGGCCCTTGTTACGTGTCGACGTCGCCTGTGGGAGAATGGGCGAGTCAGCTGGACCGTGTCGGTCAGCGTGAGGCATACCTTCGACGTATTGTCCAAGGCTTATAGGTGTGCTAAAGCTACCCTTGCATTTCTTGATGTAGCCAGCCGATGTGCTGCGCCTGTTCAACGTGGGCCAACGATGACGATGGTGCTACACAGGAATGCCAGCATTGGCCTAGCTGGGACTAACAGTGGTCAAGTTGGGCTGTCGTTGCGCCCCCACCGCTACGATATAACGTCCCCAGCATGTCGATGTTATCGCCGCCGAAGCTAGAGCAGCGCCAGCAGCCTATTATTGCCACATTGTTCCATCGATCTGAATGGAGTACCAGGTATCAGCTGTAAGTATATTAAGTTCAAGATGGCAGAACAATGGCCTACTGCAATCCGAACTAGCCGGATCTTCAGACGGAGCATCAAGATCATAGCTGCGAGCCCGGAGGAAAGATCCTGTTTCAGCTTTTCTAGTAAGAGGCAGTTCCACCACGAAGCAAACATTAATAAACAAGTAGCTTTGCTTATAGTCTTGGCTTTCGGGCTTTGAATTGATGAAGTCCTCTTTCGAACCTGCATCTCCATATTCACACCCTTCACAATGGCCACCGTTTCGTCCTCGTCCTCGCCCATCCTCCCGTCTCGTTTCCCCCCGTTGTCTACCTCCCATCGCTCCTCCAACCCGTCGGGCCATTCTACACCAACGATCGATCAAGTAGGTGCTGTGCGCGTTGTAGAAGCGTACGCTTACACTTGCAGAAGGCCTTGCTTGACCGTGTCATCGCCCTGCTGAGCCAGATGCGCTCGCCCGTTCAGCTGCCGCCCCCTGACCTCTCTGGCAACCTTTCAGCCATGGAACGTTCCCTCGTCCAGCAGCTCGAGGCTTACAGGAAGATGTTTCCCGCCTATGGCATCGACGTTGACCAGGCGGTGACGGCGGCCTCCTTTGGCGCCACCAAACGCCCTTTCGAGGACGATCACAGCGCTCAGCCCGCAGACGGCTTCAAGGAGGCCCCGCTCAACCTTGATTTCTCCGAAGACGACTTGTTTGGGTTGAACGCTTGAGTGGGGTGCGTTGTCCCTTTGTCCTTTATTTCATCCACTCACATTCATCCACAGACGTGTAGCATTTTCCATCCATCCATCCATCCATCCATATCCTTCCGAATATCCTTCCGAAAGCATGAAGTTGTATCCCCTTTCAGTCGTTGCCTGACGTTGGCCCTCCTATCTCCACGCCCGTTTAGTCGTATTTCTATGGTAGCATGCTTGATGCATGGGACTTGTATTGTGTTTGTAACTGTACTTTTATCGACCTTCGCGTCCATACATATATGCAATTCAACATTTGTTATTTGTGGAAACCTAGTCTGGCCAGTAACTACATGAATGGACGGACCCGGGACTGAAGACCGCCCTGAAGTACGGTATCGAAGCAATTGAAACGCATTCAGCACCGGCTGGCTTCATTCTTACCGCTCATGAACGCTGGACCCTCGCGCTGGCAGAGGGGAGGATGGGGAATGTTGTTGCGGGAAGGATGATACGTGTTAGGGCCAGGTGTCATGAACACCTCCAAATTGTATACATCGGACCTTACTTTACTATAGTTTACCATCGGACCTCGCATCGGACTTCGCCTCGCTTCGCCTCGCGTCCGGCCCTTCGGGCATACCAGACTTCTCGGCTTCATCGGTCATGATCTAGACCTTGGAGTCATACTTACCTCGCCTCGTGCTGTGACCCACTTCGTACTCCGTGGTACCCACTTCGTAGTCCGTCCTGACCCACTCCTACTCCGGCTTTGTTTGTCTTTGTTTGGGTCCTTATCCTCATGTATATAAGGGCTTACTAATCTATGAGGAGGGGTCATCTCGACCTTTTCTATTCTCCGGCTACCTGGGGGATCCTCCCTAAGTACTGCAGGGGAAGGTCCACACCTTCGTTTATCACTTGCCCCCCTCGATCCTATCCTCGTCTCTCCTCGCCTTGTACCTCGTCGCGACGTCCTGAACCTGCATTGCAGGTAGACCGTTGCTGACACCAGGACGATGAAGGGAAGGGGGAGAGACGTACGTATAGATGGTTGTCGACAGGCGGCTCAAGAGGCGTCGTCACGTAGCTCCGAGCTCGAGCAAGGGAACGACCGTCTACGTGCGCACACAGAGCGAGAGAGGATGCTGACGCGGGTGTGACGATCTGCCCCGGATCCCCCTCGGTAAGTCACAAAAAACAGTGTGTTATGCACCCGGCCCCTCGCTCTCGACGTCTGTGCCTGCAGAATTTCTAACGAGGTCTGCAAAAAGCTGTGAGATTGGAGTAGAAGCCAATGATGTATAGGCTCACCGAGGTATGGGTGTGCCTGTGCCTCTCATACAGTGAGCCGCTCTCGATGGTCATAACGGAGTAGCTCGTCCAGAAAATCGATGGCTTTGTTTGTGATGTACCGCTGATTTTCGGAAGTGATGAAGCTTGTCCAAGGTTTCCGTTGATAGCTGGAGATGTGCCAATCAACAAGGTCACGTCGGTATAGAAGCCACAGCGATACCGACCGTCCCAGAATCTCATCATATTGTGCGTCCAGCTCAATATCGTACTTTGCGAGGTAGGCGTAGAGCTCATTTGTGCCGAGAACTTTTGTTATTTTGACAAGTTGATCGTAGTTATCGTGCCCGTGGAAGAAAGGCTCCTTCCAGAAAATCTATAGGTACAGAGCATAAGTCATCAGTATGGGCCACAAAAACGAGGCAAACATGCACCCATAGCTCCACAAGTCCAGGCTGTGATCGTACTCCTGTAAGTCGACCAGAGGCTCGGGACCTTTAAAGTGCCGCGACATCGTATTGCATTTTGGGGTGATAGAATTCAGCGAGACCCCAGTCGATCAGACGCAGCTAGAGGAAACGTGTGGTTTAAACATGTCACCGTAGAATTCAGCGCCAGGATTTACGCACCTTGCGCCGTTCATGATCCGTCATGACATTGTGAGGTTTCACATCCCGGTGCATAATCCCCTTGGAATGGCAGAGATTTAATGCCTACGACATTTGAGCGGAGAAAGGATAGCATCAGTACGGTCACGCACCTTCAACAGCTCCAGCATGTAAAATCTAACATCAAGGTCGGAAAAGCGCGTGTCAGCAACGACTAGTGCGACAACACCAAGTTACGACAAAGCTGACAGAGGAAGAGGACGACAGAGGGGAGCCGATCAGACACGGCGACAGACGAGGGAAAGCAAGCAAAGTCGGTAGAATTGACTAGCTCGAGATAAGGAATATGTACAGCGAGAGTGAGCCTTATATACACAAGAGGAGAGAGACTTAGGTAAGCAACCAATACACGGCGATCAGTAAGCAGACCAAGTATAAGTAAGCAGTCGTATGTAAAAGAGCACAGCATGAGTCAGTATCGTACAGCATGAGTCAAGAGAAAGGAGTCAGACCCGGACCGAGATGAGTCACGTGGGTCCGGGCGGGATATAGATGAGCCGGGTCCGGGCCAAGGTGGAGCCGGACCGGTGATAAGTCGATAAGTCCTAAAGCGTGTAACCGATGTAAAGTAAAAAGAAAATTATAGACCGTTCATGACATCACCCCTTCCTTAGATTCGACGTCCTCGTCGTAATCAGATCCAGTTTCTTCCTCCGACAGGAGTTTCCAGCGATTAAGGCGTGCAGGTTTCGGGGCACCCGGATGTTCACGGTGGAAGTCGTCAATGTGTTTCTTGGCATTCTGGAGATTGGTGAGAGGCTCCCAAGTATTGTCATTGTCTGGGTAGCCTTTCCATTTGACGAGGTACTTGAAGCCGCGACCAACCTTCTTGGAGTCTATAATCTTTTCGACCTCATAGACTTCCTCTCCTTGGACTAACTCTGGCGGTGGAGGTGTAGGTGCTTTCTGATTGTCAAAGGCGGGACCGTTGTGTGGAGATAGGAGGGACTCGTTGAAGACCGGATGTTTTCGTGACCAGGATGTAGGGAGGCGAAGCTTGTAAGCCGATGCTCCGACTTTCTCCAGGATTTCGAAAGGACCAAAGCGCTTGTCATCTAGCTTTTGCATAGGACGTGCCGTTTTGATTACGGTTTGGCCATCTCTGGTCTTGGCTTCCAGCCAGACGAAGTCGCCAATTTTGTAATCTATTGGTTCGTCCTTCTTGCGATCGTAAAAGCGCTTTTGATCGTCCTGTGCTGCCTTTAGCGCAGAGCGGGCTTCCTCATAGATGTCTCGCATGCGTTGTGCAAACTCGTTTGCCGATGGGTTGTCTGTTTCACGTCGAGGGTTTGTCCCCAGGTAGAGTTCCCGACCATAGTTGGCAAAGTTGGGAGACATCCCAATCGAACTATGGACCATGTTGTTGAGCGCAGTCATGGCAAGTGGGAGGTAACGTGTCCAATTGTCCTGTCGTTGATTGACGAAGATGCGGAGGTAGTTTTCCATGGTCATGTTGGAGCGTTCGGTCTGTCCGTCCGTCTGAGGGTGATACGCCGTGGACGGGTTCCCTTCAATGCCTAACAGTTGGAACAATGCCGTGGTGAATTTGGAGACAAATACGCTGCCACGGTCGCTGACGATCTTTCTAGGAATTCCATGATGGGGGACCACCTCGCGTAGGTACTCGAAGGCGAGTTCGTCCTCCGTTAGGTCTTTGGTCGTGGCCCAGAATACAACCTGCTTGGTACTCATGCAGTTCACATTGCAGATGGCGTCTTTTCCATCCGAGACTGGGAGCGGCATGACAAAGTCGATGGATACATGCTCCCAAGGCGCTTGTGGCGGGTCGTGTGGGTGGAGTGGAGCAGCAATACGATCATGTCTAATCTTGGTACGTTGGCAGGTTTCACATCCTTCAACATATTTCCGGACATCGTCTCTAATGGCAGGCCACCAGTAGTTGCGCGTGATGAGCTCATGGGTCTTGTATCGTCCTGGATGACCGACAAGCGGGCCGTCATGATGAGCTTGGATGATGTCTGCACGGAGTCCTTTGTCTCTTGGGACATAGAGTCTGTGTTGCCAGGTGATTGTTCCATCTGCGTGTTCCAGCCATCCCTTCACTTTGAGTGCTAAGGCGCGTTCTACTGCATGGTCTCGGAGCAAGGTAGCCTCCTGAATCCGCTCAATGAAGACATTGTCAGGTCCATTGGTTATAATTCCTGCATGGTTGAGGGCGCGAAAGAGTTCTGGTTTCAGGAGGACAATGTTTTCATTGTCTTTCTCCCCCTTCTCAAGGCCCGCTAGTCGGGAAATAGCATCGGGTTTACCCATTGTTTTGCCAGGCTTGTGGAGTAGCGTACAATGATACTCTTGTAGCTCCGTTAACCATCGTGCTTGTCTCCGATTTAGCTTCTGCGCCTTGCGGAAGTACGTGAGATTGCGATGATCCGACCAGATTTCAAACTCCTGTCGTGCCCCCATGAGGTATTGTCTCCATTCCTCTAGCGCCGTCATGATAGCCAGTAATTCCTTGTCATAAATCTCATAGTTCCTCTCAGCTTCGCTGAGGGACTTTGAGAGGAAGGCGACCGGGTGCCATTTGCCATTGTCCTGTTGTTGCGAAAGTACCGCGCCCGTGGCATAGTCAGAGGAGTCCGCCTCAACACGGAACTGCCCATCGTCTGTAGGGATTGCTAGAACTGGCTGCAATGTTATACGTCGCTTGAGTTCCTCAAAAGCCTCCTGCTGTGGGGTGTCCCAGACCCATTCCGTCTTCCCAGTGAGTTTAGTCATTGGGTGAGCAATGCCGCTGAAGTCCTTGATAAAGCGACGGTAGAAGTTGCAAAAGCCCAAAAACGATTGAAGTTGTTTCTTTGTTTTGGGGGCTGGCCAATTGGTGATTGCCGCGACCTTTGCTGGATCCATGCGAACCCTTCCTCCGCCGACAATCATGCCCAGGTATTCGATTTCTGCCTTCTCAAACTCGCACTTTTCTGGCTTCAGATAGAGTTTGTTTTCTCGCAGGATCCGAAGGACCTCCTTGACTATCCGACGATGTTCTTCTAGCGTATGTGTGAAGATGAGGATGTCGTCCAAATAGACGACCACGACTCCTTGATGGATCAAGTCTTTGAACAGGTCATTCATCATGGCTTGGAACGTAGACGGGGAGTTGGTGAGTCCAAAGAACATGACCGTAGGCTCGTAGAGACCTTTGTTTGTGCGGAATGCAGCTTTCCACTCGTCCCCTTCTTTAATCCGAACATTGTTGTACCCCCATCGGACATCGAGCTTGGTAAAGTGCCGTGCTCCTTTAAGTTTGTCAACCAACTCTTGGATGAGCGGGAGCGGGTAACGGTTCTTTATTGTCATCTCATTGAGCTTTCGATAGTCCTGCACAGGACGTAGCGAGCCATCTTTTTTCTTGATGAAGAAGAATGGGGAGGCCATGGGTGATTTGGACGGTTGGATCCGGCCAGATCTCAGGTTCTCTTCCAAAAAGGCATCCAGTTGCTTCTGCTCGTCCAATGTGAGGGGGTAAACTTTGCAATCGACCGGTTTGAAGTTAGGAGTGAGCTCAATGGCGTGGTCCCATGGGCGTCGCTCAGGGAGCTTGTCGAAGTCGTCTTTGTCAAAGATGTCCTTGAATTCGTGGTACGCCGTTGGGACTCGCTCAGAGAAGGTCTGTTCCTTTTTCTTAGCGTGCTCTTCAATTGCAATTTCCGATGCATGGGTCCGGATGTGGTATGTCGCTTTGTAGCCATCCCAGTCGAAGGCAAACAGCTGCTCATCCTTTTCCATGTGGACTGGCTCTTCCTCCTCCTCTTCATCATCATCGATATTGAGGAGGGGAGGGGGATGAGAGCAGCTGATAGGGCATCGGTCGAATTCAATTGACCCGGATTTCCAGTCGATGTGAGGGTTGTGCTTCTTTAGCCACTCATGTCCAATGAAAAGGTCCGTATCTCCTAGATTGGAGACCGCCAGGTCAATGTTTTCTTCATGGTCTTGAATATTTAGGCGAAGTGTGACATATTCCGTGATGGGACCTCCTGTGTTGAGAGTGCCGTCTGCATTTCGTACTGGGATTGGGCGAGCAGTCCGTCGCGTGGGGATGTGATTTTCCTGCACAAACTTCGTGTTGATACATGAGCCAGTGCAACCACTGTCCAGGAGTGCGAGAGCTTTGACAATGCGCTTGGAATCTACCACCAGTTGTGTGGGAATGACCGTTTGTTCCTTGGCGCTGGAGGAGCGTATGAACTGCATAGGAGTGGCGAGCTCTAGTAGAGCTTGACATGCTAACTCGTCTCCCATGCCAGTTATTTCCTTGATGGCTTCATAAGTAGCCTCATCACGGCGTCGGTGGTGTGTCCAGATGCGAAGGATTGCAATCGCACTTTCGGGTTTGTCTTCCCTTAAGCGACGAAGTGTCCATTGAGCCGTTCCAGGTGCCATATAACATGATTTGGGCGCCGTGCCCCTTCCATCGCACGGCGTTGTCCCTGACTTCACAGGGTCCATATCCAAAACCGAGTCCGTATCCAAAGCCATATCCAAAACTGAAGCCGAAACCGGAGCCATATCCAAAGCCGAAGGCTCACAAATCGAAGCCTGAGTATCTAAAATAACAATGGGACGCGTGCCCGTACCGATAGAGTCCGTAAGAGAAGTCATAATGGGGATATCCCCTGTAGTAGTACAGTCCGAATCAACAATGTGCATATGTAAACGAGAACCAGGCCACCGAGGCGCCACAAAACCAGATGAGCGAGAGACAGAAACTTGGGCTTCAGATGCCGTGTACATCGTCAGCCCCCTCAAAAACCCTCCTTCTTCTCCTCCACCTTCGGCTGAGCTTGAAGCGCGTCCATCACGCTTTTCCGATCTTTGGCCGACAGGCTCCTAGCCCAGGCGGTGGGCGTCTCGAACGTCTGTGCTCGAGCCTCTCGCTTTGGTGGTTCCGTGTACCGGTCCCTCCCCCACATGTCTCGGATGTTCTTCACGTCCACCCTGCAGTCCCGCACCTGGTGGCCATTCTGTCCGCAGCGGAAGCATCGCCCCTTGATGTCGACACGGTTGACGTCCATCGGCTGGCCTTTGCCACCGTGCACCGTGCCGGTTCCATCACGGCGCCATGGGACCTGCCCCCCTTGTTGCCCATTGGACGATCCTTGTCCTTTGGGTTTTTGGTTCTGCACGGGTCCACTGCGCTGGGTCTTAAGGTCCTCCCGCTCCTGTCGCAGACCGTCGATCAGGATGATGCGCTCTTTGAGGTCCTCATATTTCTGAGGAACATGACCGCTGTCGTAGATGGAGTCGATGGTCCGATAGTAGACGTTGTGTTTGAGCAGCTGCATGAGGTGGATAGGGTCCTGCGCCGTGGAGTATCCTGCCTTCCTTGCGAGTTGCTCGAACTTGGCGAAGTATTCATGGGCAGTGGTACCCTTCGTCTGCTTGAACCCGTCCAGTTCGACTGCGGCACGGTGCTGCTCATTGACGTCGGTGAAGGCCCCTTTGAGTGCTTTGTGGAAGTCCACCCAGGCGACCATGGCTCCATTGGCCAAGTGTGCATCCTCATACTCGGCCTTCCAGGTGCGTGCTGCCTCCCCCGTCATGTAGGTGAGAATGAAGAGGACTTTGTCCTTGTCCGTCACGAGGTCATCCTCAGCGGCTCGCATGTATTCCTCGCACGACCGCATCCAGTCATTGAAGTCCTCTCGTTTCCCAGAGAAGCCTTCAGGAGTTTTCGCGTGGACTTTCTTTCGGGGGGGTCTGGCGGCGGCGGCGGCTGGGGCACTAACAGTGACCGCAGGGGGGTTGACGGTGATGGGGGGGGCCGTGACATTGACGGTGGGGGGTGGCAGGTTGAGGGCAGCAACAAGCACGGCAGGGATGGCAACCCATTGGCCATTTACTTCCATGAGCCAGGCATCGTCGGTGCCGTTATTCATGTGTTGGATGGGAGAGCCAGTTTGGCCGATGACAATGTTCCATGTTCCACCGATTTCGGTGCAGTTGGCAAGTTCGGCGGGGAGAGGGGGTTGGGGGTCGGTGCGGATCCACTGGGCAGCCATGATTGGTTCGTCGAGGTCGGAGAAGTCTTCGTCGGTGACAGGCGGTAGGGCAGAGGCGGCGATGAGGTTGAAGTCGGCTTCAGTGAGGTCGTCTTGGCTTTCGTTGGCGAAGTACCAACTGATGCCACTTGTTTGGGTTGCTACAAAGGCGACTTCGACAGTGGTGTCTCCGAGTTGGACAAAGAAGTCGTTTCCTTGTTCAGTGAAGCCTAGAGGGAGGGGATATATGTAGCAGTTTTCGTCTTCAACGTCGGTGTCGGAGTCAGAACTGGAGTCGGAGCCGTTGAGTCCGAACGAGGGAATTGTTTATAAGTGGGTGAGGTCGATGACCTCTGGCTGGGTGAGGTCGATGACCTCTGGCTCTGGTGTGGGGCTGGGGGTGTTGCCTGGTGTAAGGAGGCGGTGGGTGTGTCGAGTGTCCACTGGTATTTTCTCGTTGGGCGCGTAGAAGGATTTTGGGGGTTGCTCGAGTTTGTAGCGGTAGGTGACGTATGGGCAGGAGTAGACGTAGAGGTTTCCGTTTCCTTGTTCGCTTATTTTGAGGCGATAGAAGTGGATGTCTATGATGGAGTCTTCAAGTTCTTCTACGCCGAGGGCGACCTTCCAATTGTGCCAGGCCCAAGGGTCTTTAGATTCGTTGATGAGGGAGATGATAGCGTCGTGGCTGATGGGGATGAATTCTTGTACTTGCGAGCGCCAATCTTCCATGCACGAGCCCCCAGTCGAAATGGTTACTCTGTGCGGCAAGGGAAGATTTTGTCGAGGGAAGGTGGTTCTGTTATGAGATCGCAAGACGGTCTGCCTCAGTCTTCTCGACCTGTTGGCTGTCTCTTCGTCTAGGGGACACGAGCCCAAAGACTTCCTAAACCGCTTTCCTTTCGCCGCTTTTACTCGTTTCCTACACCAAAGGTGCATCTTCTACTGTCACCTCTGAGCTTTCAACTCCTGGTATTGGAGAGTCTCGAGTAGGTGTAACGTTTCGAGGAAACGTCAAGCCGGCACCGGTATACGTGCGCACGACCACAATGTCAGGGTAACGAGCCGCGTACTCTGGGGGCAACGGTCTAGGGCGGCACGGGGGAAGAACAAGGTCAGTACCAGACGGGTACTACTATTACTACGCTACAGTACGTAGGGACGGTCGTAGGGTGGTGCAAGAGTAAACAGATCTCGAGCTTATGTCAGCAACGACTAGTGCGACAACACCAAGTTACGACAAAGCTGACAGAGGAAGAGGACGACAGAGGGGAGCCGATCAGACACGGCGACAGACGAGGGAAAGCAAGCAAAGTCGGTAGAATTGACTAGCTCGAGATAAGGAATATGTACAGCGAGAGTGAGCCTTATATACACAAGAGGAGAGAGACTTAGGTAAGCAACCAATACACGGCGATCAGTAAGCAGACCAAGTATAAGTAAGCAGTCGTATGTAAAAGAGCACAGCATGAGTCAGTATCGTACAGCATGAGTCAAGAGAAAGGAGTCAGACCCGGACCGAGATGAGTCACGTGGGTCCGGGCGGGATATAGATGAGCCGGGTCCGGGCCAAGGTGGAGCCGGACCGGTGATAAGTCGATAAGTCCTAAAGCGTGTAACCGATGTAAAGTAAAAAGAAAATTATAGACCGTTCATGACAGCGCGGGTATAACACCTTGAAATCGACGTTGTGCTGTGATCAGGTTAAGGATCTTCGACAATGGGTTTCGGACGACATCCAAGAGCGCAACGATGTTCGGCCCGCCAGCGAGGCTTTGCAACATTTTAATCTCGCACTTGATCTTCTTCTTCTTCACGGGTTTCAAACCTTGATAATGCACTTCTCGTTGTTGCCGATGTTCACGACTTCGAAGACCTAACAAAGGGACGAGATTGTCCGGATCGTTGGAATTTACACGAGGGAACGAGTCGGTGAGAGGGCTTACTTCTCAACATCGACGTTGTCGAACAGGCCTTTGTTACGTAGTCTCTGGAGCTTGAACGAGAGACCGGCGCCTGGGTAGCGGCTGTTTAGCACGCTGATCTGCAACGCCACCTGGAAGGAGCTGCAGCGCACATAGATTCAAAATCAGCAATACCACTCAGAACACGCGAGGGAATGGGTAGGCGTACAAGACGGCACCAGTGCTCGAGTCCGCCTTGATGACGTGCCAGACAATGGGCACGACGAATTTGGCATTGGCCACGAGGCTGAAGGAGGAACGTGCGTATCAGCAGGGACATCGTCTCGGGCAGCACCGTCAGGCTCGAACCTACCTCGCTAGTCGTCGAAACGGGGAGACAATGGACGAGGGCGCGTTCACTGTGTCGTAGATGGCAAGCTGCCGGCAGCGACGCTCCCGCGAGGGGAGTTGATATGACGGTGGGGATCGGCTTCGAGGAGGAGCAGCTGGGCAATGATGAGGGTCGAGTCGGCGTCGCGGATCTGTGCGAATAATGCATATATATATATATAGCGACAATTAATAAGCGTGAAAGTGGGGGTCGACGCACGGTTTGTTCGACGACGTTCGGGACGAGCCCATTGCCTTCTGGCTCGGACAATTGAAAAGCGAGCGGGTGCGAGCGGAGGACGGTCGGTCCTGACCACGGTGCGTGAGAATTTCGCGCTGGTGCTCGTCCTTGTGCTCGTGCGCGGAAAGGGTGGTGCATGGCGGAGAGGGACGAGCGGAGGACGCGGTGACTCGGACGTCCAAAATATGAATTGCTCGGGTTGCGCTCGCAAAACAGTCATGTGACAAGAGCGGCAAGCGGGCCGGACAAAGTAAGCCGTTTCGTCTCTGACTCGGGACGACAAGACCTGGTTCTTCGAGACCAGTAACTCGACTCCGTCGAGCTCTCCTTCCATCTCGGGTCTCTCCTCGCACACACTCGCGCCCAACGCACCTCCCGGGCTGTCCCGACGACTCGGACGCCCCAGTAACCTCTCGCTGAGCGCAACGCTCACGCACTACGTGTTAATCACCCCAACGTCGCTCCTTGGACGGTGAGTGCAACGCTCGCGCCCTATACATCCTCTCCCGACGACTCAGACGCTCCAACCTCCCGCTAGCGTAACGCTCGCGCTCTACACACCCCATCCCGTGTTACCCCGACAACTCCAATGCCCCAGCCTCCTGCCAGTGCGACTCCCGCTCCTCCGACCATTACGCTTACGGATACGCAAATGTCAAGACGCACCATCAAGCGGCCGTTTAACCTCGCGACGCACCTCAAGCATAACCAAAACGGTAAGGCCGTTCCACGAAAAAGCCCCTACACGGGAAAGCGATATTCGAGCCCTGCTAGCACCGGACGGACTCCAAGGCGCGTAGTCGTGGTCTTCAATGTAGAGTGGGTGGCTTTATCATCGGTCGGTGAGCTTGGCTAACCAAGGGTTGCTTTGCTAGCGAGAGTATTGAGGTTCTGGACGCAGAGGGCCGGAAGCTTAGCTTCCGCTGCAGCGAGGCTGACTTCAGGCGAGGCTTTACCTTCGCGCTGTCCAACGGCCTCCTTCTCTCCGCGCGTCAGGTAGTTGAGTCCCTACCTGTGAACTTCAAGAAGAATCTTCGCGGGGACTTTGCCACACGCCTATTCTCCCTTACGCGTGGGTCTATGATGGTGCGTCGTTCTTTCCTAAACGCAGCTTTAGAGCTTAAGCGATTCCTCCTACAACAGCGTCCAGCACTCTCCCGTTACGCTCACAAACATCGACACATTCTCATATTAATTAGGCGTATGCTAGAGCCTCTCCGCTTGGCCATCGAAGGTACGCCCGACCCATGGCTGTCTAAATGCAAGCTTTAATACTTTAGCAGGTGTACTACGACGCGAATGGCCCGAGTTGTACGCACGCTACTGCACGGTTTGCCGCTTCATTGCCACACGCTGTCAAGGCGTGGAGGCCCTGTTCTATCCATTTGCAGGCTTTGCATTCAACACCGGGACTGTGATATGCAACAACCACACCGATTTCCTCAACCTTGGCGCCGGGCTTTGCGTCATCGTGCCCTTCGGTACTTTCAATTCGAAGACCAGCTGCAGGGTTGTTCTTCCAGAACTTGGTCTGGAGTTCGAAGTTGTTGCAGGATGCCCGATCTTTATTCCATCATCCGCTCTCCAACATTTCAACACCGCACTCCATGGCCAAGGATTCAGGTACTCATTCACAGCGTGGTCGGCTGGCTCACTGTTCCAATGGGCGGATCTGGGCGGGCGGTCGGTCAAAGAGCTTTCTGCAGCGGAACATCGAGAATACTATACTAGCATGCTACAACGCCTTAACGAGTCCTTAGCCCTTCTCAACTAATTTGATTCTGTATTGTGTATTGTGTATTGTGGTAGATTGTGGTGTGCCGTCAGAGGTCGATTCTACTTAGCGATGCCACATCGTGCGCGTAATTCTGAGCACTTGGGCCACTTCCACTGGGATGGCCAACGCACAACATAATTACCTTGAGTTGTAAACCCCCTCTGGGCCAGAGATGACAATATAATGTGTTGGAATTATCTGGTCCTAGTATAATGCAATGTCAACTTCCATCAGCCTGACTTGGACTCGTAAGATAATATAATGCCATGTAATCCGCTGTCATGAACGCCTCCTAAATATATACATCGGACCTTACTTTACTATAGTTTACCATCGGACCTCGCATCGGACTTCGCATCGGCTCCGCCTTGCGTCCGGCCCTTCGGGCATACCGGACTTCTCGGCTTCCTCGGTCATGATCTAGACCATGGAGTCATACTTACCTCGCCTCGTGCTGTGACCCACTTCGTACTCCGTGGTACCCACTTCGTAGTCCGTCCTGACCCACTCCTACTCCGGCTTTGTTTGTCTTCGTTTGGGTCCTTATCCTCATGTATATAAGGGCTCACCAATCTATGAGGAGGGGTCATCTCAACCTTTTCTATTCTCCGGCTACCTGGGGGATCCTCCCTAAGTACTGCAGGGGAAGGTCCACACCTTCGTTTATCACTTGCCCCCCTCGATCCTATCCTCGTCTCTCCTCGCCTTGTACCTCGTCGCGACGTCCTGAACCTGCATCGCAGATAGACTGTTGCTGACATCCGCTACAATATTCACGTGATCTCATAACAACTACATGGGCAAATCAGCGCCAGGCCGTTTTCCCGACGAACTCGCTGGTAATGTATACTTCTAAGTTCTCGCTGTCTCAACTCTCAGACTCTCAGTGCCTGTGCAAGCTTTTTCCTGTAAAGTTCCAAATTCTAAGCTCTTTCTCTCAACTTTCTCTATCAAAATGAAGTAACAAAAGGGTGCCCACTGACCGGATTGAACGATCGACCTCTATCCCAGGAGAGTGTTCAATCCGCTCGGTCGAGCTTTGGACAAGAACGACTATCTTCCGGTTAGGTCAGCGACGGGAGACTAGACACGGACCGGCACCCTTGTTTCCTTATCGGGCCGTTTGTTTTTCTCACCGAGCCTGCCTCTCCCAGTTCGCCGCTGTTCTCGCGTCCACGCCGTCGTCGGCGCTGTCTCCATCGCCGTTACCGAAGCTCGCCGCTTCCACTGTCTGCCCCTTCTCCCGCGCGACCCGTGGCCACCTCAACCAATGACCCTCCCCCCCCATTCATCATCCACCCCGTTCACCAGAGCCCACGCTCGGCACCCGCTCCTCCCGCGGCGTTTCCTTCCCTATTTCCCGACTGTTTCGACGCACGCCTCGGTTTGCCCTCCACAATACACGCCCCAGGGCATGTCCCTTCAAACGGCGACGGCCACTATTTCAATCCGTCGGCCGCCTACGCCACGACGATTCTCGGCAAACGACAGGCTCTCTCTCCTCAAGTAGCCTCGCCCATGGATGTGAAACGCTCCGATAGGTCTTCCTCGTTGCACCCGATCCGCGAAATTCCCCATTTCAAGTCCTGCAAATTCAGGAAGGACCCTCCACAGCACACGACAAACCCTCCAAACGGGCGTTCGCCCACCAGCTTCGGATACACGTCGGCCATCTTGGGGTCTGTAAAGTCAGACACTCCACCACACACCTCCAAACGGGCGTTCGCCCACCGCAATCAGCTTTCGGATACACGTGGTCCCCATTCATACCTTGACAGCTCCATGCCTTCCCCCCCGAGGACCCCGTTCCCGGTTCTCCTCCTCCCATCATGTCCTCCCTCTGGCCCAGCGACGGGCCTCTGGACGACGCGCACGTGGTCGCGTTTTGCGACCGCCTCCTCGCCCACTACGAGGACACGGAGCCCCCCGCCTCCCCCGCCTCTCGCAAAAGTCGTCAAACCGTTCGCGATCGGCTTCTCGCCGTTCTTAAACTCGTCCCCCTCCCACCCGAGCAAGAAGAGCCCGACGAACGCACCCCCACTCCCGTACGTCCTTTTCTCCGCGCATACATCCGCCCTCTGATTATCCCAGGAACCCGCCGTTCCCCGCACGCTCGCTCGCGCTTTAGCGCGTTTCCACGAGCTGGCGCTCGACTCGGCGTCTGGGCCTGTTTCTACCGACGAACTCGCCGACCTCGTCATCGACGGTTTCCCCCCGCTCACCCACGCGCTGTACGAGGATGCATTCCTCCGGCACGCTTTTCGTGGGTCTGCGCACCCAGCCGTCGGCGTTCTTTGGGTAAGTGAGCCATCATCCTCGCTCCTACCCTCCTCATCATGCTGGCAGCCCCGCTTTGCCCCCGCGACTCATCTCCACGCGGTCTCCTCCCGGTGCACGCACTCCTTTGAGATCGACGCGATGGACATCGACCAACGTCTCCTCCACCGGCCCACGCTTGTTCGCTCCGGCGACCCCACCGGCAGTCGCTGGGTCTCCGACGTGTTCGCCGCCTGCGAGCTCCTCCGCTATCATCAGGACTACTCCGAGAGGTCTTCCGGTCCCGGCGGGAAAGCCTGGCGCACGAGCCTTCGTGACGCGCAGTTTGCCCTTTGGATCGAGCAGCAGGACGTCTGGTCCTCCCTCCGCGATCTCCCCTTCCACGACCGCGCTCGCAACCCCCTGTACGTCCGCACCCGAGCCAATTTTGACCAAGAACACGTCGATCTTCAACGTGTCCGCTGCCGCCTCGCTCTCCTCTACGACACCGTCGGTCCCGCCCTTCTCCTTGACCCGACCTTCAACGCGGACAACTGTACGTGCTACTCCGCCACCTTTCGCACCCTGCTCGTCGTACTCGAACGGGACATGACCCCTGTCCTCTCCCAAGCCCGCGTCGCCTTGTACGCCCCCACCGTTGCCGCCACTCTCTCCCTCGGCTGCCAGCTCGGTGGCGCTCTCTTTCGCTTGTACCTCATCTCGTTCTTCCGCAGCCAGCGCCCACTGTACCATGTAGCTTAATTGCAATAAACACCACGTGACTGCACTGTGCCGTTGGCCCAGCGCAGTAACGTGACTTTGGCCGAACCCCCGGAATTTCGGGCGACGATCCTCTCAGCTCGCCTTAAAAGCCTCGTGAATGAACGTCCTGTCTGCCCATGTCCAGTGTCAAGAGGAAAAGTCCCAGCGTGCGTCCCTGTCCCCCCCCGTTCGGTCCTCCACTTACATTTTCTCGCAGGCGTATCTCTCCCGGCTAGGCAGAGGTGCCGCCACCGTCGGCAGAGGTGCCGCCAGTATTGGCAGAGGTGCCGCCAGCATTGGAAGAAACATCACAACCTCCATCCGTTCCGCCGTCAATGCTGAGCATCCGAGCACCACCAACGCCTCGCTCGCCGGGCCCTCCGACCGCACCAAATACACCAACTTGGCCCGCGTACGTATCTTCTCGCTCGCTCGTCCCCCTCGTTCACCTCTCTCTGTAGCCTCAGGCCCCCGCCCCACTGCTCCCGTCTCGCCCTCCGGCCCCCACCGTCGACAAAGTCCCCGATGCTCCCTTTGTTCTCCCCCAGGAAGATCTCCACGCTCCCCGCGTCTTCAAGGGCGCACCTGATGTCAAGTTCGGCGACGGTAAAAAGGCCGAAAGGCTCATGACTAACCTCAGGCATGCCATCGGCAAGGACGCCTCGAAGGAGATCTTCGACGAGATCCTCTCAAAGTCCCTCCTCAGCAAAGAATTCGTCAACGAGTTCACCCTCAAACATCACCTCGCCAACGTCGAACACTATTACACCTTTCTCTTCCTCATGGGCATTCCCAAGAAAGACACCTGGAAGCGTAGCATCATCCAGACCTACGCCCGTGCCTACCTCCGCTCCCGCGTGCGTCTACATCGCCTGTTCGCAGTTATTTAACCCCCCCGCTGACGTTCCCAGTTCCTTGGAACACCCGGTCGGTTCTCCAAGCACGTCAAAGCGACCACGCTCAACGACTGGATGATCGGGTTCGTCAATTGTATCGTGATGTACTGCCACGATAACGACTCGGATGAACTCGCCGGCGTCATCCTCCTTACCCGCTTCAACCTTTACAAAGATCTCGTGGCGGAGGTTCACGACAGTGGGCTATTTATCACACCGCCCCGTTCTCCGTCTAACTTTGTGTAGTCATCAAGGAATTTCACCTCTCCCGCAACCGCGAGCCCGTCCACTACTTTGGCCGATGGGAGGTCCATCTCTTGTTGCAGCAAGCTCTCGCCTCCTCGGAAGAATCGGGTAGGCTTGTCAAACTCCAAACGTGCGCGGCCATCATATTCGGCTTCATGACGGGCGCTCGGCCTGGCTCCCTCGGCGCCTCGAGCGAAGGCTACCGGGATGAGGGGAGAGTATGTCGCCTCCCTCCCCTGCGCTCCCTCCGCTCACGTTTCCTAGTACCTCAAATTCAAGGACGTCCAAGTCGAACGCATCGACAAGCTCGCGTACACCGTCACGGTCAAGTTTGAACACTGGAAGGTAAAGTTCGTCGACGCCGGCCGTGTCCTCCCGCTCACGCGCCTTGCAGGGGTTCGCCGACAGCATTTCAGCAAAGGACCAGGATTTCGTCTTTGCACCTACCCAGCTATCCCACAACCTCCCGTTTGAACCGTCGACGTGGATCGTCCTCTACATGGTCGAGCGCGGTGCGTTCGGCAAAGGCGTCGTGCGTTTTTTCCCCCGTATGTTTGCCCTCCCTAACACTTTTTCAGACCGTTGACACTCTCTGGGAGGACGACCGCGCGTCCCTTGAGGTCGTTCCGGAGATGATGGAGCAGGCCTTGTGCGTCCCCTCTGCCGTGAACCGAACCAGCCGCTGATCGTCCAACAGTTTTCTTTCCGTCAACAACGGTGGAACCGCCCTCGTCGACGAGCCGGCGCTTGTTAAGGACGGTCCTTATCACGTGACAAGCGGCTCAGGCTACAGTACTCTTACGCGTGAGAGGTGGGATCAGGTGATCCAGACGTCTCGGTTATACGAAGGTGAAGGTCGATAAGCGAAGCAGTAAGTCTTCACGGAAGACTTAGGCGAGCTTATCAACTTAGTTTGCTTGGGATTCTCTTTAGCGTTTAGAGGAGGAGGTTCTTATTAGAACAGTCCTGTATTTACAAAGAGAACGAGCTGGGGAATGGCTCGTTCGATGGGCCTCCTTTTATAAGAAAGGAGGTCGAGTAAATATATGTACATCGAGCAACGGTCGTATCGAGTATCTACGGGAACGAGACTGTGGCACCGTCGGGGCTATGCCGTTGAGACGGTGACGATCTGTGGCACTGCTGTTGAGACGGTGACGATCTGTGGCACTGTCGTCGTTGTGTGGTTGAGACGGTTACGAACTGGGGCACCGTCGTAACCCGTCGTTTAGCAACGTCCTTCCTAGTAAGGAAATGGAAACTGGAGTACCTTGGACAAGTTGTAACACTATCCCCCTCTCTAGAATCTACGTCCTGTAGATTCCTGAATCGAAGAGGTTCTAGAGGGATGTCTTGAACGTGTTGTCGATCGTTCGTTCTTCGCCATTGGAGAAGGAATATAGTCGATGCGACGAAGGTGAGGATCGTGAGTCCTACGATGATGCTGATGATGGGGATGAGCCAGCGTGGGGTGGGCGTATCGAAAATCGCGAGATCTGGTGATTGTGTTGATTGCATTGTGCTTCTGGGTCTATCGCTTTCTAATGTTCGCTCTTTTATATCTTTTGTTCGGACCTCAGCGATAGAATTCTATTCTATCGCTTTAACAACGCCTCTACTACTTTCAGGTCCTCCTCATCTATCGTAGTAGCCCCTAGCCGATGTCCTATCCTCGCCGTCGTCGCGTGATCCGGGCTCTTGAACCGAGGCCCGCGTTTTCGGAAGAGTCCCTTGATGCCGCATCTTCCCTTCGACTCCTGCATGGCTTCTTCGTCTGGGCTTCTCGGCCTCTTCATGGCGCGAGCGACGTCCGGACGGTTTAGGAGTTCTGTGACTCGTTTGAGATGACGAAGGAGTTCCTCGTCTTGTGGGTCGGGCGTGGGAGTGCGCGAGAGGACGGGCGAAGGAGGAGGAGTGGTAGGAGGGGTGCAGTCGGTGGTGGAGAGGTTGCGCGAAGAGGAGGCGAGAGTAGACGACATGTTTGGTTGGTTTGGGTGGTGCGAGTGGGTTTGTTAGACGATGTCTGAGCATGTTGTCGTCTTGTGGTTTTCCTTTTATGCTTGCGATTTAGAGGGGCAATGATGTAATCATTGCCGTCAATCGTAAGCGAGGATTCGTACATAATCAAAACTGAGTCGTAAGCAGGCGACGCGTCCGGCGCGTCGCGGAGAGAGTATCAAGCGTTTCGCCTTCCTCATAGCGATAGAAACCGGTATAGTAGAGAAGTCCGAGGAAAATATGCGTGCGAATGAGGGCGCAGTCCGTGATCAGTCCGAGGAGTATCGTAAGGAGAAATCGTAAAGGCGGGATGACGGGAGAAATAGTCCGAGTGCGTATGATGGGTGAGAGTTCGTCCGTACGCTTACCAGGGTTCCGGCCAGTGATCCTTCGACTCTTCCGCTTCCTGCAAGTCCCAATCTTCTTCCTTCCAGAAGAGGTCGTCGACGCGCCAGGAGTGATTGAAGCGCGAGGGGGGTTCTCGCTGAGTGCGGAGCATTGCGTCCTCCCAATACAGCCACTGCTCAGTGGCGTGTTGGGCGGCTTCGTGCGTCAGGCTCTTGCGTCGCGTGAGGAATCCCAGAAGCTGTCTGTGAGCGCGGGCGGTAGCGTCGGTACGTCGGAGGTGGGGGTGGAACATCAGTGTTCCTGGACCGTAACTGATATCCGGACGGTCCGGGCGAGGGTGAGGAAGAGGAGTCTGTGGTCGGAGGGGATAGCAGGACCGAGATTGGGGGAAGTGAGGGGGAGCGTTCTTGCGACGGGGGCAATCTCGGCGGAGATGGCCTCGCTTGCCGCATTTCCAGCAGCGTTTCCGCGGCTTCGAGGGAATTGCGTCCCACTCCTCTTGCGTCCACGTGGTCGGTTCGTTGTTCCACTGGTCCGAGGGATTCTCGGCCGTTTCTTCCTTCTCCCTGTCGTCCTTCTCCGATTTGTCCGTCGAGCTGTCCGATTCGTCCGCTGAACTGTCCGACTCGTCCGTTAGGTTGAGTTCCTGTCTCCGGCGAGCACGATCTTCCATCATCCGATCGACTATCTTCTTGAGTTCCTTGAAGTTCTCCCTCACCCGATGCATCGGGGAGTCCGAACTCTCTGATCCGCTTGAATGGTCTTCCGTCGGGCTCGGCAGAATCATGTTTACGTCGCTGTGCGGTGATTCGGGGATCCTGGGTGACGGGATCTCGAGCGTGGTCAGGGTGCGGGCGGAGGAATGAGGGATAGGGAGCGGGGTTTCCGTGCCACGGCATGGGAGCGTCGCTAGCAGATAGCGGGAATGGAGTTGGCGGTCTAGGCATTGTGGGCAGCCGAGGAGATGTCCCAGGTATTGGTCGCGGATCGCTGGTCTGTTGTCTGGGCTCTGGGGGAGCCATGGGCTGTCTGGATATCTCTCTTGGCAGGGGCTGTCCGAACTGCTCTCCGGGTAATCCGTTTCTAGCGACGGGAGGCTGGACGGGGTTGATCTGGGTGATGCCGGGGATGGGTAAGGATCCTGTTGGCGTGGGGGCGGTGACGGGTCGTGGAGGGGCGTTAGGAAGGAACGGGGGTCTGGTGAGGGCGGATGCGATGGGATCGGGTCGAACAGTATAGCCCGGGGAGATGTGATGTCCATGGAAGATGAGGTCAATGTCGGGGCCTTCGCGTGACGACATATGGGGAACTCCGGTAGTTTCCATTCGTCTTCGGAGGATTTCTCCTTCGTAGGCTGCGCGGAAGGTGTGTCTTTCCCAGTTGAGCCAGTTGACTCGTAGTCCGACTTCAGTAAGGAATCTCCGGAGCTCTGCGACGTTGAGTACAGCTGTTGCGCTAGCTTCCGGAATCGTCGAAGAAGTTTGACCTCTCGTTCCTCCATCTCGGTCGAGAGCGTCAGGTACCTCAGGTCCAGTTGGTGGAGTTCTTCGTCGAGCATCTTGTTGTGGTCCTTCAGGATGCCCTGGACGTCGGCCGACTCCCTCCTGAGGTCGTCGATCCTCTGTCTGGCCTGCTCGATTCCTACTCCGACTATCATGTGGGCTATTTGATTCTCGAGTATAAGGGATTCGGGTGTTGGGGCTTCCGTGGCTCCGGGCCACGGGGATTGCGTTAGCACCTGTGAGGAATTCGGGTGCTTCAGTTAGGGTTCTTCTGTGTGCTTCCAATCGGCTTACCCCCTGTTCTTCCGTCTGGTCCTGACCTAGACGGAGGAGGTACTGACTTAATTGCGAAGATTGCTGCCGATCGAGCGATGAAGCAGTCTCCACAGAGAGTGCGTTCCTGTTGGGTGTGGTGTGCTTTGTTGCAGACGAGGCGGATGCGTTCGACATTGTTGGGTGAGGCGGTCTGATTGGTAGAGGAGATGCTGGTTGCGTTTGGGGTGGTGGACATTGGTGATCTGTCTTGTTGAACCTGTAGGGTTTTTATCCCCCCTTTGTTGGCAGTGCATTCGCCTGAATGCCGTTGAGTCTCACTACTGTCTTACTTTCGTCTTGCGTTTCTTTCGTCTCGGTGGCCTTCTTTCTTGCTGCGTTGCTTCAGTTTCGTCACGATCAGTGGTTTCTGTGTTGGTATCTTTGATTGGCTGTGGTGGTAACTTCGGTGCCTTGGGATTATTCCGGTGGAACTCTGTGATCGCATCTTTTGATCCTTCGAGATTAGATGCTGGTTCCCATGTGTTACCGGAATCTGGGTAGCCTTTCCATTTTACGAAATAATGTAATGGTTCGGAATATCGTTTGTCTAGTTTCGAGGCTATTATCGTTTCCAGTTCATAGAGTTCTTCGTCGTTTACTAGTTCCGGGGGCGGTTTTTCGTAAGCTTCTCCATATTGTTCTGTTTCTTTGAACGGAATTAATAGTGCCGCGTGGAATACCGGATGTATTTTCCATTTCGCCGGTAGTTCTAAGCGATAGGTTACTGGTCCTATTACTTTTTCGATTTTGAATGGGCCAAATCGTTTTGGTGCTAGTTTAGTTTTCGGGTATACCGTGTTAAGATTTTTCCCATCTAACCATACTTGGTCACCCTGTTTGAGTTGGTCTCGCAGTGTGGTCGTTTGATCGTGCTGCATTTTCATTAATTTGGCAGCTATTTCCAGACTCGCTTCTGCGTTGTCCCATGCGTCCTTAAAGTTCTTTATTCTTTCTTCGGCTGTCGGTATTCGCGGATCGGTTGGTATTGCCGGGTTAAAAACTGGTTGATACCCGTGTAGGAGTTCAAATGGGGAAGTTTTCGTAGCTGAATGTTGTCTTATATTGTGTGCAAATTCTGCTTTTGGTAGAAGTCTTGCCCAATTCGTTTGATCTCCGTTGCAGAATGCTCGAAGATATTGTTCTAATTCTTGATTCACTCTTTCTGTTTCGCCATCCGTTTGGGGATGATACGCTGTACTGAGCGACGAGATAACTCCGAGGCTTTCGCAGATGGATTGGAATACTTTGGATGCGAATTGAGGGCCTCTGTCCGATATCATTCTTTTCCATAGTCCAAATCGTCTGTAAACATTGTCGATCAGAAGATCAGCTGTTTCTTCTGCGTTGATCGTCTTTAGGCACGGCGTGAATACTGCGGTTTTGGTGAACCTGTCGACGACTACGTTGATCGAATCGAATCCGTTGGAGATCGGAAGGTCTGTAATAAAATCTGATGTGATTGTTTCCCATGGTCGTTCTGGTATTTCCGTGGGTTGTAATGGATGTTTTGCCGGATGCGTGACATTTTTTGTTGACTGGCATACGGGACATCCTTGAACATAACCTTTTACGAAGGAAATCATCTTTGGCCACCAAAAGTTTCTTTGTACCAGCTCCAGAGTTTTCATTTCGCCTGGATGTCCAATCGTTTCCAGATCATGATGCGATTTTAGGATCATGCGTCGAAGTTCGAGATTCTGTGGCACATAGATCTTTCCTTTTCTGATGATCAGATCGTTCTCGAAGTTCCAATCTTCGATTCCTTTTGTGAGGGTGCGTGGTCCCGATCTTTTGATCGTATCTAACGCTGTCCAAACTTCATCATCTAGGTGTGAGAAGTTTCTTAGTTCTTTGAGAAGTTCTTTGTCTCCGACTGCTTCGACTGTTCCTCTTCCGGTGGCTCTAGCCCTGAAAACCGAAGGGTGAAGCAGGATGCGGTCGTCGTTGTCTGGAATGTCTTCCTTATGATCTGGTCTTCTAGAAAGTCCATCTGCCTTGTTTGTACTTCCTGGTTTGTGCACCAAGGTGTAGTCGAAACGGGACAGATATAAGCTCCATCGTGCTTGCCGTCGATTGAGTTTCTGCGCTGTTGTGAAATATTCTAGATTTTTATGATCTGTCCAGATTTCGACTTTGTGGTTCGCTCCTTCTAGATAGTGTCGCCAGTGTTCTAAGGCTTTCACTACTCCTAAGAGTTCTTTGTCGTATATCTCGTAATTTTGTTCCGCGGGTGACAGTGATTTGGATAGGTACGCGACCGGATGCCATCTTTCGATCTCATCTGGCTGCGATAGTATAGCTCCGTACGCGAAATCGGAGGCGTCACTCTCTATGCGGAATGGTTTGTTTTCATCGGGCATGATTAAGATTGGGGACGACGTGAATTCTCGTTTTAGTCTTTCGAAGGTACGTTCACATTCGGTCGTCCAGTTCCATTCGTGGTCTTTCTTTGTGAGCTGGAATAGGGGTCTGGCGATCTTAGAATAGTCTTTGATGAAGCGTCGATAGAAATTTCCAAATCCGAGGAATGATTGGACTTCTTTTACTTTCCTCGGTGTGGGCCATTCTGCTAGCCCTTGGACTTTGACCGGGTCCATCTGTACCTTGTTGTGCGTGATTATCACGCCTAGGTATTCGATCGATGGTCGTTCGAAGAAGCACTTCTCTGGTTTCAGGAATAGATCGTTCCGTTCTAGAAGTTGGAGGGCTTCTTTCATCAGTTTCCTATGTTCGTCGAGTGTTTCTGTAAATATCAGTATGTCATCCATATAGACCACCACTTTTCCGGTGTCTATTAATTCTTTGAACAGTGCGTTCATCATTGCTTGGAATGTTGCGGGTGAGTTGGTTAGTCCGAAGAACATTACCATTGGTTCGAAAAGGCCTCTGTTTGTTTTGAACACAGCTTTCCATTGATCTCCTTCTTTGATCCGAACATTGTTGTATCCCCATCGGAGATCGAGCTTTGAGAAGATCTTAGCGCCCTTTAATTTGTCGATGAGATCTGAGATGAGTGGTATCGGGTATTCATTTTTGACCGTGATCGAGTTAAGATAGCGATAGTCCTGTACTGGTCGAAGAGATCCATCTTTCTTCTTGATAAAGAAGAAGGGTGATGATATCTCTGATTTTGATTCTCGGATGTACCCTTTTCGTAGATGTTCATCTATGAATGTGTCCAGTTCCTTCCGTTCCGGTACCGTCATTGGGTACACTTTACAATTCCGAGGTTTCCATCCTTCAGTCAGGTCTATCGCGTGATCCCAAGGTCTGCTGATTGGAAAGCGTTCCGACGCTTTCTTTTCGAATACCTTCTGATACTGTTTGTAACTAGACGGAATCATCTCATCGAGTGTCTTCTTCTTCTCTCCTATGGCCGCTCTTTCTGCGAGTTCTTGTGCCTTGGTTGCTCTTGCTGTTATCCAAATACCGGGTTCGTTTGTTTCTTCTGCAATCGGCATTGTTTCTACGTCAGTCTTTCCATGGAACGTTCTGACTATCCTGATATCGGCGAGATCGGAGTTGAATTCGGGGTCTTCTTGTTCTTCTATCGTTGCGTGATGGTTGATCTTCTGTTCTTCGAATGATGGTAGGAAGGGTTCGTCTTTTCCTTGGACGATCATTGTTTTACTCGTGGTGGAGCACGTACCTGGACATGTCTGTAGTGTAATCTGTCTCTTTCTCCAATCGATGCTAGGGTTGTGTTTTTTAAGCCAAGGGGTTCCTAAGATTACTTCGTCTCCTCCTAGGGCTGTGACGAATAGTCCTAGGCTTTCGCGGTGAATTTCTCCGTTGATTCCTTCCATCGTCATTGGAAGGTATACCTTCTGTTTGATCTCTCCCAGAGTGTTTCGAGATCCGTCGACGTTGTATATCGGTATCGGTTTCTTAAGCTGGATCAGATTCATCTTGTGTTTTCGTACAAAATCTGGATGGATCAGAGTGCTGCTTGCTCCGCTGTCCAATAGCGCTTTTGCTGCGGCTTTACGGAACTTTCCATGAAACATAACAGGTATATGAATTGATGGAGCGTGTGTTGCTCCGTCTTGGTATGACCTTATATACACTGTTCTATTTACGTCATCTTCTGTATCCTGTACAGAAGATCGACTTGAAAAGTTCATTGTCTGTGTCCTTTCAACAGCCGCGGTTGAAGGACGATTCAAAAACCCTGATTGTCTTTGAACATGTTGGCAGTGCGTGCGAACGTTTCACTGTCCATCTTGTTCACAAGCTTGGTGATCTGATCAATCGGGGATTCTTCCTCTGTTAGATTCGCTGTTCGTGCATTGATCGTTGTTTGGGTACGTTTCTCTGGGCAGTTCCTGGAGATGTGTCCTGGCTTCCGGCAATAGAAGCATGATCCTGATTTCTGGAGTTCGGTACGTTCTTGTGGGGTAAGGCGTCTGAAGTTTCGGCCGTTGTTTCCGGTCTGAGCGGCTCTGGCGGTGGTAACGTTTCCTTTGTTTCCGTTTCCTTTTCGGAATGGAACGTACGCCTGTGGTTTCTTGTATAGGAGGGTGAGGTCGCTCGTTGGGTTCATTGGTCTTGTATAATGCCGTTGGAATGCTTGAGCTTCTCGCCAGTTATTATCGATGCGCAATGCGAGTTCATACCATTCTTCAATATCGTTCGAGATGTGATCTCTCTTGAGGATCTCGACCACGATATCGTTGCGCAGTCCTCTCTTGAATTGGTCGATCAATGCTTTATGATCGTAACCAGCTTCCATAGCATAGTCTCTGAAGATCGTGATGTAATCTTTGGTGTCCATAGTGCCTTGTTCCAGGCGCTGTATGTTGAATCTAGCGTCCCTTCCGGGGTCTATTTCTCCAAAGGTCTCTAAGAAGTGGTCGCGGAACACCGTCCATGGAAGGTACGCTTCTGGATCTAGGCCGCGATCTCGTATCTTATCGATTTTGCTTATTAAAAGGGACGCCCAGTGAAGGGCAGGCCCATCGGTGAGATGTGAGAGCACGAAGGTTATCTTACGCATGTTGGCAGCATATGCGTTGGGGAATTCTATGAAGCGAAGTACGCATTGTTCTACGAACTTTGCTGCTTTTGCCCGATCCCTTCCGTCATATACTCCTAATGCGTTTAACTTGAATCCTTTGTCCTTGTCGTCGGGCTTTGATCCAATTGTTCCTGTTCCTCCCGGTGGGGAATTCCCTGGTGGATACTTTGATCCTTTCGGAAGATCTGCGGTTGCTCCTCTTCCGAAAACGTAGTCCTGGACTTCTTTTCCTTTCTTGTCTTCGATCGATCGGTCGGAAGGCGGTGGTGATGGTGATTGTGGCGGTCTCCATCTTATTGGTTCGGTCGTGCCAAATCCTAGGGAGAATCGAGTCTCATGTCTCGGTTTTGCGGGATCGGCTGGTGTTGGAGTTGCAGGCGTCTGGCGCGGTACATTAGTCTCTCCAGGGGGGACATTGCCAAGTGCGGTGGCGGGGTTGGGTATCGAGGTGGCGGTGTCTCCCATTGTTGTGACGTTCTCTGGTCTTCCGAATAGATTTCCTTGTCTTCCTCTTCTGGTTCCGAAGATATCTTCGTCTGATTTAACTGATGGAGATCTTGTTGATTTCTCTGTATGTCCTTCCGTTTCTGCTGCGCTCGATGGGCTGCCTTCTCGACTTCCTCCGGAATCGGACTTAACTTGGGGGTTTGATACAGTTCTCTTAGGTTCTGGCGCGGTTTCCTCTGGAGGCTGTGTAGTTGTTGCGGGTTCTTGAGGATGCTGGAGTTCGGTTTGAGGGTTCTGTGGTTCGGTTGTCGTATCGGTTGTGTCGGTATCGGGATCAAATTCCCAGTAGTCCTTAATATTCCCGGTGTAAGGCTTCTCTTCGACTTTCTGTGCGTCCGGGTGTTTCCAGAGTTCTTCTGATGAGAGGGGCCCGATATGAGGTCTTGAATAATCTGGGCGCTTCCAATGTGAATTGTCGTAGCTTCCGTCTTCCTTTTCTCTTTTGGATCTATCTTTGAAGTATTCTGCTGCTGGGGGAAGGTTGTATCTGTATATGGGTGGGTTCCA
This sequence comes from Amylostereum areolatum, assembly GCA_012932865.1. Classification (NCBI taxonomy): domain Eukaryota; kingdom Fungi; phylum Basidiomycota; class Agaricomycetes; order Russulales; family Stereaceae; genus Amylostereum; species Amylostereum areolatum. The sequence continues at coordinate 349,318 of SAXG01000044.1, read as the reverse complement.
CTGGTACGCGTATGTCCCTTTGCTTTCTTTCGCGACGAGGGTTCCGTCGTAGTAAAAAAGGAGATGATAGGGGTCAAATGTCCAGCGATGATCTTCGTTTCCGTTAGGGAAGTCTCGACTGCAGTTTGATTGGAGTTGAGGGATCTCAAAATCTGATGGTCTTTTTTCAGCGGGTTGTTCCACTGACTCCGTGGTGGGTGTTTCGTTTGACGCTCTGCGCCAAACTGTAGGGTGAGCTAGTGTAGAGGAGAGCTCGTTCTAGTGTTAAGGACGGTCCTTATCACGTGACAAGCGGCTCAGGCTACAGTACTCTTACGCGTGAGAGGTGGGATCAGGTGATCCAGACGTCTCGGTTATACGAAGGTGAAGGTCGATAAGCGAAGCAGTAAGTCTTCACGGAAGACTTAGGCGAGCTTATCAACTTAGTTTGCTTGGGATTCTCTTTAGCGTTTAGAGGAGGAGGTTCTTATTAGAACAGTCCTGTATTTACAAAGAGAACGAGCTGGGGAATGGCTCGTTCGATGGGCCTCCTTTTATAAGAAAGGAGGTCGAGTAAATATATGTACATCGAGCAACGGTCGTATCGAGTATCTACGGGAACGAGACTGTGGCACCGTCGGGGCTATGCCGTTGAGACGGTGACGATCTGTGGCACTGCTGTTGAGACGGTGACGATCTGTGGCACTGTCGTCGTTGTGTGGTTGAGACGGTTACGAACTGGGGCACCGTCGTAACCCGTCGTTTAGCAACGTCCTTCCTAGTAAGGAAATGGAAACTGGAGTACCTTGGACAAGTTGTAACAGCGCTCACCCAAACTCTTTACCAATCCATCTCCGCCATCGCCGTCAACGCCGGCCTCCCCAAGTCCGGATTGTACGCTCTCCGTCGCGAGACCGGCAACTACGTTGGTTTTCCACCCTTCATTATTTCTCATCCACTCATGATTTTGCCTACAGTACTCGCTCGTCAAGGGCCAGGGCTGGGCCGCGGCCATCCTCGGTCACTCCGAAGGTCAGTTCAAAACCTTGAGTCGCTATTATTCTAGGTCCACCGCAAACTTTGATGTCTCCGCGATTCGACTGGGAGAGTTGGACCCTGAGGACATCCGCGCCTTTCAAGTGAGAACATCCCCGGATGTCCTTGTCTCCGCTTATTGTTTCTTTGTAGGCCGGGCAACATGTGCACGAACGCAGCTCCGCCGCCGTCATGGCTCTCCTCGGTCGCAAGATGCTCGCACAACAAGAAGAACAAGCGGATGCCCCTGCACCAGAGCGTCCAGCCAAACGGCGCATCGCCCTGTCCTCGGAACAGCTGGACGAGATCGAGGTTCGTGTCCTTCCTCTCCTCTTTGATCTAGCTGACCACCATGTTCAGTGCATCCCCATCTTGGTCGACCTCCGGGCCCGTGTCGCGGTGGTAGGCGCCCATTTCTTCACCTTTTTCCGCTCGATAGGATCCGGCCACAACTTGTCTCCATCCGAGTTCGGACGAGCTGGCTTCAAACAGTCCACCGTTCCAATCCTCCTCAAAAGGCAGGATATCCATTTCGTAACCCCGTCGCAGGCCGAGAATATCCCTCTGCTCACCGATGACCCTGTCGTCGACATGCTCGAGGACGAGGCCAAGCTTGCCACGGTGACTGCGCCCCTCTACCGCTGCACGCTGGACTCGGACGGTGATATCGAAGTGGATGATCTGAACGAGGACGAGAAAGATGTTCGCATCCGCGCAGGCGAGGTGCGTGGACGGACCCTTTCATGACGTTGGCTAATGCTCGTGGCGTCCAGGCTCGCATCAAGCTCATCGCGTTATGCGCCGAAGAGACCAAGCAGAGGCGCCATCTGAGGAGAAAATACCGCACGAGCGACAAGGCGGAACGAACTTACGAAGACGCGCTTGCTCGCAAGGCCGCGACGACCAAGGACAAAAACACTGTCATCGCTAGTCTGAGGGGTGCGGTCCCTCTCCTTTCCGCGGCCGTCGCCGCCCGCGAATCCGCCCCCAAGGTTGTCGCGGACACTTCTGACGGGATGCCTGATGTCGAGTTTCCCACCAAACAAGTCCCCTATGTTGCTAGTACGTGACACGCACATCTCCGTTCCTCCTCGTACCGATCGTTTGGCAGATGTGCAACCCCCCGACCCCCCATCCTCCGAGGAAGATGTCGAGGCCTGGACAGCCTTTCATCAGGCCACCAAAATCTACCTCTCCTCGTGCGAAACGGAACCCCCCCAGGACGTCGAGGGCGAGGTGTCCTCGGCCGTTCAAGCTGCTGTTCTGCTCTCGTCCTCGATTGTTCGCACTCCGGTCCTCAAAGAGCTCAGTAAGCAGCTCTGCGACGAAATTAAAAAGTCCACCAAAGAACTCGGAGGTACAGACCGTGCCGCATCCAAGTCCTCCGAGGAAGCTTTCGTCCAGAACACCATCGATTTTCGGCCCCGCATAGACGACCCGTCGGACAGCGAGTTTATGCACGTCCCCATGGACGAGCTCCGTCTTGCATTCTGGAGGTATCTCGTTGCGCCGTTGGAGAAGCAACGCCTACGTGAGCGCATGTACAAGGTAACGTCCTCGTTGCTACTCCTTCCGCTTACTGATCGTCTCTCAGCGAGAAAACTTGTGGGTCTGCCCCGAATGCTCGTTCAACCCCGTCAAAGTGTGGTCTCATCTCGAACGTCATATGTATGTGCTTGCGGTTCTGTTCTTTTACTTGCTAACTGTCTGTCAGGCTCAGGCATGCACCGTGGCGCAAACTCCTCGACGATGCCACGGAAGATGGGTTCGAGTGTCCTGTCGATAACATGTGCGTATCACCCTTTTCACGCCTCACCCAGCTGCTGACCTTCCCCCAGCACATTTTCAAACATTGAAGACCTCACCGACCACCTCTTGAAAGACTGCTCCAAGCACGACGACCATGCTGAGCTTGAGTATCGGTACCGACGCGTCTACTTGAAGTACTACCACGATACCCCTCGCGAAGATGCTCCGGACAACGTTGCTTCCTCGTCTGCCATAGCGCTTGACGACGGTGTACCCTCGTTCGACACCCTCCCGCTTGCCACCGGTGTGCCTTCATCCTCTAAACTAGCAAAGGATATCAAACACCCGCGCAAGCAGCCGGCCCCTAGACAACAGCCTTCCCTAGCCTTGTCACTACCGCTGGTGACGGGCATACCCCTGCCCACGATTGTGGAGGACGGCCGACAAGTAAGTCAAGCCCTTGGTCGTCGCTTCCCCGTGCTGATATCTTCCCCAGGTCGGCCTTGACATCAGTCCTGGAGTGGGAGAAAACATCGTGCAATGGCAAGGTCGTCTTGCCACCCTGGTGGGTCAGCGTCTGAACGACACTCCGGTAACGCGCCGCGAGTGGGAATCCCTCAGGACGGTTGTGACGATTGGCGATGCTGACGATGGTGTGGAGGACATTGTGGAGAGCGATGATGACGGACTCCCCTTCACTATGTAGATGCATACATGCGCACTAATTGTCCACCACCATACCCTGATCCTCTCTCTGCTCCTGCGCCTGCTCGCGCTTCATCTCCAACTCCCTGATGCGTCCAACCTGGGTTTCGTAGTTTAGTTGCGCTGTGCGCTTTGCAGCTCGTATTATAGCGTAGTCCAGGCTTTTCGTCTTGAGTTCGAGACGGAGGATTTCTTTCTTCGCTGCCATGATATACATGTCTGCCTCGATGGACACAAAGAGGGCGCGATCAGCTGCTATGGCGAGTGATTCGATCACCTCTTTGGACCTAACATCAAAACATCAGACGGGGCAAGGCAGAAAAGGAAACGGCACAGATGAGACAGGGTAGTAGGTTGCTTTGGCCGGGTGACCCCCTTGTCGCTCCGGATCTTCCTTGTCACCTTGGGGGTCTCCGCTGAGGTGACGTCGACAGGTGCGCTGTTTTCGTTGGTGCTGGACTCGTCGGCAGGCATGTTGAACGGGTCCGAAAGTGAAACACGTCGCGGCCGTCTTGACGCGTCCATGTATGCGCATCACATGACCGTTTTCCATTTTACAAACTCGTATACTTCTCACTGTCTCAGTGCAAGCTCTTTCTTGTAAAATTCCAAATTGTCACGACTTACGGTCGTGACTCGTCGGTCGTAGACTCATAGCTCTCTAAGCTCTTTCTCTATCAAAATGATAGAGACAAAAAGGTGCCCACTGACCGAATTGAACGATCGACCTCACCATGTCAGTCACGTGACCATACGAGTGGCGCGCTCTACTACTGAGCTAAGTGGGCTTTCTGAGAAATTACAGATAGTGTGCTATGATAGCTCTGGGGCTAGTGACTTTCCCTTGCTTTTCGTCGCATGCATCCCTCTCAGCCTACCCCTGTATGGCTATGATGACCCCAAGCTGATTGGGACGACGCATTCTATCTCTTTATTCCCAACTTCTCACCTCAAGTCGTGCTGGTGCTAAATTGCCAATGCCATTGTGTCGGTGTGTGCCCAGCAGGCCTGCTTTCTATTCAGCAGAAGTGGGCTGACAGAGGTTAAACCGAAAATAGCCCTGACCCACTCAATGGATGAAAATCGCTACAATTACTTACATGGAATCAGAGCAGCTGTCTTCTCAGCGATCCACGGCCGCCACGCACGGTGTGGGTTCTGGTCTCATGACGTATGTTTGTAAGTTACAAGCAGTTATAAAGCGATTTGTATATATAGCCCGCCGTCGATAACGTGTTTTCTCATCGCCCTTCACTCCTCCCCAGCATCCTAGCCTGAGCCATGGCCGAGCAGAAGAGCATCTTGAACGTCGTCATGGTGTGTTTATCGGGAATGTGTCGCGGACGATTGCTGATCGGTAATCGTGCCCTCAGGGCGCCATGACTTTCGGATATGAGGGGACGGAGGGTGCGCGCCTTCATACACCAGCGGCGGTCACGGAGGTCCTCGACGTGTTTCAGAAGCATGGCCACAAAGAGGTGCGAGGTGTCTCGCACGATCGTGTACGTTCGTTAATAATGTCATCCAGATTGACACAGCTCGTGTTTACACCAGCGGCACCAGCGAAGAGCTCTTGGGCCAGATCAACTACAAGGATCGTGGTTTGATCATGGAGACGAAACTATATCCCTTCCCTGTATGTTTCTCAGCTCACTGTGCACCCCCTTTAACCCTAAGCTGATCTGTTGGCTTGGAAAGCCTATCGATCACACTCCTGAGGTATAACGTCGCTTTGCCTATGTCCAATTTCACCCAAATACCGACGGATCCCTTGCAGGGCCTGCGCAAACATCTGGACGACTCTCTGAAAGCCTTGAAAACGGAGTGCGTGCTGTGCCTAATGTCCCAGCGATGCACCTCTAATTGCCTATGATTTCATTGTAGGCAGCTGGACATGTGGTACCTACATGGCCCCGATCGCTCTACACCGTACCATGTCACTATGAAGACCGTCAATGAACTGTACAAGGAAGGAAAGTTCAAGAAACTGGGCATCAGTAACTATGCCGCGTAAGTAGTTCGAATCCAGTTCTTACGATGCTCCGCTGACAAGGACGCACTGCAGGTGGGAGGTAGCAGAGATTGTGTACATATGTCAAACCAACGGATACATCCAACCAACGGTCTATCAAGGCATTTACAACGCGATCCACAGGTACCCATATATTATATTCTATCCCCATTCGACCGAGCCCCGTTTCTAACAACCGTCCTTGACAGGGGCGTGGAACCGGAACTTTTCCCATGCCTGCGTAAATTTGGCATCAGTTTCTATGCATTCAACGCTCGTACGTACATGTTTATTGGGGCCCGGTCTTACCGCCTTACGGCCTATGCAGTTGGCGGAGGGTTCTTCACTGGAAAGTACTCGTCTATCAAGGACGAAGTGCCTACCGGCACTCGTTTTGACCCGTCTAAGAAGCAAGGCCAAGTAAAACATCTCCAACGCTATCCTTACTGCACACGACTGACAACTTTCCATAGAGCTATCGCAACCGCTACTGGAAGGAGCCGTACTTTCAGGCCGTCGATCTCGTCCGTGCCACTTGCGACGCGCATGGACTCACTATGGCCGAGGTCGCCCTTCGTTGGATTTCGAATCACAGCAAGATGAAGCGCGAGCACGGAGATTCTGTCATCATCGGCGCGTCGAGCGTGAAGCACATTGAACAAAATCTTGTCGACTTGGAGAAGGGACCGCTGCGTGAGTCTCTTCAGGACGGCGCTTTATATACGGGTTCCTGACGCAATAGCTCAGCGGACGAGGTACTGAAGGTGCTGGACGAGGCGTGGCTATCCGTCCAGCCATACGCCTCCAACTACTGGCACTAAATGGTCTTGGGGGTCGTAAGTGAAGGGGACGAAGAAGAAAAGGCCACGAGTGAATATGCTTGGGATGTGCTGCCGAAGATTTGATACGACCTCGATTTGTACCGGAACTAGCAAGGAGTCGGGTATAGCGTTCGAACGAATCCTGCTGCAGCTATGTTGTACCCTGTGTATATGATATTGGCGCCACAGTACGTTGCAAATGATACAAAGGGGTCGTGGGAAATATGGAGGTTTAGTGATTAAGAGGCTCCCAGTCGAACTTGCTTCACGCCGAGCATCCAACACTCTATTACGAGGACTGTCAGGCAATAGACAGCCCTCTTCCTCACTCTACTCCCGCCCGAAAGCACTATCTGGGTCGTTCACTCCTTTATCACTGTCATTCACTCGTTCCCTTACTACCGACCGCCCATCTACCCTCTTCCCGGCGATCTCGCCGTTGATGAACCTTCACGCCGCCACGCACATCCTCCTTTTGCTTCAGAGCGTCGTTGGTCGTACTCTGTACCCGGCGGGCATCGTTCTGGTATGCCAAATCAACATACCCGTTCTAATGATCCATGCTTACCTAGAAGCGATTCCAGGTGCATTCTCTACAACTGATCCAACGTTGTATCCTCAAGATCTTCAAACAAGCTCGGCAGGAACTCCTACTCGCCGCCCCTCCCGCCGCCAAAACCCTCGCCTTTGCATCTCTGGGCGTTGGTATTTCCGTTTTTGAATACGCATACATGTGTGCCCTCAACGACATCCCTACCATGGTCCTTCCGGAATTCTTCATGCCTGGCGGTTACAACGACGGTGGTATCCTCGCTCTCGCCTCTGAGACTGAATCGCTTGTCCTTGGATCTGCTGGCCCTCTGATGACAGATGTTTCTATCGAGAAGGACAGTACACCAGTTGCACAACAAGACGAAGACGATACACTCGCGGTCACCGAAGAAAACGTCCCCTCGCCTCAACTCTCTAGTAGTGGCTCTCCGTCGAAAGTCGCCTCAAACGCTGACGCTGCCATCACGGACGGTCCTGCTTCTTTCATCAATGCCTCTGTACTGGTTTCGACCATGAATCCCGCGGCGGAGCCCTTTGCACCATCACTGGCACTGCGCTCTTTTCCAGTCAACCCTCTTGTCGGATGGTTCTCCCCATGCGAATTACCTTCCATGGCCTCTTGTGATTCTTGCTTGGAGCACTCTCCTGCTGGAAATGACGGAACCTCTGTGGCGACCAGGAAGGCCTTTGTTATGCAATCGGACGTGCCACATCGTGCAATCGCTTCAGACGAACCATCCGAGGAAACAACGACAAAGCGCACACTCAGCTCACCGCGAACCACAGAAGCGTGTGACGACCCATGTTGTTCAACCGCAGGGGCCTCTGTCCGCACTCGCGTTGCTACCCCGGGCAACAGTAACGAAGTCGACAATGTCACTGGCGTGATACCCGGGACAATAGGTGTATTCAGGGGTGCGCCGTATCTCAATCCAGACGCGGGACCATTCCTCCCCGTGCCACCGTATATCCCGGTCCTAAAGCCAGCTCCGGTCTCTGCGTCAAGTTTCATATATGCAACACCCTCTCCCTTTCCTCGTGGTTTTGCTCCGATGCTTTCCTCTCCAGTGCAATTCACCCATGTCGCCTCATCTCCTCCGAAATTCGCCCCCCCTCCAGCACCGGCACGAGTGTCAAATCCACATAGGCCCATGCTTTTGAAATTGCGCCCCAGCGCCTGGTCATACTCGTCGGGGTCGTCCTCGGAATCCTCGCCTACTTCTATGAGTCCTCAAACACCTTTGGTCTCTCTTGCACCATGCGCCAAGATCGCACGTGCACCCGAACCTCTCGACTTCGAGTTTCCAGACGAATTCTCCCAGGCGGTGGTCGATTGGCTCGGCGAGTCGCAACCCTCGAGACATAAGGCGTTCCCGGTGCTCTCGTCGGTCGATATATCCAATTCAGCGATCAAGGTGGAGGCATGGCTCAATGGTAGTGCCTCTGGGCATGCGGACCAGGAGGTGCTGTACTCGTCCGGTCCAGCTGGATTGCCTTGATCTGAGACGTTGAGTTGAAGTTCGTCTGGGTCATTGTCTCTGTCGAGTTGACATCGTAGTATATCTCTTCAAGTATCACCTCTCAGGACATTGTCTTCCTACTATACCCCGAGATTTTGTTCATCGTTCCAGATTCATAAAACACTCGTTTATATGGATGATTTCGCCGCAAGCACAACGCGCTTCCGAAGTAGGGCTGGCGACTCCCTCAGCCCACGGAAGTGTACATGAAAGGCATCTCTGTTGTCTCTTATTGCAGTTCTGTGTCGATGTACTTACTCTACTACTACTACTTAGCATTTTCTATGGCTCTCGGTCCAACCTCAGGCTACTAGTAACACTCGGGACTCGGAGTCGGGAGGAAAAGCTCCTAAACAACGTCGGGGGGGACACGTTGGTGCGAAATGTCTTCATCACGTCTTGGCATACATTCGTGGGCGCCAACTTTACCAGCGTTCTTTCAACCTCTCCGGCGCCGGTGGCAAATTGCCTCAGACTCGGAGTCGGTGTGAGGCCCATGTGACTAATCGCGTCGTCCAGATGAGGAAAATCAAGACACGTCTCTTGGCTTTATCCCGGACATCTTTGCCACTGTTCAGATATGTGCACTCAAGGAGCTCGCGGACAATCTCATGGAATAAACAATCCTTCCTCCATATGTTTCATCATTCTCGCTGACGCCTCGTGGTCCGTCAAAGCGTGTCACGGAGACGAGCAGTAGGTCCCCGACTTCTCGATTAGTCGCGAACTTTCGGCCGGCGAAGCAACGTCAGCTCAGTGGCAAGCCATGACACTTTCCTAAGGTCGTTAGGGCGCGTACGGTCGGACATATACACGGCCGTGCGTTTTACTTTGTCCTTTGGTGCGTACACGAGGCGCTCGCCCCATCACAACCAGAAGAACAATGGCGCATGGATAGTCTACATAAGAGCAGATCGACGGAGAAGCTTCCCCACTATCGTACTTTTCCATCCCCCCCGAAACTCGACAATAACTCCTCTTATTGTTTACGCCCTCCCCAACCACAGCCAACCACGCTGCACGTCATGCAACCAGTCCCTCTCCTATACCCTCAGTCACCAAGTTTCGGTTCGATCCCTCCTTTGTATGAGGTCGCAAAAAAATCCCCGAGTCTTCCTCATGATGGCTTGACAGTGAGCTTATTCGCGTTTGCAGTTAATGAACGCTGCTGACTCGTGTGCTCCATAGTACAAGCCTCCACGAGAGGACGTCTTCCCCAACTTTGAATCTATACTGTTGGATAATCACGGCAGCCTCTTCGACGATCTCTTACCATCTGCGACTCCACCTGTGGCGACTTCATCTAGCATCCCGCAATACTATCCCCCTCCCGACTACCCTCCTCCCGACTCCCCTCCACCAGACCACTATCCTTCCAACTGCAGTCCCCGGAACCCCCTTCTAATCGGACCTCTGTCATCCCCCTCGTCAACCTCATCTGCCTTTTCATCTACCCCCCCTCACATTCCTTCTGAGTCTGGCCGTCGTGATGGAAAGTCCACAATTGCCCAGGCTGATGAAACATTTTTCAAAACGAGGCTTTCTAACCTCGCCGATGTGTGGCAACCGCAAGATGTGCATATCGCAGGCTGTGGGATACAAAGTGAACGCCCTGTCCTGGACCTGGAACATGCAACACCTCATCAAGAGGACACACTACAGGGAGACAGCCTAAGGTGGGTTTCCAGCCACTATATGGATACCAATCCCAGTTACCTCGGAAAAAACTGTCTCGTCACCCCATCCCCTACCGCTGGCTTCTCTTCCTCCAACAACTCTGCTGAGTATAACGCAGCCATACACCAGGTACCTCAAAGTGCCGCTCTACATGCCCAGGAAGGGGCAAACGTAGGATACTTCGGCTTTGGGGGGTACTTGGGCTTATTGACGCCGTCCTTGAGCATGGGAAGGAAGAGAGCTCTCGAGGACAACGGACACACCGAGGTTGCACAACCGCACAAGCGGACCGCACACCGTCCAGGATTCCACCCGCGGATTCGCATCCCAAATTCCACCGTCATGTCTGCATCCCGCGGGCGGGGCCAAGACGGCACCCCGTTGACCCTGTCCCGGGGTGCACTGCACTGGTCGACGCAGACCTCGTTGGTCCATCAGGCGCCGACGGTCCAGTCGCTACACCTGCCCGCCTCGCACCCGTCGGCAATGCCGGGCTTCTATCCCCCAACACAACCCCCTTTCCAGCATCAGCGCCTTCTGAATCTGGCACGTTTGGGTGATGACGAGGGAGAACCTCTGGCTGCCGAGCAGATGGCAGCGGCCGCAAACCCCATCTCCCGCCCCTCGTCTCTGCTATCCATACACCCGCCGAAACGTTCTCGTCCATTGGAAGACGAAGAGGAACTGCGCCCTACGAAGCGAGCGGCCGTGGATTTGGACCTGCGGGACCAAGTGGCAGGACAAGGACCGTGCCGATATCAAGAGGTCGATGTGCAGCCTGTAGCGAGAACGTCGTACCACCAAATGCCCCTTGAGGGCTCTTCGATCGTAGAGCACGGCGGCTCTGCGTCGAATCTGGGTTGGGCCCCTGCGGGCGCTCATACCTTCCACACCGTAAGATCATTAGAAAGCGAGCAGGAAGAGGACCTCGAGCAGTACACTTTCCAAGGAAGTCTTATCGAGGGGTTGGTCGAGCAAGAGCAGGAGCAACCGACCCTCCAACGAACGAGAGCAACAACGGGAAGCCACCGTGTCCCGTTTGCGGTAAAACATACAGCAGGAGCGTGGACTTGGTGCGACATATCAAAACCAAAGGGGGACGCGCGCACGGCACGTACCGCGAGGAGAGCGACATCGCGGTCGTCAGGTGGATATGCCCCATCGAGGGTTGCCGGATGCAAAGCACTCGCGAGGAAAGCGCAAAACGCCATTGTGCGGACAAGCATGGAGACCCCGACTTGTACGTTCGACTGGGGGAAGGGTCAGCCAACTAGGTTGACGGCGAGGAAAGGAGTGAGGTGGGCTGATGAAGACCAACGGGGTTCGATGGTACGGGTTTTATACGCGACGGTGCCCAGCGCGGTGGTTGCCCGACGAGGTGATTCGTTGTCGCTGTGTGCCCGCATCGATCGACACCTTGTACTCTCTCGAGCATCCGCATTGTTCTCGACGGGCACTGGGCACGCACTGGCACCGCCTCAGTTGTGGAAGAAGACGAGTGCGGCCGAAGAGGGATCGCTGTGGCTGGATGGACTCTTGTATTTCTTCTGCGACTGTGTGTGTGTTATTTTTGGCGTTTGTTGTCGGCGACACATTTTTTACGTTTACGCACGACCCTTTGTACTGCACGTAATTTTTCCATCCCTCTAGATATCCGTTATTCGTGGACATTTCATAAATCGCACGTACCTTTTGTAGCACCAACCGATCCGTTGTTTGAGACTAAGCGGTATGTTTAGTCGCTGTGAGGACGTCTTGATGGAGATGGTGGTTCGACTGGCCCGGGCGGAAGATCGGAAGACAACTCGAGGACAACCCTAACTTGGGGTTCATATCGAAACCCCGCTTATTTCACCTTCATCTTCTAGTTGCCTCCATCTTTTCGGTGCTCTGGACTTTCTCTGCAAGCCTTGTGTCTTCACCGCTAGGCGTTGGAGCCAACAACATCGACAATCATGGTGGTCAGCTCATCTCCCTATATTGAATACAATATGCTAACCCCATGCAGAAAATATCCGTCTTACAACATGCACCCTCAGCGCATCTTCCTTCACGTAAAGGAGACCCTACACCTACACAACGCAACCTTGATCCATTGATGCATCCGTTCGCCAGGGCTCGCGAACGAACCCGCGCGCTAAATGCAGCCAAAATGGAACGTATGTTCGCCAAGCCATTCATTGCGAGTTTAGAGGGGCATGTGGACGCAGTGGAAGTCATTGCGCGGAGACCGGAATCTGTGACGGATATCGCTAGTGGGAGTTGGGATGGAGGTATGTGAGCTCAAACACTAGAGGATGAAAACTAACACAGCCTGTAGAGATCATCCTTCATAACGTCGCGAGAAGGACGCATATCGCGAAAATCCCAGGGGCGCACAAGGGAAAATTGTCTGGCTTATGTTGGGCAGATGAGGATAGGATTTTGAGCTGTGGTGTAGACCGAACTGTGAAGATGTGGGATGTGAGGAGTCAGCCTGAATTGAGTTCGCCTGGGGCGGGCCCGTCCGAGGTGCGTTTTGCGTCGTCTTAGTCTTTCCTGTTTTAAGTTTTCTTCTCCAGCCAAAACCTCTTGCCGTATTTCCTGGAAAGTCTCCTTTCAAGTATGTTAGCCCTTCACTGCAGATAGAGTTTTATCCTGATGTACTTGAAGTTCCATTGCACACCATTGGTCCGACCCTATCTTTGCAACGGCTTCGAACGTGGTCCAAATATGGGACGAGACAAAGTACGACCGCAGTTCCTTCGTCACGAGAGTTAGAAACTCACGATGCCATGTTGTATCCAGGAGCGCCCCCGTTATGGATATTACCTTTTCAACCTCGGCAGAAACGGTCACAGGAATTCACTTCAACCCTTCGGAATCATCCGTCCTCGCCAGCATTGGCTCCGATCGGACATTCACCCTGTACGATGTCCGGACAGGCAAGGCAGAGCGTAGGGTGGTCATGCAGGTCCGCTGCTTGTCTTTTCGTGCTACATGGTCCTGATTGCGTCTTAGATGACAAGCAACGACCTTTCGTGGTCCCCAACCTTTCCCACTGTCATACTCCTTGCATCTGAAGATCACAATCTTTACACATTTGACATCCGCAAGCTGTCAACACCAAGTCAGATCTACAAGGGCCACGTCTCTGCGGTCATGAGCTGCGATTGGAGTCCAACAGGAACAGAATTTGTCAGTGGCGGATGGGACCGGTCAGTGCGGATTTGGAAGGAAGGGCACGGCACACACCCCGAGATATATCACACCAAACGCATGCAGAGGTGCGTTTCCTTCTTTATATACTTCACCCTCACATTGACGCATGTTGGGACGACAGAGTCTTGTCCACGGCGTTCACGGCCGACGCACGATTCGTGCTGAGCGGTTCTGACGATGGGAATGTGCGAATATGGAAAGCGAACGCATCAGAAAAACTTGGAATCGTTACAGCGAGAGAGCGTGCTGCCATTGAATACCGCGACAGTCTCAAAGAACGATGGAAGATGGATGCCCAAGTCGGCAAAGTGCAGCGGTATGTCACCAATAATACATCCATTCGTCGTCACTCACATATTATCAGGAGCCGACATGTTCCAAAACCTATATACAAAGCGGGGGAGCTCAAGCGCACCATGCTGGAGGCTCAACGGGTCAAGGAAGAGAGAAGAAGAAAACATACGAGGGCAGGCGAGAGCAAGCCCAAGGCGGAAAGAAAAAAAATTGTCCTTACAGAGCAGACGTAAAATTGGGAAGTTCCCCATCGGCATCTGCCTTCTTCCTTTGCATTGTTTTTCTCAAACGCGTTCTACATACTTGTCGCCATCGGTTGTCCATTCGTTGGGTGGAAGTCGAGACTGCTTTGTTTCTGCAACGGCCGGAACGAGAGGTCCGGTCCGCCGGGGGCGTGAGAATATCCACATTGCGCAGAGTCTGATCACTGCTTCGGTCAACTTTCTCGTCCTCGCATTCCGCCACCACGCACCCTCTTCCCCCGACTCCCATCGACGTCGCTGGCTATGTCTGACTCTGAAGGCGACTTTTCCGATGAACTCCTCGAGCTCGCGGGTGCAACCGAGAAGAAGCGCAAGAGAAAGCAGAGCTCGTCAAAGACGGCCAAACGCCGCAAGGCTGAGTACGTCTTTCCCTCACTGCCCATCGGCTTTGCTTACCTTTCTTTGACGAATCAGGGTAACGGGATCTTTCTCAGATGGCGATGGACCTGAGAGTGAAGAAGAAAGCGATGACAACACAAACCCTTACCCATTGGAGGGCAAGTATATCAACGAGGCAGACCGTCTTCGGTACCCCTTCTCGCATCCCCTCAATCCCCTCTCACTCACTCATGTACCCACCCTTCAGGCTACTTGACATGCCCGAAATTGACCGCGAGGAAGTCCTAGCTCAGCGTCAAGAAGAGATGCAGCGTATACAGGACAAGCGGAATTTGGCCCAGATGCTGCAAGCGCAGAAGGGAGGTGTGGATCAAGACAGCGTATCCAAGGCTGCGAAGCGTAAGCATCTTGCTGTTCTCATAGCTGTTTCTCTGTCTGAAGGGTGGTGGCATGACAGGACAACACGCTGTTCGAGGTGCAACAAAGGAGAAGTCGCGAAAGTTGGACGAGTTGAAGGCAAAACGGAGGGCGAAAGACGACGGCAAGCGAGTGAGTTGGTGTCTTCACGTATCCTACTCCAAGCTCATCCCTCTAAATCAAGTCGCGGTACTCTCCAGGACGCGCGAGGTCATCATCTCCAATGGATATGGGAACTGAAGACGAAGATGAGGAAGACGGGCAGGTTAGCAAGCTTGAGCAGGAGGAGGAGCGAGAGAGAAGATTGTTGAACAGTGGCTCAAAGCCGGCTGCTGACGACCCCCCGGCCACGCAAGATGATCTTCAGACGATCTCGTTGAGTCGCGACATGATTGCCAAGCACTGCATGGCTCCATGGTTTGAGGATTACGTTAAAGGTAGTCTTCCTGTTCCATTATACCTACCTGGTTTTTGCTCATCGTTTTCTTAGGGACCTGGGTGCGATACTTAATCGGCAGCGAGGACAACCGACCTGTGTACCGGCTGTGTGAAATACAAAGTATGTCGCTGTCACTCATCGTGTTCCGTCGTTTAACCACTACAATAGGTCTGGCTGCGAGTCTGGTTAAGCCATACCAGGTTAACAATCAGACTGTCAACCAAGCGTTTGACTTGAAACATGGCAAATCTGCAAAAACTTTCCCTATGGACAAGGTGTCGAACTCACCTGTTACCCAAGTGGGTGCTAGCAAGTTTCCCGATACATTGAAAGCTGACTCATCCTCCATGTAGCGCGAGTTCGATCGCCTTGTCAAGGTCTGCGAAACCGATCATGTCAAGTTACCTACGAAGAGTGCTGTAGAGAAGAAGCGAACCCAGATGACGAAGCTGGAGAATCAGATTATGACCGAGGTCAGTCCCTATATCTATCTTTATGATTTCCAGCTGTTCATGGAGCCCGCGATTACCAGAGCGACATAACCAATATGCTGCAAAGGAAGAGGGCCTTGCAAAGCGGTAACAAGGCATCGTCGGGCAGCTGGATCCTCGAAAGGACACGGATCACCCAGGCGCGCATACTCGCCGTTGAACGAGGTGATGCCGACTTGATCAAAACCCTCGACAAGAAGCTGGCCGAAATCGAAGCAAATAAACCCAGGGCTGCCGCACCGACGGATGCCAACGATATAAGTGTCATTCTTGCCAAAGTAAACGAGCGCAACCGGAAGGCAAACATGGAGGCGACCCGCAAAGCAGAGCAAGCGGAGTCTGAGCGTAAACGTCGGGAACGCAGGCTCGCGGCAAGTGGTACAGCAACGCCTACTTTAGATCCGAGTGCTCGTCTTAAGACGCTTCCGCGGATGTTCGAGTCTAGGTTTGTTGAGTCCAACGGAGGGACCATATTCGTCGCTCACATGTCCCTTTATCCAGGTCGGGTACGCCCAACGTGAATGGGAACGGGACTCCATTGCTTGTTCCGCAGACATCGACTCCTCGGTCTGTCTCCCCTCTGCCTTTCACCGCTACGACTACCTCCGGAAGGGCCAAGGTTGACTTTACGACAAGCGTTTTGGAAACCATCGAGATTGACCTCGGGGACTTTTGAAGGGGGTCATCTCCTCGCTTTTGCTTTGGGTGCCATATCTGCTTTCTTTCCTGGGAGTGTATCACCATCAGTGCTTTGTTTGCAATGTAATATATAACTGCATAATCCCTTACCTTTTTGCATTTACTTTACCGGGACGAAGGTGCTTGTTCTGGACCGTTATGACCTTGTCGGAGTGTTTTGATACCCTGTATTTACGGTCTTTGGATGAACGAATATAAATGATGGAGATAGATCTCACATTCCAGTTTCGAGGCTTATGAATTAGCGGCTGAGAGAAAAGCTTGTGATACTTTCCCCGCATCTCGGCATCGGCGACGACGACAAGGACGATGTTTCCCGCTATTCTCCTCTGGTACCACCCATCATCCTCGGTTTACAGGCTTCGAGTACTTTACTCGCTACCTTCCTACGTAGACGTCCACGAAGCCATTGCGAGCTGTTGGAAAATTCCTTGGCACAAGTGAGCTTTCTCTCAAAGTGCGGTCGGTACTCGTGTGTGTTGACGTTCGAATGCTGCCGCAAAGCATACGTTTGCGCCATATAAGATGGCAGAGCGTCGACTGGACCGTATTCTTCACGAGCTCTCGCCAGCTCCGTCAACCCTCGGCCAGCTCACGCTCGGAGACATCACCTACGACGTGCCTGCATCCTTAACTCCTTCCAGACTTCCTCATTCTGCACTACTTGACACCACTGATAGCCTCACCCTCCGAAACTTGCATTTCATTCTGCAGAAATATCTACTTGGACAAGATGTGTTCTTGTTATCGCAGCCGGGGCCATATGCCCGCCGACTGGCTATGACCTTCTGCAGGTGCGTACGCTTTTTTGCATATGTCTTTTGACCTTTCTCTGATCGGCGGCGACCGGTATCTAGCATGATCAATGCGGAATATGAACATATCGCGCTGCACAGGGATGTGGGAGAGACCGAGTTAAAGCAAGGAAGAGAGATACGCGCTGGAGGCAACCTTGTTTATGTGGACAGTGCTGCCGTACGCGCTGTCAAGTATGGCCGGGTCCTCATCATCGAAGGCATCGAGAAAGCAGAACGCGGAATTATGCCCGTGCGTAACTTTCTTTAACCCAAGTATCCTTCTAGCGCTGACTGTATACAGGTCCTCAATAATCTCCTTGAGAACAGAGAGATGTGCGTATTCGATATGCATTTGCCCCTTGAATCTTAGAGACCTTGCTCATGGTACCGCAGGAATCTGGACGATGGTACACATATTCTTCACCCTCATCGACATGCATTACTGGCTTCTGCGGACCGAGAAGTGGCTGGAAAGGTGTTTATTCCCGCCCACAAGAACTTTCGTGTCATCGCCATTGCTGCGCCAGTGCCGCCATACACCGGCTTTCCTCTCGACCCCCCTTTCCGATCGCGCTTCCAAGCACGCTTCGTTGATCCTGCAGGATCCCTTCTTGCCATCGCCCAATCTTCGTCGAGCCCCGCAAATCTAGCCGGGACGCCTTCTGAGCTGCTCTACAGCAAACTGCGCGACCTAATTCTCTCCACACAATATGCGAGCGAGACAAAACATGCACTTGATGCCGTCGCTATGCCCTCACTTCCTGCATTTCCACAAACAGCGTTGCTCAAGCTTCGTGTCCTCGTGGACGCATTTCCCCCACCCCCGAAGTTCACTCCAGGACAACTTGCACGCCTTCTGTTGACGCTGCATCCCGCACTCGCGTTCTCGCCGTTTCAAGCATGGGCGCTGCTCAGTTCCCGGACAGAAGAGGCCGGGCTGGGTCTCCTTGGTGCTCCACAAAGTACAGATGCCGATGACCCGCAAGATATTGGGCTTATGGGATACCGAGCCACGAGTATATCGAGGGTGGATGAGCACACAGCTCGCGTGATATTCGAGAGTTCTGCTGGGGTCGTGAAGCACAATGTCCCGGCCGGCCCCCACGCTCTCCTCTCTTTTCCTCTCATCGCCAGTGCAGACTTGGTGCCGACGCCCCGTTTCGTAGGGCTGCTGACCTCTTTCCTGCAAGTGCATGCCCTTGGGTGGGATATTTCTTACGTCCCTCCTGCGCTACCGTCCACGGCATCTGCGTCAACATCCCTGCTTGTCAGAGCATTTAGTGCAGTTCTCGGATATGAATGCGAATCGATTCATCTGTACAAGGAACTCGGCGGTCGGGAATTGGTGATGCGAAGAAAGATCGAGAATGGAGGTGCGACAAGCTGGGAGCCTAGGTGAGTAACTTGCTTGTCCTTTTGAAGAATTTGTGTATTGATGGGGCGCATCTAGTCCGTTGCTCGAAGGAGCATGGGCAGGTCGTCTGGTGCATCTTTCGGGGCTCGATGTTCTGGGCCTGACGGCAGGATCGCTGGCGCGTTTGACGCAGGACAGGGAGTTAGAGCTGTGGGAGGGAAATCGCATTGTGGCATCCATGTCTGAGGATGAGGTATTTGTCCATGGTTGTGTCTTCTTCCGACTGACCTGACATCGTCTCAGTCCAAGGATGGCCTTTCGACCACACACGCGTCTTTCCGGATGATCAGCACTTCCTCGAAGTCAGCCCCCCTACGTGACTGGCTCACTGACGAGCACGCAAACATGTTCTTCACCGTTCCGGCTCTTCCTATGGCACCACACGAGGAACGCGACGTTCTCCTCCACACTGGCTGCTCAACGCAGCTGGTAGATACTCTGTTGGCATTCGCCGAAAAATACCGCGCTAGCTTGTCAACAGACAACATGCTCAAAAACCGTAAACTCGGAACACGAGCGCTGGTTCGTATATGCCGCCGTCTTGCCAAGTACCCTCTCGGCGATGATCTTCACACCCTGTTAAGTCGGACCTTGCTGGCCGAATTCCTCCCCACCACGGAAAGGATGAATTTAGATACTCTATTAGAAGACAGTGGTATCAAGACGGTCCTGACGCCTGTAAGTACTAAACTTCACTACCCTTGACATACGCTCAGGGGCTCACACCTTTCCTATGTAGTACCATCCCTCACTTATTGCTCAAGAAACTGGAATCTTATTCCCGGAGCCAACTAGCCCAACGAACAGGCGCGCGGGAGAGCACACGTTCATCCCGTACTTCGACGCAGCTAAGGATCGCGAGGGCGTCGCGTCATTCATCCCCCACATGGACCACTTCTTTGATAATAGCCTGCAAACAGGGCTACTGCGCGATCTTGCAATTGATTTTGAGATGTTGGGCGAACACCTTGTCCTGTTGGGAAACCAGGTATGCATGCTTTGCTCGAAGTAGTCTCTCTGTCAATGTTTCTCCTTGGATTCAGGGAGTAGGCAAGAACAAGTTGATCGATAGGTGAGCACTTGCACTGTGGTGCGCCGCGAGATTTTATACAACTAGCCCCGCCTTCTGCTTTGAAGGTTGTGTCAAGTGAGTAATGCTGTTTGCACCTATACCGATCGGCCTTCGAACAGCCTTCCAGATACTCCGACGACCGCGAGAATATATTCAGCTCCACCGGGATACAACTGTCAACCAGCTCATGTTCCAAACAACACTAGAAAACGGTGTCATTTGCTATACAGATTCCCCTCTCCTTCGGGCTGTCGTCCTGGGGCGTATCATTGTCATTGATGAAGCCGACAAGGCTCCCGAGCACGTCGTTGCGATATTCCGGTCGTTGGCAGGGCAAGGCGAGCTCACCTTGACCGATGGGCGACGTGTCCGCCGTCGGCGGGAGCGGGAGGGCGATATTATAATCCATCCAGATTTCCGCCTGATCTTATTGGCCAACAGACCCGGATATCGTTAGTCCTCACATGGACCTGCTATAAACTTATGCTCATCATCCTATCTAGCATTCCTTGGCAATCATTTCTTACAAGTGCTCGGGGATAACTTCAGCTGGTATGGTGGTCCTTTTGAGCATATTTTGCTCTTCTCTTTTAATGCTTGTATCGCAGTCATTCTGTCACAAATCCCGACATCGAGTCAGAACATCGTTTGCTTTCTCAGCTGGCCCCGGAACTAGACGAAGATGTGATCATACGCCTGGTTGGTGCTTTCCACGATTTGAGAAAGGGATATGAAGACGGATCGCTTACATACCCGTACTCGCTGCGAGGTGAGTTTTTCGGGAGTATAGCACGGCTGGTGCTCATGATCTGGCATTCAGAACTCATTGCTATTGTTCGCCATATGCGAGCGTATCCAACGGACACTCTCGACAATACCTTACGGAATGTATTCGACTTTGACGTATATAAGCCTGACACGATGGAGAAGCTTGCTACAGTCCTCGAACATCACGGGTACCGTTGTCCCATTTCTTTCCTTGTGATGGCGCTGACTGTCGTTGGTATCTTGGTGTTAGACTCCGAGTGCATAACATCGGGTTGGATGCTAGTAGGGAGAGTGCAAAGGTTCTCGACCTCAAGTTTGAGCCGAAGGCAACGGACCTATCCAAGCCAAAGTACGGTAAAGAAGATCCGAACAACGCTCCGCACACCGGTGGAAATACGTGGGCAGGAGGTGTAGGTGATGCTATCTTCAACGTACCAGCAATTGCTAAGGCTGCATCAATAGACAGGAGGAAGGGACACGGCAGGCCTCGGCGGTCGTGGTGGATATATGCGCCTATTCAAGGGCCATGACATCAACCAGGTTTCAGATAAACTCAAGCAAGATGTTCCAGAGTCTGTCAAAGAGCAGGCCCGAGAGATGGCCCGCCAAGAACTTGCTCGTCGCCTCGAGGAGCTAAATATGTCCGCAGCGGATGCGAAGGGGTACGGTTCCTTGCTGACTGCCGTCCAAGCACACACTATCCAGTTGCACGACCTCCTAGAACGTACGTTCTCAGCCATACACCTCTTATACAGGCGTTTCAATATCTTGTAGATCTGGCCGCGAAAGAGGAAGAGCGTGTCTGGGTCAAGCGGCAGACTGACGGAGAGTTAGATGATGGTCGTTTGGCGGAGGGCTTGACTGGCGAGGCGACGGTGTACAAGCGGCGCGGTATGGCAAAACCAGAACTTGGCCGCCCGCAAATCAAGTCAGATATTCCAAACTGTCTCTTGGACGATGATTGTTGACTTACCATACTCAGGCCTAAACGCATCCGGTTTGTCTTCGACGTCAGCGGATCTATGTGTGTGATAACGCCTTTGCTGGTCTGAATGCCCCGCTGATATCGCCTTTAGGTATCGCTTCCAGTATGACGGCCGGTTGCAGAGGAGTTTGGAGACTGGTGAGCATCTACTATTCGGGTTGGAGACCAATGGAATTCAACGGTTGTGCAGCGGTGATGATCATGGAGAGTTTCAATCGTTTATCAAGGAAAGACAAATACGCCTGGGATGTAAGACTTCCCCCGTGAATGAGTCGCACTGGGTACTGAGTGTCGTTTGCGCAGATGTATGGTCATGTACGGTCATCGATTCCTCGACCCATCAGTGCCCTAAACTTCCTCCCTACAGTCGGGTGACTCTCCAGAGATACCTCTTGTACAAGTTGGCGAATCTGTCGCCGAGGTATCGGACCGCTGGAAGATAGCTCAGAAGATGGAGATGATCACGCAATACACTTTCGCAGGGGATCATACAGGTTAGAGCTGCCATATCCCTGTTCTGTTACCCGGGCTCATTTTCGCTTGCAGTGGAAGCCATTGAGAAGGCGGCTGTTGAAGTGTCGAGATTTGATGGGGGTACTGCCTAATTTTCGGGTTTGTAGGCCTGTTTTACCTGACTTCTTTTCACAGACGACCACTTTGTAATCGCTATCACCGACGCAAATTTTGCACGCTATGGAATCACTGCAGAGGAGCTCGAACGGGCAATGAATCGTCATCCAAAAGTCAAGACCGCGCTCATCTGCATTGGTGAAGGTGCCGAAGCTAGTTGGTAAATTGATAGCCTTGATTTTGTCATGGGTTTTGGTTAATTTGTGCACAACAGGGTTCCGAAACACTTTCCCGGGCGGGCATTTAGAGTAGGGCAAACAGCCGACATCCCCAAGGTGCTGAGAGGGATTTTATCCACCATGATGGAAAAGTAGGACGTTCAGGTGTCGAACCCAATGTATCTGGTAGGGATATTATGATTATTAGGTGGCAGATCAGTACAGCGACAGATTTGTAGAAGTGGCCGCGTTGTGTTCGCCGCGGAAGTGAGCATTCGAAGCACTAGGTCAACTCCTTATCGTAGCACTACCATATCGCGCTGGTAGCGGTATATCCAAAATCGAAGGGGGAAAGGGTCTGAACGTGTGGTTAACTTTGCGAGCGGGAGCTTATAAGCATGGGGACCGTGGCAAGGTAAGACTTCGGCACTGCAGATACGCCTCGCGCGTAGATCTGACTTGTGAACATCTTCAAGAAAAGTTGAGTTTACTGAACAGAACATACGAAGCATGTACTCACTAATTCGTCGTATATTATAGCAGGGTACTTTTTGTCGGACAGGGAAGACGATGGATGTATTTTGACGACCTGGACGCATCATAACGATGAACAGGTCATCAAATGTGTGACACAGCAAACTCACCGTCCTGCCGATAGCCTGCTTATACGTCCCGTCTGGCTGCAGCAATGCCGCTTGCAGCACTAAGCCCCTGACCATGCTCCTTAGCACCGGGCCTTCCTCCTGACCACACGACGGCTTCCAGTCAATCTTCGCGTTATCGCACACACGCCGGAGCTGTTTGCGAATGTCGAGGGCTTCGCTGAGTGCCCGCACGTTCACAAAGTTCCGTTTGCACCAATCCTTGACATGTCCCTTATTCGGATTGTTGGCAAGGATCTCCTCATACGCCCGGAATACATTCAGCTTGGTGAGGTGGTCCCCAGAAGGATGACGAAATTTAGCACGGGCTTCGCTCGCCGCATCGCGTACATTAGCGGAATCAGGGAAGAGTGGGGAAGCTGAGATGATGGAGACGATGTCGATGACTTCAGAAATACAGTTGTTCTCCACAGAGGCGAGGACGGCGGCGGCATATATAGGCTCCAGAGGAAATGCAGCCATTGAGCGACCGAGTTTTGTGAGCGCCTTGGAGGAGTCAAGGGCACACAATATAAAGAGGGTTCGAAGCGCTGCCCCAACTATAAAGGAATATGAGACGCAAGCGACATCTTGGGGAAAGGACTACATACTGTATTCCGGATCTGGGGGATCCATGAACTCCAGCGTCTCCAGATCTTGTCCAACGCATTTCAATTGCAGCATGGCCGATGTGAGCTCGCTCCTTCGAATTTCAGGCTCGGCAGATAGCTGCAAGGAGTTGAATGCGCTTTCGGTGTACAGGCGAAAACAAAATCCATGTCCCTCACGTCCCGCACGTCCTGCGCGTTGAACCGCTGATGACTGAGTGACATCCGTTGTCAATAAAGTATCAAACCCTGTTCAGCGCATGAGTTGGGCCATGAAACGAAAGTTCTGATACGTGTACAGACCTCCTCCCGTGGCGCGCGTTAAACGGCGCTTTTCTTTTTGTTTTCCAGTGTCGATCACGTACTTCACGCCGGAGACAGTGATGGACGTTTCCGCAATGTTGGTGGCGAGTATGCACTTCCGCATACCTGACGGGGTAGGCTCAAATATTTTCGACTGTTGCGCGTTGGGGAGGGACGAATATAATGGGCAGATAATGACACCAAGGGCGTCTTGAGGGAGTTGTCGGCTGTAACTGTCTATTGAGGCCTGCAAAGTTTCGATGTCGTCCTGGCCTTCGTTCGATGGCTACATGATCAATTTGGAGGTTTTTTCGCAGACAAGTAGGATATTTACCGGGAAGGAAGACAAGTACATCGCCGGGGGGGTTGTCAACGTGAATCTGGAAAAATGTCCGTAGTGCCGCGTCGACATAGTCCGCCTGGCTGGTCGACGTATGGTATATTGTAACCGGATGTTGACGACCCTTAACATAGAGCACCTTCGCGCTATAATGGAACAGTAAGATATAACACGGTGACGCAAAGGGGTTGCAGCGTACTTGTCGAAAAACTTGCTGAACTTTTCAGCATCAAGGGTCGCCGACATGACCACCACCTTCAAAGGGTTTCTAGCGGAGCTTCCACCTACAGCTCTTGGCGAGTTCCGCTCCCGAAGGATATTTTTGAGACTGGCTAGGACCACATCCGTGCGCAATGTCCGTTCGTGCGCCTCGTCAACGATGATAACGCTGTATCGCTCCAGTAGCCGATCTCCCAACATCTCCCGCACAAGCATTCCGTCCGTCAGATATTTGATCCTGGTCTGGGAGCTCGTACGTTCGTCAAACCGAACGGAATAACCAACGAGGGAACCAAGCGGCCGCTCTTGCTCGACGGAAACGCGGTGTGCGAGAGAAGTTGCAGCAACTCGACGGGGTTGCGTGCATGCAATTTGGCCCCGAATAAAGTCGCATTCTAGAAGGTACTGAGGTATTTCTGTTGCGGAGAATATCAGTCCAGTAAATCGGACGAAGGATAGGTATGGATGGCCTCACGAGTAGTTTTTCCCGACCCAGTTTCTCCAAGAATAATAGTGACATCGTTCTCCTCAATCTCTCGAATGATGGCCGCCTTTCCTGGGCAAGGGTATTGGGACAAAATTGCAGAGAAAGTCGCAAGAGGTAAACATGCCTTTTGCGATGGGCAACTGCTCGCGCTGCTCTTGGATTTGGGTTGCTTTTTTAGAATGCTTCATCACGGTCATATCAGACGCATATATGCACGTCGACAGTGAAAAGAGAGGAGGGAAGTGTTGCGGAAGGGGAATGAGACGAAAGAGGGAGATGAAAAGTTGTCGAATGTCGAACGGGCCTTGCCGAGACGTGAGCGCGCCTCACCGCTTGCCGCATCCGTGCTCATCCTCTCCGACATACGCTCTCCGTTACTCATACGGAAGCGTTTCCCTTACTTTCACTTCACATTTCAGCAGAAGGTCACACTCGAGGCGTCGTGCGTCGCACTTACCAAGGCTTCCACTTTTTCCCTTTCGTCGCGGATATAGCGGCAAGCCGAGCTGCGGGAAGAAGGCAACATGGCCGCGTACTTCTTTGCACAACCTGTCGATGTCGACATTCGACTTGAGGGAGAGGACCTAAGGAAGAAAGTCGACGCAAAGGGCGAAAAGGACCGTATCATATCATGTCCTGTGTACTACGATGGAGAGTCGGTTTCCGGCCAGGTGCGTGCGGGTTCATTTCACTCGCGAGAACACTTCTCATCACCCGAGGGCAGGTTACGATCCGTGTCCGAGATGGAAAGAAGCTGACGCACGATGGTATCAAGGTTGAGTTTGTTGGGAATATCGGTGCGTCATACACGTTCGCAAGGTAGACTGCCGATGTTGAGACTGGTTACCTTAGAGCTATTCTATGACCGCGGACACCACCATGAATTTCTGTCACTGTCGCAAGAACTAGCGGCGCCGGGTGATATGAGGCAAGCACAGACATTCGACTTCCTGTTCAAGAACGTGGAGAAGCAATACGAGAGCTACCAGGGAATCAACGTGAAACTACGGTGCGTAGCTATCCTATCGGTTCAGACTGTGACCGTCCAACTCTCATCTACGTCCAGATATTTTATGAGGGTGACTATATCCCGACGGATCGGTGAGGTCAACAAAGAGAAGGACCTCTGGGTACATTCATTCCGCATGCCCCCCGACAGTAACAACTCCATCAAGATGGAGGTTGGTATTGAGGACAGTCTGCACATCGAATTTGAGTATAATAAGTCCAAGTACGAACCTGTCTCGAAACTCGGATGTTTTTGGTTGACGTCTGGCGCAATGCAGGTACCACCTGAAGGATGTCATCGTGGGCAAGATTTACTTCCTGCTCGTCCGCATTAAGATCAAGCATATGGAACTCTCAATCATACGACGCGAGACGACAGGTTCGCCGCCAAACCAATACAACGAGAGCGAGACCATTACCAAGTTCGAGATCATGGATGGTGCACCTGTGCGAGGTGCGTTGTCTTGAACGCGGTATTTTTGCGGCGTCGACTCACACCGTTCGCCACAGGGGAGACGATACCGATCCGGCTATTCCTTGGAGGATTCGACCTTACACCAACGTTCCGAGATGTCAACAAGAAGTTCAGTACGCGGTACTACTTGAACTTGGTGCTCGTGGACGAAGAGAACCGGAGATACTTCAAGCAACAGGTTCGTGTTTTGTTTCCCGTATCCTGCGCATGCAATCTGAAGCACGTTCTCTTTTACAGGAGATCACCATATTTCGGATACCAGAGGCAAGTGTTCGCGTATCTCTCATCCTGCCCGGCGTTCTTACTTCTACACATAGAACTAACCATTGGACGCGTGCCCCGTTTGTTACGTCTTTGTATTCCCTATCTTTATATATATCGCCATCCTCCTACATTACCGCGGATCTATGACCTTCACAAGCCTGCGTTCCGCCACCGCGCCCAGCTGCAGAGTACGAGTCAACAAGTTCGTATGTTGGGGTTGTAGGGAATACAGGTTTTCGGGGTGAAAGATCTTCTTTCATACCCTTCACAACCCGAGGCAAGTAAAAAAAGGTCGAAAAAGATACAAATTACAGTACTATAGTACAGGACACTTGAGTGAACCCACTAGAACGTCCATCTCGTTCACCTCCCTACATAAAATCTCAAGGCCCCGCATACTGTCGCCGCACATACTCCGCGTCCTCCGGGCCCAGCACCCCCGAATCTTGCCTCGCAAGCGTCGACGCGCCGACCGAGAACCGACTCGACTTCCTCATCACATTCACGACACTCCGCGGCGAGGTCGGTAGCTCACCCTGCTCTACCGCCACGCTCGTGCGCGTGAACGCGACCGACGTCGGGGTTGGAGTGAGACGCCGTGGCGCGTGCCCGACACCGAGGAGGGACATCGACGTGCCACGGCGGGTGGCGGGCGGACGGACCGGACTATTCGTGCGCGCGCGCTTGAGCGCCTCCTCGTTCTCGTGCGCGATGTCCGGGTTCGAAATCCAGTCGATGTCGAGCGTGTTGGTGCTGATCACACGTCGTTCGTCCTTCTCCCCCGCGGACGGTTGGCGCCGCAGTTGTCCAGGCGGTTCCGTGGGGCTCACCCTCGCAGGCGAGAGCTTCGGGTGAGGCGGCAGCGGTATGTTTTGCATCTGAACCTGCGCCTTCCGCGGCTGCGACGAAATCCACTGACCCGACAGCACGCTGTCTGCGGGTGACGCCAGGACGAGCGAGTCTCGCGCGAGGCTGAGCCGGGTGGAGGAGCCTGTGGAACCTGAGCGTGGCCATGGAAGGCCTGCGGAGTCGGGCGCGATGGGGAAGGCGGCCGGGCGCGCGGAGAGTTCGGGAGGGGAGATCGGGGACATATGGTCCGTCTGTTGCAGGTACATCGACGCGCGCACAGGCGGGACCGGTTTGCGCTTCGAGGATGTGCGGCGCGGAAGGAGGCTACCCTCGAGTGGGTCAGGACTTTGCGTGCTCTCGGGACTCGTCATAGACAGCGGGCTCTTGAAGGTCGCAGCGCGCGGGACGTCCGGTTGGACGCGCAGGGTGGGCCTCCCTGGAATGCGGCCGAGGAATGAGTTGCGGAATTTGGAAGGCACCGCGGGCGGTGGGGACGGTATGGGAGGCATGGGGGGAATGAGCGGCTCAGACAAGGTCCGGTCGCGCGTGTACGAATACATCGACGCGGGGGTGTCCCGGCCGGACTCAGCTACGCGGGGAAATTCGAAGCTGGACGGCCGACGTTTGTATTCGGCGACCATGGTGGCCGGGCTGGGGAGGTCCATGTCAGACAGACGCAGGATGAGAGTCGGGGCTCGACCTCTGCCCCTAGAGACCGTCACGCGCTGCTGAATCCCCGGGACGAATGGCGATTGCGATGCGCCTGGAAAGCCCGGGGTGCTGGGAAACGCCGCAATGATATCCCCATTGGACGAGCGCACGGGAAGGTTGGACATGCCGTTGGCGGTCTTGATCGGGATGAGGCGGGACTCGCGTTGTTGAGAGCTGCTGCCGATGAGCAGCGGATTTGAGATGTTCATCCGAAGGGTGGTCGTCCGCTTCCCGCGTTTCTCACCTTCCATCATTTCGAACTGGAGATGTCGATCCGGACTGTGCGAGCGACGATTTTTGTCAGTAAAGGGGTAGACTAATCAACGTGAGAGGACGCACCCTTTGACGACGCCAATGATAACACATGCGCGCCCTAGCATGCGAAGCAGTCTCCTTGTGAAGAAGAGGCCAAATTGGCCTTCGGCGAAGCCGATAACGCTTTCGACGGTGGCGACCGTCATACCGAGGGCGATCCAGCCCGTCCCTTTGAACAGGAAGGTTTCGTTCTGCACATTATTGCGCGATTCGATGTCACGCTGGCCCACGAGCGAGGACGACAGCCGTACGAAGAATATGAGGAAGGTGACGAGTTCGTAGGTGGCCATGAGAGCGAGAGCGAGACTGTTAAAAAACGTGCGTGCCGTTCTGACCATGTCATTGTCGGTCCCGACCGCGAACTGCGGTGGGGTTGGAGGTATGGTATTAAACTGTTTGACGGCTGACTGTGTGTAAGTGGGCGTGGACGGCGAGAAGGACACGTCTGACGTACTGTATGTGTTGCCAACGAAAGAGCCGATCTCGTTCGCGATGGCGATGCACGGTATGACAACCAAAGCGAAGCAGTTGGCCACGAACTTGAACCGTCTGGGGAACGCGGGGAACACTTCCGTGCGTTTGAAGATGTAGAGAAAGAAGGTGAATAGTATGATGGGCAGAAATGACATGGCAGCTGAAAGGCGAGATGAGGATTTGAATAGCGGAATGGCTTGCATAGCGACGCACCGATGACCATATCAAGAACTTTGAACGCAAAGAGGGAGGTGCGGAAGGCGGAGGCGGTATGCGTGAGCATGTCGAGGACGGCAAGAAGCAGGTAAATTGGACCTTCAGCGGCAAGGATGAATCGTCTCCTGTAACGGGACCGAGAACAGATCAGTACGTATATTCCTCCATACACTCGTTGACCGCCAACGGTTCCGTGCTGATCGATGATCATCCGTTCCAAGTACACAATGCTCTCATCCGGCTACGTTCCGATCCAGGGTGGAGGCCAAGTTCGCACCAAGGGCCCCTCCCAATCCGGACAATCCTCCGCAGAGGGCTTGTACATCTGAGCAAGAAAGACGGGGCTCACCTTCCTTGACCTCTGCCTGCGAACACGAGCCCTACAGAGAAGACGACCTCCAAGGCGGGAGGGATGAGAAGCAGGATACTCTCGAGTCTGGTGAGACCCAAACAGCGAAGAACAGGGACCAGCGAAAGGCAAGCTGAGTCCATTTACCAAGGGTGAAAATAGCAAGAAGTCAAAAGAGCATCGCCTGGAAAAGAGTTGGAGGGTGGTGAGGAAAGGCGGGGGATCCTGCCGGAGGAGAAAGAACGAAGGAAAGGAAAAGAATGGACTGCAGACTGGCTGCGAACGAGCGGACCTGCGACAGAAGAGGGGAAAGGGAGAGAGGGGGGTAAAGATGAGAGGGACCTGCGGATAGACCGTAATGCATAATGAATAATGAATTCCCAGGGGGACTCCGTTGGACGGGGAAGGGCCTGGTCGTTGCCATCGCGGCGTTGGCGGACGCTATCAGAACGCGTCTTGTGCTGCTCTCGCATTGGCTCGCCTCGCTCTCAGCGCGTCCGGGTCGCCGACGACGGGCGGTTGTGGTCCCAGACCGACGTGATCAGTCGAAGCTCGGGCATGCACGAGAAAAGAGTACACATGTATTTGGAGACCAGGGCGTTTGCAGGAGGAGCGCGAGCAGATGCACTTTGTACAGGGCTGGTTACCATCTAACCCGCTTTCACGTGCCCCCACTACATACTATCTCCTCTCTCTGCCCATCTCGCAGGCAATTCGACGTATCCGAGGACCCGAGCGAACGGGCGTCTCCACCACGCAATCGGTCGAGGTCAGGTTCCTGAGACACGCTGCTACGGGACTGCATGTCTTCGTCGCGTCGCGTCTCCTCGATTACGTCCGTCGGTGGGAGCAGCGACTCTTCCTCTATCGGCGGCAAGCCCGTCATAGCCTCCCAGTCGTCCGGGTACATCACAAGCCTCAACGTCTCCATCAGCGGGCCCTCATGTTCCAGCAGCCTGTCATGGAACAGGCCCACCATGCGCAGGAGGTCGTGCTTCGACTTGCCGATGTAGCTGTCGAACTCGATCTTCAGGTCGTGTTCCGCCAGCCATTGGATGAGGTACTTGATATCCTGGCGGTCCGTCAAGTTCTTGCGCAGCGCCTTGGGCCACGTAGATGTGCGTTGAGTCGACCACCGTTTTAGTTTGGTGAGGATGAGGATACAAGGATGCAGGATGATGATTTCTAGCTCAAGCTCGTGGTCGGGCGGGACAATCGAAGGGAGTGAGGTCTTACCTTCGCCGGGCACGGTATACTTGGGCTCTATCACCTTGGGAAGACCGATTTCTCCAGCAAGAAGAGTCTCAACGGCGACGTTGTTTTTGCCTTTCCGCACAGCCTCGTCGCCAGGTTGTGTAGGATCAGGTTGCTAGAAGTGCGTGTTGTTGAATTCGAGTATAACGCGTGACGCGCAAGTTTTATTCCATTCGCAGCAGCAAGCAACAGTCCTGAATCTAGAATAACTGAGGAAGAGGATGACCGACCTGTATGAAATAGAACTTGACTCCAAGTTGAGCAAAGTGGATGTCGAGTTCTCCGATGCGGGCGCGAAGGTCCATGACCTTAACGCCTTCCCTAGGTCTAATAAGGACGTCGATATCGTAGATCCAGAAAGCGTCAACAAGCGAAGGAGTGGCGTGAATAGACAGGACATATCTCGGTAGGCCTAACGCTGTCGAGCAGAGACCAGGCGAACCCGCCGATGTAGGCATGGTCGCAGTCAAGTTCCGTCAGGCTGTAGCGTGAACCACGATGAATGTGGAAGACCACATGATATTTTAAGCACAAACCGTTCCGAGAGGACTCGAGCGGCTGCTTTGTGGTGTTCAAAAGACGAAGATATGGATATGAGAGCCATTGTGGGTGCCAATGTAAAAGTAAGTTGGGAGAGAGGGAGCGGGCCGGGATGCGGGGGAGGGGAGTTGTTTGCGCGTGTTTGGAGAACGATGGTCCGCCCGGCAGGAGGCAATGCTCTTGACTCCGAGCTGGACAAAAGTTGGCTCCATCCTTGTCCTACTCACTGCACACTTTGCTCTTTCTTCCCCTCGCCCTCGCCACGATGGCCACAATGACAATTACCGCTATGGAGCCTCCACCAACGTACTACACCCTTCATCTGCCCGATAAATATTACACACCCTCTCCCGACAAATCTTGCACGCCTTCTCCCGAGCCACCAGAGCTGGCGCCGGAGGTACTCGTCGACCACGCCCTCCGCCGTCTCGCCAGTGCTGGCATCGAACTCATCGAATGGGGAACCTCTCTATTTAGGCGGTTGAATGTCCCGCTCATTCCCAAGGTACGTATTCGACTCGATCGTTCGCACACTCACCTACATCTCATTCACAGCACTTCACCTATGTCGTCGCTGACGACCAATTCGACACTGCCTCCGACCTCCTCGTGAACATGTGCTTGCCTATCTCCCCCCCACACCGTATTCTTTCAAAAACCGA
This sequence comes from Amylostereum areolatum, assembly GCA_012932865.1. Taxonomy (NCBI): domain Eukaryota; kingdom Fungi; phylum Basidiomycota; class Agaricomycetes; order Russulales; family Stereaceae; genus Amylostereum; species Amylostereum areolatum. Next base: position 317,587 of record SAXG01000044.1, on the reverse strand, counting down.
AGGCGATTTCCACACGAAAGGCCGTCTCTATCGTCTCACTCCATCCACCCGCCCTTCAAGCGTGCGCTACCTACACCTCTTCCCTCTGTCATTTCCCGCCTTCTCTCCGCGCGAACTCTTTCTTGACGACCGGTCTCCCTACTCTCTCCTCGCACCCCGCGTGTCCGCCATCTACGCCTCCATACTCCGCATGATGACTGCCTACCCCAAATCCGATCCCGCTCGCGGCCGCCTCGAGTCCGACCTCGAGATGCTCGTCCATTACAACCTCATGGATCTGCAGAAAGGTTACGTTGATGTGGACGACGACGAAACTTGGGAGAGATTCGGGATGGATCGCCGGCTTGAGAATGCCGTGGCTACCGTCCAGGGTTGGGGGCTTGCGGGGGAGTGGCGGACCGGGGAAGACTGGATGGAAGATGCACTAGTCGCTATCATTCGGGGCACCGGGGAGATCGAGCGATTACCGTGGGGCGCGAGATAGGTTCGTACGTCGTTCACGCCGTATATTCGCGATTTTGCCCGTTCTGCTTTGGGTACCGAGTTTTCTCGTCTCTTCGAGAAAGGGGTGTAGGTTATCATTGAATCTAATCAACGAATAGTTATTACCCATGCCAGCTATCTCACCGCCCTAAAGGAGGAAACACATCACAACCATTTTGAAGATGAGAAGAACATTCCACCTTGACCCCCTACAGGTCGAATCGCATTTTCAGAGCCAGCTTGGCTAACGAGATAAGATTTCTATGACATACTGACGGCTGAAAATCATGTTCAAGCGAGGGCATGTACAGATGATCATCGTAAGTACTACACAGAGCCCTTCCTGGCCTTTCTCTCCTTCCACTGCTCGGGCGTAATCTTATACATAATTTCCGGCTTCCCAAACTCGCCCTCCTCAACCCGAACCCCTACCCAGCCCATCCTGTCCATCACGGCCACCATCCCCACGTTCTCCGCAAGCATCGTCACCGTCACCGCGTCGAGCGCCATCTCCTCTAGCGCGTACGCGATCGTGAGCCTCATCGCCTCCGTCGCGTATCCCCGCCTCCGCACGCTCTTATTGAGCATGATGCCCGCATCCCCGGTCCGCTTCCCGTCCGCCGCCGTCGCGATGTGTCCCATCCCGCCGACGCCCTCGACCGTGCCCTCGATCGCGGCGACGAGCGTCACGCGCCCGGGCAGCGGGACGGAGGCTTCGGCGGTCCATTGCGCGATGCGGGCTTGCACCTTTTCGAGCGTCCAGGTGGGGGATTCGGAGATGACGGGGTCGTGCTCGGTGTTGACCGGGTTGGTGAAGATGTCGAGGACGGCGAGGGCATCTGAGGGGATGGCGAGGCGGAGTTCGAGGGGAAGCGTGGGGGAGCGGAGGGAGATTGAAGCTGTCTTGGTGGTGGTGGGGTTAGTAGTGGACGACATATTTCTGGATCGGATGAGGATGCGATGCGTGAACTGGATGTGGCGGACACTCGCTGTGTTTCTCGACAAAGCGCGCCTCGTCGATGCGCCTTTCTGGACCCGTTTCCCGCATCTTTATACACGGCCAGCCTCCTGATGGAACCGCAGGGCGCATGAGTCGCTCCCGGAGTCGTTATCGCCGTGACTCGCCTGTGTACAACCACTGACTCGAAAGACCATCGTTCATGTGGGCCCGACGATTCCACGCAGCAGGGCACAGCGCAGGGGTATAAAGCAGACGCTCCACACTCACTATTCGACATGTTGATAGAGTACTGGAAACTTCGGGAGAAACTCCCGGTCGCCCCCTCGACGACGTACCGGACGTCCTCGAAAGTCGACGAGGTATTATGTACAGGTGATGGTACAAGTAAGGGAGCGATGCGAGCAGGGCTGTAGGCTGTCCTGAGCGATATCCATGTATTGTAATGCGGGAAGAAGGTCGAAGTGGGTAAGAAAATGGTATGATGCGGACGAGTACTGTATGGTACATGTGAGGACGATAAGGAGAGAAGAGCGAAACCGAACGAGCAAAAAATGCCGCCCACCCGTCACGGCCTCGCACGCGCGACAGTGGGGGTCGACTTGGACGAGGCGATCGTCGTGAACGTGACCCCGTCGTTTGTGGTAGGGACGGGAACGGCGGGCGGCTTCCTGCGTTTCGGCGGGGGCGGCGGGGCAGATCGACGAGGCTTCTTCATCGTCGGTGTCGAACTCGCGTCGCTCATCGAGGTAGCAGTGACGGACGAGCGTCGCGAGTCGGCGGACGACACCGACGTCATGGAGGGCGACATGGGTTCGACGACGGGGGTGACATCCGGTGCCGATTTGGACGTGATGTTGGTGGGGACGGGGTGTGCGTGAGAGGGAGAGACCAACCCGTCGATAGCCGTCCCGAGGGAGTTGGCGCGGTGCGCCGCTATAACTTCGACACGGTAGGTCATGCTGTCTGGGCCGGCGCCTGACCCCCCGCGCTCGCGGTGCTTCTTGGTTGGTGCTGTCGTGACGGCAACGCCAGGAAGGCTCGATGTGCTGTCGTTGGCCGGCTTGCGGAGGGCATCGACGCCGCGGGCTTTCGCACGCACATTGAGGTTCTCGACGCTACGGCTGCCTTTGAGGGAGCCTTGGCGTTGCACGGTTGCGCTGGACTTCTGGTGGGGAAGAATGGGTGACAGAAGTTGTTGGGCGACGCGGTCGTTGCTGGGGCTCGCTGTGCGCGAAGGGTCCTCGTCGGAGAGATGTTCTTTGCCTTTGGGGTGAAGGTGGATTTTGCGCAGCTGGACACACCAGTCGCCCGCGAGACATCGTTCGACGAGACGCTTGGTGGTAGGGGACACATCGCGGATCTCGGGGTGTTCGATCAGGCTTTCAAGGGCCCGGACGATCTGAGGACGCTTGTACGGCATTTGACGGAGTTGGGTCTTGGTGAGTAGAGGGTGGAGAACACGCAGATACGTGTGACGGAGCTGAGCTAGATGTCGGCAAGCTATGCGAAGAAGAAGGTGAGGGCTAGACGTACCGATTCAGAATCATCGTCGAGGTCGTTCAGTTCACGGAGAAAAACGTCGACGAGAACGCATAGATCGTTGGTGTAAAAGAATTCACACGTGCTCTTTGTCGTAAACAGTATGTAAAGAAGCTTGAGCACCAGAAGCTGCATAACGAGATCTTCTGGGCTTCGACCTGGACGTCACCGGTGAGCGAACGTTCGGAGATACGTAGCATATACTCACCTGCGCGGTTGAGCATGAAGATCATGTTTTCCCCGAACGTCTGGCAGGTGTTGAGGCGACGCATGAGCACTTGCAGTATACGGTTGTCGCCGCCTTTCGCGGCAGTGTCATCGGATGTCGCTCGTTCGTGCCCGGGTTTGAGGGCGGCGACCATGAACTGTTCGTTGAGCGCCACCTGTACCGGTGTAAGCATCGAGCCGAATGAGCGCCTGTGTGAAACTCACCAGGAGCTTGATAACGGAGTAGTTGAACGTCTCATCTTGCATACCACGAGTCTGCTCTACGAGATCGAACAGGCGGTCGATGAAAGGGTCATCAGATACACCTGCAGGGACGCGTGAGCGGTCGCAAGGAAAGTTGGACGCAAGAACGCACGGAGTTCTTGTATTGAAAGTTTGGACGCCCTTAAAGCTTCATAGAGCAGACGAACGGCAAGAGAGCGGAGCTTGGCTTCGATGGGTATTGCGAGACTCTTCCAGTCAGAACTGGATCCCGCGGAGTGACCGGAGTAAGTGTCGTCGAGGTCAGGGTCGATGTCTACGAGGACGTGATCCATTAACATAGGAAAGATGGGTTGCCATCGTTTGTAAGATCGGAAGAAGCTGGGGTTTTGACGGCCGTGGAGGAGAAGGATATTATAGAGAATGAGTTGGTGATGAGGATCGGTATCCTGAAGGGGAACGGATCAGTGGGACGCAAGACGGGATTCAGACGACGCACAGAGATGGCTTCGTCTGAGAGAATCACGCACATGCGTTCGGAGTGAAAGGTAAAGAGTTCTGAGACGAGGAGGAGATCGCAGGCATGCTCGAGTTGCATAGGACTTTGGAGGAATTGTTCTGACGAGGAATGGTCAGCGGACGCCACGTGCGAGGAGAAACGAGCACGGGAGAATAGCTGACCATGGTACGAAGCGCAGAAGGAGACGAAACGCTTAAGAGAGTAGTCGAGGGAAGAGAGTGTGGCGTTAGGGGGAATGCGAAGAATGTCATCGAGTTCTGAAAGGTGAACCAGGTTAACGGTATGAGAAGGCAAAAGGCTATTGTTGACTGGCCTGCCCAAAACTGTTGAGCGTGGTCGATGATATAGGTTATGCTGATTGCGTCCATGGGAAAAGTGCATGCGCGTGGCGAGGAGCGGACAAAGTGAAGGCGAAACCGTGAATACGAGGATGAGAAGTGACGGCGAGAGCTGTGGAGGAGAAAAACCAGACAATATATTCCCACGGGTATTTACATAGATCAACGTTTCCGCGGCGAAGATCGAGAGGGTGCGAGACCGTTGTCTGACAGATATCTGCAAGAGTATATATGCCGTTCGTCGTCCGGGACCGTTCTGCACGTCCCCCACGGCCAGAGCAGAACGAGGTCGAGGAGGACGGAGGCGAGCCTGAGGCCGGGCGGAACACCGATCGGGTGCACCGGCCCGGTGATGACGTTGACGGTGGCTTTCACTGGTTGACAGTTGACAGAGACTGGCCATCCTCCCGTTTTCTCTTCCGCCGCCGCCAACACCTCGACCTTTTCTCCTCCTCTCATCATGTCTTCACCACAGCCTAACGGTGCATCTGTTCGTCTTCCTTCGCGTTCAGAAGCTGCTCCCTCAGGCAATAAACCTCCCGTGTGGGCTATCAGCGACTCCGCCGAACCTTCCGTTCCAACCCCTCTACCCGCCAAATGCTCCCGACACCAATCAGAACGCGACGGTGTGTGCTGCAAAGAGCTCAAGGGCGACGATGAACGCGAGCTCGTCGATCCCGACGTCGTCCGTGACATGTAAGCCCCCTCAGCCTGAGCTTTCCCCTATACTCACATTCTTCCTGCAGCGTCATCGGCCTCTCAGACGGTCTCACCGTCCCATTTGCCCTCACCGCCGGCCTTTCCTCCCTTGGGGAGTCAAAACTAGTTGTCCTGGGCGGCGTTGCCGAGCTCATTGCTGGCGCGATCTCCATGGGCATCGGCGGTTTCTTGGCCTCTCAAGCCGAACGCGACCACTACCGCTACCTCCGCCGTCAGACAAATGCCCGCGTCCTCCGCTCTTGCGACGGAGAAATGGAACGCGAGGTACATGCAGTGTTGGGACCCGTCGGCGTCGAGGAAAAGGTTTCGCGCCAGGTCGCCCACAACTTGATGGAGGTCGAAATGGGAGAGCATGCCATCTCTCGCACGGCAAGCTCGAGTGCAAGTGCTAGCGAAGACGAAGAATCTGGCGGTCTTCTCAAGTGGAGTCAAGACGTTGGCGTCACCGCTTTCTTGCTCAAATTCGGCGAGGGTCTCGGTGCGCCCTCTTTCTTCGTACCTTGAACCTAACTTAATCATTTCTGCAGAGGAGGTCCCCACTCGCCGTCTTTACCTCTCCGCGCTGACCATCGGCATGGGCTACCTACTCGGCGGTCTCATCCCCCTCCTCCCCTACTTCTTCATCGCACGAGCTCACGTTGCTCTCATATACTCCTGCATCTTCACCGGCATCGTGCTTCTCATTTTCGGCGCGGTAAAGGCACGTATCACGGGCGCAGGTGGAGGAGCTGGCGGTTACATATGGGGCGCGGTATCCACGTTGCTTGTTGGTGGCGCTGCAGCGGGTGCAGCGTATGGCATCGTCGCACTCATGGAGCCCAAGGCGTGAGGTTCTTCCGTGCTATTTTCATTTTCGTATCAGCACACATGGTGGTTGTATCTACTATCTAAGGCCGGTGTGTCTCCGTATCACGGTTATGTGGGATTGTAGAGCACGGAAGCTGTTCTGATCTCCTTGCATGTTTTGCATCACCTTTTCCCTTGTGATTCTTAGCGTGACCGACATTGACTGTGTATTGACTGTGTATAGCACAAGTTTACCATGTCATTTTAGCTGAGCGCTGAGTACTGAGTAGTTGACCGGGACCAACGGTGCCCTGCAACTCAGGCTGCACAGTGCGTCAGTTGAAGCTTGACTGGAGAATTTACGAACGTCACGTGCTGTGAAAGTTCAAGACGGACCCGGACCGCGATTTAGGACGAGCTTCGCGTCTTGCTTGATCTCGAACGACCACGCGAGTCTCCAACCAATTGTCCCTTTCCCCGTCATATCACTGCGACTCTTGACACTGACAGCAACTCAACCCAGACAATTGACCCAACAGTCACTCAAACCACGAGGCCTCACATCCATGACATCGCTGCTGCGCTGACACCTTCCTAGTCTATCACTGTCAGTCCTTCTGTTGTGCATCGTCAAAGCCCACTGGCAGTCCCCACGGACTCCACCGTTTCTACACGTCTCTATGCGAGTTTGGTTAAAACTTGTATCGAACGTGTAGAAAGAGAGGAGACTGTTGAGGCCGCCAGTGTGTTCTGAGGAGCCCTCTGCTTCATGTTCGCTTCTCGATCGGACGTGCTTGCTTCAGGGCTATGCGTCCAACACGGTGGTTTCTGACGTTTGGGGTATGTACGGCACATGCGCAGTTATCCTGAATGCTAACGTTCATTTCCTTTACTGCGCAAATAACCTTCATTGACAGCGTGTACAGATGCTTGTCAGCCCAGCCATTCGCCCCGTGCGTTTTCCACTCCCCGGGTGTCGCATATGAATATTGGACGAAGGAACGCACGCGCGTCGAAGAAAATTTCCATCACCGCATGCACAGAGTATATCATAAGGACCCGCACGATGATAGATTCTACGACCGCTTTCCTCCCTCCCGTCGACACGTCAAGCTCCGCCAACGTACTCATACTCAAGTAAACGAGGCCAATGACGCCTCATATAAACAAACGATGGATTCCTATACAGTTGTACTAACGATCGAGTCGGAAAACCGGGAGAACGGGCGGGAGAAAGGTGTCACAAACCAGGAGACATCGACGGACCACGGACCACGGAACCCCTCTACATTCAGAGGCACTTCCTGCTATGCCTCATCAAAGCATCCTTCCTGGTAAACCCCTTCCAACACACCGGACACCAAAACTGCGCCTCAGAGTGCGCCCCCGCCGTCTTCATGTGTCTCTCGTAAGTTGCTTTCCTCTTAAACCCCCTGCTGCATCCCTCGCAGAACCATGCCAGGTCTCCACGATTGGTGGTGTGACTCCCCGCATCGCTGCCGGACATCGCGCCCGTGCGCCGTGCTCCCCGCCCCAGGCGCAGTGCAGGGTACACCTGTCCGAGCGACGTGGGCCCTGCATTGTACACGTTGTACGGGCCCCTCCTCATGGTAGCTTGTGGTGCGCCCTGGGCGGTGAGTCGTGCTGGGACTCTGTCGGGGCGTCGGATGGTATCGATGGTCGTCGGCAGTGCGCTGGACTGGCCGGATTGGTGCGCTTCTGGGAGGAAGGGTGGGGGCGGGGGCGGGGGGAGCCCGTGGATGGAGACCGACCACCATGGATTATGAGGCGCTGGGTAACTTTGAGCGAAGGCGGACCCGAGGTTCGGGTCCGCGACACTGGCTTGGAATGGTCCAACGAGACTGTCTAATGGAGCGTATGCGATGGGGATGCCCAAGGTGGTAGATGTGGGGGATAACACGGGTAGAGACGCAGCGGTAGGACCAAATGACCCGTGTCCGTTGCGTACATTCCCTGGAGTGGAAGTGTGCGTGCCTCCGAGCTGAAGGCTCGGCGACGATTGCTCGTACAGAGGCCAGAGGTTGTATTGGGAATCAACAAGGTCGTTCGTTGCGGTTGCGCCCATGCCCGCCCAGATACTAGCATCGATATCGAAGGGAGGGATGACGGGGGACTCGTCGAGGTCGACTCGGAACGCAGATACCTGAGACGACAAAGAGGATGGTCAGTGCATGCATCTTGCAACTTGTCTAGATCCTCTTACATCGCCTGAGGCATTTGCGTTCGAGTACCCGGATGGGACGCCGATGCCCTCGCGCTGTGTCGTGGGGAGGTCTGCAGCTGATTCGAAAGGGTACTGAAACTGGTAGGCCATCAGGGTGGAATGTGGAAGACCAGTGAGGTGCTCATCTGCGGGTCTCCTTCTCCATTGCCCAGCTTATATGTGTTCATCCCGCAGATTCACCAGTCGTTGGACAGGCGTCGGAATGCTTGTCAAGTGGCCTTGAATCCGCCACTGGGCGTTGCTCGACCACGGTGGTTCATGCTACAATGTCAACGTCGAACGGTACTGCGGGCGATGGCTGACCGAGTGGAGGTTGATAATACCCAGGTTAGGCGACTCGCTGAGACGAGACGAGATGTGGCTCAATGCGCGGTGGCGAACGTAGGTGAGCATACCCCACTGCCCAGTGGCGTTTCCTCAATGACCATGCAATGACCAAGATGTCAGACAAACAGTCAAATTTAGTATTTTGCGCGTCCAAAGTACCGTAAACGACGTGGCCACTGTGCAGAAATAAGCAGAGGTCGGCTTCGAGGACCACACAAACAGCCTACGCCACAACGCAACATCATCATTCGATCGTGGCTTCCAGCCACCTTTTGTAAAGCAACGTCAACTGCGCATTCGATTGACATGACTGGCTAAGTACTACAGTAAACGCAGGCTGGGTAAACGGAGAACTAGACAAAACGGAACGAGAGAAGCGCAAAGCATTCCATGCTTCGCACCGGCGGGAATACGGATACCCTCTTATTGTCATGGGGCGAGGACTATGTCGGTTTCGTGTCGCATAGAGTCATCGATAGCCGCCACCGTCGCCCGCGCCCTCTCAACTAGTTCGCGAGTGCGCGAGCGGGCGAACCGCGAGTAGTGAGGAGGCGGTGGGAGGCGGGAGCGGGAGGCGGAGATAGGCGATGGGGCAGGCCTGCGGGGTATTGCGGTAGACGAAGGTGAAGGCGACGAAGCAAAGTGCGGGGGAAGACGCGTCCGAGATTCAGATATAGGCCTGGGCTCTTGTGGAGGACTGATCATGGTCGGAAAGCGTACAGGGCCGTTGTAACGCGGCCGAGAGGGCATTGGAGGAGTGTGCACCTGCGCATCGAAATGAGGGAGCACTGTACGCATCCGATGATCCAAGGCAGAGATGGGGGGAGTAGAGGGGGCGGTCTCGGAGGGAGATCCAGAGCTCCCTGGCAGTGGGGGACGCGCCTCTTGTCGCATACGCTTCAATTTACACGGTTCGGGATTGGTGAGAGCGTGGCATCGAGTGGATGTTGGGCCAGACGCCGATAAAACGTTCGCTTGGGGTTTTCCCGGGAGAGGCGGTCTACGCTTCTCTATGTTCTTTAGAAAGGCGATACGCGACGGACTCACGCCGGGAATCGTGAGCTCTCCCGGACCACCCCCGATGTGCGCACACTCCAGGTTTTGCGCTTGATCTACCAAGTTCTTCAGTTCCTTGACCATGCCTCGGAAGTCCTTTGCGCGCTGCTCTAAAGTGGCGATCTCTGCTCGCACGAGATCGAACATATCCTCCATCGTGGCTTCGTGGTCCTCTTTGCCAGCACGAGTCGACGTGTACTCGCGCCAACGTTCGAGGTGGAGAGATCCGCGTGACGGAACCTGTGCTCATCTGCTCACGGAAATCACTGAAGAGTTTGTGGGAGCGCCAGTGTTGCGGGACATCTGGCCCTTCCGCTATACTGAGACAAGCTGCCAGGAGAATCGCGAGTAGCTGAAACAGAACAAAGCGGTCAATACTGAAATGCGAGGGGGTGGGTTGATGCATACGCACGTCAAGCTCGGTGCAGATATTCCGTTCGACGCTGACAAGAATGTAGTCGCGGAAGGAATAGTACTCTGGATGCATAACCGACGCTTGCTGTTTCCATTCTGCGATGCGGTACTTGACGTAGTTGAGTGTCCGTTCCCAGTTGTCGAGCATGCGGAGGAAAATAGGTCCGGCCTCGCGGTGAAGCTTGCCACAAAAGGCGGAGGGGCGACGTTGGTGAGGGGAGTGCACCATGGCGTTTAACGATTATCAAAATTGCACTGGAAAGGGGTGGAGTGGGATGGGGAATGGAAAGGAGTTTGGATGGTTATGAAAGGGAGGTAGGATTTTATAGGTATGTCTTGGCCTAAATTGAGATTCGAATACACCTGGTCCACGGGCAAGACGTTTATGGCGGCCTGTATTGCAATCGCCACTCCTGACGGCTACGACACAACTAGTGGCGCATGCATCAAGGAAGTACGGAACTTGGAAGTATGAAACTTTTTTGGGAAACCTCACGACCGTACGGCGCGACCATAGTTTGACCATTTCCAGATCAGCCCGCCGCCTGAGTCCGTTCCAACATCTTGTTTACCGCGACAGGTCTCCCTGACGCGGGATGAGCAAGATCTTCCATTCGCGCAGCGCGCATGTTAAATAGGAGACGGCTGAGTGCATGCGGTGTAACCACGATGTCGTTGAGGTTGTCCGTGGCTGTTCGTCCGCGGTTGTGTGGGAACAGCTTCTGGGACCCCGTCCTCGTCATACCGCGCCCACAATGTGTACAACGATATGATCTCCTGCGCAATGGTGGCGACGAGTTCGAGGGACACGTTCAGGCCGGCCATGAAATCCACGACGTCCTGCGCCTTTTTAGGGGGAGTATTTGTACTTGCGCCTGGGCCAGTATGTTGCCGTGAAGAACGACGCGTTGGATTTGGGGCGGGAGGCTGAGCGTGCGCTTGAGATTGGGTTTGGAGGAGAGTTCGTGTTTGTGCGTTGAGTACGAGAGCCACGTAGACAGCAGCGATGGCAATAAGATGAGGTGGGTAAAGAAGGCAGATGTCGGAGCGGTAGGTGTCATTGATAACAAACCTGGATGGATGCAAGTGAGTAAATATTCGCGGAGAAAGCTGTTAGAGGCACACCAAGCCATTTGGAGAGGGCCTGCTTCTAGGACAAGTTTTCCTTCGCCTGTGCCCCAGTACCTGGGTCCATCATCAATACCAATGCCCAGCTCGCCTGCCTCTGCATCGACGGCAGTCACAGCGTCGGGGCCACAAAGCGTCATGAGGGTGCGATATGGATGGAATACAGTGAGGTCGCATTCGAGGTCGTTGACGAGGTAAAACTCCATCTCAGCGATCTTGGAGTTATCAGAGGGAAAGTGCTTGATGCCATATTCCTCCTCTAGGGGCGAAGTGTATCAGCAGGGCGCAAAAGAAAGGTAGTAGGAAACTCACTGCCGAAGAGGGAACGAGACTCGGTGACCACGTTCTTGATGTGGACCGGCGACTCTTCAGCCTTGGCTGCGACATAACAGCAGGCGGAGATGACGATGAAGGGATCCGTCTCACAAAAAGAGTTCTTGATATAGAAGCGACGAAAGAAGACGGTGGCGGTAGCAATGGCGCGTTGACGGAGGCCCAACCGTTTCGCAAGTTTCGCGATTACTGGATGCGATCAGCACAGGAAGCTGTATCCACATCGAGGGACGTACGGTTTCCAAAGTAGATGTTTAGAAAGTCGAGCTGCTCTTCAGAGTCGACATACTCCAAATCATCAGAACGGGCTTGTCTGAGGGTTGCACGATCGACGATCCATCGTTTGCTGTATACACATATTGGATACAGGACGCAGACGAGAAACAGGAGACGCACTAGTGTGAGCTAGCCCAAAAGTCGGTCGCCATTCAAACGAAAGAGCAGACGTTCTGCATGAGTGACAGGCGCTGAGGCGCTGAGGCGTGTAGGTAGGTGTAGGCGCTGTTGAGTCCAGCATTACATTAGTCTAGTAGAATTCGTCAAGCGTTGATAGGGATTTGCGAAACCGACGATTGCGTCATCAAATTCACTCGAATTGGATAACTCCCGCACGTGCTCATGCTGAGTCATGCACAGTACTCCCGTCGCAGCGTCGCTGTCCATCGCGTCGCCACTGCACAGACGCGACGGCGGTCGCGCGACGCCGACACATCGTCTGAACTCCACACGATAGCAGCCTACCCATCTGCATCCTGTTGATAAAATACATCTCGTTCTCAAGGTGACCGTCTCGACATTTTGTCACGTTTTTTGTTTGCTTTCTGTGAGGATTTCGTTCAAGTACTTATATCAGCCTGCGCGTGCCAGAGAGACCGAGGAGATGTTCGTCGCAAGTATTTGAAAGCCAAATACAGCAGTGCTACCAAGGAAAACAATCAATGCGAGAGAGGCCATCGATTTACTCAAGATTTACTCGACACTAATGGCGGTCACTTGCGAAGCCTGCGGAGTTGGCGAGGTCTCATCGAGCTTCAGGAGCAAGGGCAGGGAGCTAGTACTGGAGCACTGCGAGTGCATTCTTTGCCATCCAAATACATGTGGGGGACAGAAAGGGACAGAACGAGTAGCAAAAACGAAACGGTTGTAAGGGAACGGATGGACGAGTCGAAACCCGAGACGCGTCTCTGCCAGCTATCACGTGCAGAACATGCCCAAATCGGGACGGATTGGATGACGCGGCCGAGGTGTCGCAGATCCCTATCAACGCCCGACGAATTCTACCAGTCTTTAACTAGACACTACCTGCTCGCCTCGTCAGTGTCCGTTAAAGACTCGGCCTCCAGTCTAGCATTACATAGGAACCAATAGCGAACGTCCTCGAACGTCCTCATCTTGCATGAACTTCGTCTCTTCTTGCCACAATCTTCTCGAATCTCAGGCCCTCGTTCAACACTTGGCTTGCATTTCTCTGCCGATGTCTGGCATTTCTCTGTCGCGTACCGAGAGATTCTAGAACTTGGGACTTACATCTGACGAATCCTGCAGGAAGAGCTCATTGGCAAACTCCATTGCATACGATATCGCAAGGTGTGAGCTGCTCAAGGTAGCTTCCTGGATAGGAGGACCCTTGGAGCCCGCGTAAAACAAATCCACCACCTGGTATCCTGCAGTGTTATTCTCTGGTACCTCACCTCATTATACTTCTGTCAACAGAGTGGATTCATCCAACGGTATCCGCAAGAACGGTGGAAGGGGATGGAACTTGGAAGACTCGGAGGCCCCACCGATCACATGACTGGCGGCGAACAGCGGCCAAAGCGCAATTGCACAAGAACAAAGCAGCGTCGAGAACAATGACTAGCCCTCTCTCTCTCTCAAACCACCACCACCTACCGCTTGCGATTCCATCCCTCCCCGCGGGACTCAATAACCCCACTTCCCTGCGTTCAATCGCAATCGCAAACCAATACCTGCGCCACATAACACCTTTCCTCTCCGACAACAACTGCCGATATGCCTGCCACAAAACGCACTCATGATCTCTCTCAGAGGGAAGATGCTCCCGACGCTGAAATGTCACCGAGTAAGTATCAATTTCTTTCATGCTCTAGGAATATTGCTGAAATCCGTCCATAGCAGGTGACGAGCCACAATCCAAACGCCAACGGAAAGACGACGGGATCGAGCATCTACTCTACAAACACTACGACGCAAATAAATCCGTGGACTATATGGCAATGAACGACGAGGACTTCAACCGCTCTAAACCGCACTACCCAATTCTTCGACGATGGCGGGTTGCTAAAGAGAAGCTCTTGCCCGGGAAGAGAGCACCACGTCTTGCCCTCGCTTAAACAGGCCCCGAATGGCACATTCAAGGACACCCGGCATCCTCACTGGTACCTCACTGAAGGCGACATCATCATCCGCTGCAGATCACATTCTATTCAAACTCAAGCACGAACACCTCTGCTTGCATTCCCCCGTTCTGAAGAAGTTGATAGAACAGACCGTATCCGAAAACAAAGTGACAATAAAAGGAGTACCCGTTCTCGACAGTGATTTTGCCACGGCGCGAGAGTGGGCACTGATGTGCCTTGTTATCTATAACGAGTGAGTTCCTCTCAGCGTATACCTCGCGGATATGGCAGGCTTATATGGACTTCAGTAACCCCTTCCCCAAACGGCCTGCTCTTCTCGAGGATGTGGTCACTCTGTTAGAGCTCAGCCGCACTTTGCAATCTCTCTTTCCTCCGCCACATTGCTATGGACATCCTCGCATCAGAATACCCCATCACACTTGCGGGTTACCAAAAGGTTGCGTTGGCAGGACGTCGATCCATTGTGCCCATCCACATCCTTATTCACAGCATACACATCGCGCTGGAGTACGAGATACCCATGATTCTTCCCGTTGCCATGATGGAACTAGCTCGCCATAGCCCTTCCGACATCATACTTGGGCACCAGGAAGGGCGGACTGCTTCATCGCACCCGGCTACGTGACAAGGAGGTCCTTGCACGCGTGTTGCTGGGACGCGAGAGGCTCTTAAACGGGCGACACGATTTCACCCTTGGATTCCTTCAGAAGGTGCCACTCCCGACCGACAAACGCACTACGCGTCATTGGGTTTCAGGCTCCACCTTCTCGCCCGCTTGCACGAATCCTCCCTTTGACGTCAAATACGCGGAGTGGAAGAAAATCGTGGAAGAAGCCAGATTGGATTGCAGGACGTGGCTCCTTTACGTTGGGCGCGACTTTCACAAGCACTGGGACCAAATGTACGGAGCGACCGAATCGCACGATGTGATTTCGAGAGCATTCTGCCCTCTGAAAGATGGCGCTCTGCGCGATCTGGAAGCCCCGCTGTGCAAAAATTGCCGTGATAAGGTCAGGGAGGACATGCACAAAGGGATGCAGCAACTTTGGATGAGCGTTCCGTCGGCGTTCGGGATGGGTACTTGGTTCGATATCGCGGTGGCGACAAACAAGGCCGATAGAAAGCTGATGGGCGAGCCCAGGGAAGGACCCATACTCAGGAGGAACCCGGACGAGGTGTACCAGTGTCCTGTGACCATTCCGCTGTAATTGGGTGGTTTCTCGCATGGACAGTGTTGTGATGGACGAGCCATACCTGCTATATCCGTTGTTCAGTTATCTTTAGGTATTATACATTACAGTCTGGAACCTCCTATCACATCTTTGCTCTAATTGCGTTACCATCTGTCGTGGTCAAACCGCCCGTGTAGTCGCGTTTGGATTTCCAAGAAATGCGGTTCATTGTCTGGTGTAATATAGCCGTGGCGGATTAGGAAGTCGATGAGGACTAGCAGGCATGTCAGTTAGGGCTGGTTAAATAATAACTCGACGACAGCGGATATCTTTCGTACCTACGGCGCAGTTAGGCTTGAACTCTCCCGCGTGCATATGTTGAATAACCTCCTGCAGTGGCATCAACTACGAGGGAGGTCAGGATCACAAATGAAACACAGCATAGAACGGGCACACCTTGAAGGCCTCGACCTCGTTATCCCCCGGGCTAAGCTTCACATGCGCAGAGCCAGGAACTCGCATGTCGTACACAAACTCCACTTCGGGCTGTAACCACCCGTTTTTTGTCTGGTAAAAGTAGCTCACCGCGCCCACGGCTTTAGAATGCTGCCCTACAAGCGTTTCTGACAAGGATCCTTCTTCAGCAGACTCTTTCACCATACTGCACCGCGGGGACATGCGTGCAGGAATGCCGCCCGCGATCGAGTTGTCAAGATAGCCCGGCCATCTGTTTGATAGAAGAGTGAAATGCATAGAAATGGGAAGGGTGAAGCTGCTAACGTTTGCTTTGTAACTGCCCGCCTTGGTACCCAGATCCTGACTTCGCCATCCTCCTCCTCGTACACCGTCATGTGGACACCGTATGTGACCACCCCAAACAACGCGGAAGCAGCACGTTCCATCGATAACACGTAGTTCGGGTTCGGGTTTTCTTCCTCCTTCAACGGATCTCCTCCTTCGAGCGAGAGGGTGGAAAACGGATCAGTGTAGATGGCATACCATTCGCCGCGCCAGAGTTTGGGACTGATGACGTTCGAGAAGAGCCCGGTATCGCGCCACCAGGTAGTAGTATCGTGTATGGCATGCGTACGAGCTGCTGGACTGGTGATCTCGGACACAAAAGAAACAGAAGGGATGGGGAGATCGCGACGGATATCCCAGTGCACTGGGAGATTTTGGGACCCGCGGTACTCGTTATGGGATACTAGAGCATCGACAACGGAGGGGAAGAGAAGACCAAGAGCTGCTCCATTTGCGGAGGCACGGAAGGGAATCAGGTCATGGGCCTTGGAAGACGAGATGTGGAAGTTGTCGCAAAGGTCAACCATGTCCATGAAGGACAGAATTTTGTCGGTCATGACTGCATCCGGAAACTCAGCAGATTGTGATCCAGCGAGGTATCGTACGCACCGTTTTATATGGCTGTATCTCCGCAATGACTCGATGACTTAGTACTTAGTACTTATTAGTACAGTACTGAGGCTGAGTACTTATTGTCAGGTACCGAGCGTTTCGACGCGACGCGTGTCATCACGTGACCAATCGGTTTCCTTTAAAAATTGCGACACGAATTTTTCGCTCTCTTCATCCTTCCACGATCAAAAACGCCTGTGATGAGGACCGTAGTGCAGTGCGAATGAGCTTCGACCCCCTTCGGGTGGGACTGAGTGCTGACATCGCCCGTTCGGCACACCCTACCTTGTTATTATAAAGGGACGGGCTGGTCATACCTCTGATGGTGTCTCCCTCATCCTCCTTCCTCGAGCTCGAACCCTTGTCCTGAAGTAGTCTCACGTTGCTTTTCTTTTGCGGCCTGACACGTGTCTTCCCGTTCTGTAGAACATATCCATAGCATACAAGCAATAATACACTTCAATCCAAAACGAGTCTATGGTGTGCGACTACATCTGAAACGCCCTTCTCCCATCTACCAGTGTAGCCTGTGCGTAGGGCACTGATAACCGTGCGGGTTCCTGAACAGGTATTCCTGGTGGTATTCCTCCGCGTCGTACCATGGTCCCGCCGCCTCAATCTGGGTGACGATTTTCTTGCCCTTCGGATCGAAGTGCTTGGCCTGTATTTCGTCTGTCAGGCGCTTGGCGATCTCCTGCTGTTCGGGTGTGTGGTAGAAGATGGCAGAGCGGTATTCTGTCGAGAGGAAGGTGGTGACGATGAGGAGGGGTTCAAGAGACATGACACTGGAGCAGACGTACGAGAGCCACGGTCAGGGCCCTGAGCGTTGACGGTGGTGGGGTCGTGTGTGCGGTAGAAGTACTCTGCGAAAAAAATGTCAAGGGAAAATGTGGCTGCAGAGCACCGACCCACACACCGACGAGCTCCTCGTATGTGAGCTTGGAGGGGTCAAACTCGATCCTAAGCGCCTCCGCGTGGTCCGTTCCACCTGTGCAAACGTCTTGGTAGCTTGGGTTAGCAATGTCAGACTTGCCCCCGGTGTACCCGACGCTCGTCTTCAAGATGCCCTTGTCTTCTTTGATAGGCCACTGCTTGAGGAAGATATGCTCGGTGCCCCAGAAGCAGCCGGAGGCGAAAGTTGCGACTTGTACAGACATGTTGGGGTGCGTGAGGTTGGAGATTCCTTTAGTGTTTTGTGGGACGTAGGAGAATGCGGCGAGATTTATAGAGAGGAGAGAGCGCAGGCGGGTGAGAATGGACATGGGCTGTGTTCGATGCGCTGGTCGTCTTGCGCAATGAAGGCGATATATGGTGATGACAACGAGGCGCACGTGCGGCGGCGATGAAAGCTGCACAGTGCTCTGTCAGTGCTCAGTATCCTCTTATTCATTGAGTTACTGGAAGTTGGCTGAACGGTCTCCTCATCAACGCTGATCGCAGCGTAATGCAGGTATCCGACTACGCTGATCCATGATCCTGGCAACATGACAGAACTGGCATCTGTTGGACACCGCCTATGAGGGCACATCGGCGAATCGCTACGACGCTATAGTACTGGCGTTCGCGAGGATGGTTTGACCGAGAAATCTTGACGAATCGCGTGCAACGACGTTCTCGCTGGCGCAAAATCGGTGATGCGACGTGGACGGTGGTTGAGAAGAGCACAGGGTTTGAGGGTCAATCACTGTGGTCGTCATTCGTACGATGCGTGGTCAAGGATATCAGAAGATAAACCGGTTACATATCGAACACGGAGAGCATCTGCCACCGTCTCGTCTGTGTATCACAGTTAGGGCAATCCTGAAGGCTAGGTTGCGCCTGGTTGAGCGGTTGAGAAGCAGGTTTCGGCGGCAATCCTCCACTGCCGCAGCCTGAGTACTGTACTTACGCCACTGCAGTCACAACTGCAAAGGCCATTGGAGAAATGGAAGTTAGTCATGTCTAAGTGTATCGCCGGGTTCTGTAACGCAGGGGTCAAAAAGAATGGGCTGCTGAAGGTGTTGCCGCTCAGCGCTCAGCGTTGATAGAGAAGGAGGTGACGCACGCAAACAATACCGTATTGCCTAGATCCACGAGGCAGGTCGGCTATCCTTGTCATTGTGTGAAGTTGTGTAATGGCCTACCACAATGCTGGGCAAGCGGGTCAATCTTATTTTCACCAGTATCTGGGGAGAATCCGCCAACTGGTCCACACGAGCCTCAGGCCCTAGACTCCCCCATCGATGTTCCCACCCGAGTCAGAAAAACATGTCCATAATGGTGCATGGTGGCACATACAGTGATGTGGAGCCCGAGGAACAATATTATGGGCCCAGTAGCCCGACTTCACTAGACTGCATCAAGGAAGAGGAGCCGGGAAGAGCGAGTGCTTCAGTGCCACTGCCACCGGCATCGGGTTTTTGTCCACGAGACGTCGAGAAACGAGTTTGGGAAAACAAACACACGCAGAATTGAAGGATATTCTGGCCTTCGAGGAGGCTCCTTGAAAGCCCAAGGTGAGTGAGTGCGCGGCAGCACGCGGCAGCGCATTTGATTTCGGCACCGACAGAACTTTCTCAGCACGTGCGCGTGGCACGACGCGTCACTGCGAGGCCACTGAGGCGCGCTCAGGCTGTTGTTCCTCATCCGTCACAACAATTCGACAAAAAACACAAGGTCCGTCAGGGTCCGCCGGAAAACACAAAGCCCTCTATCATTCTCATCAGGCTTCTTCACATCGGGCCTGGCCGCACTAGCCTTTCTCGTCGTACACGTGCCTCACGTTCTACGCTTTGACGATCCATTCTCCGCACTCCGCCGGGGTATCAGTTCCTGAAGAGACGGGTATAAAAGCCTTCTCGCTGGGGCTGACTATCCTTCAGCTCCTCCCCCCCTCTCTCGTGTGCATCAAGCCCTCAAGCTTTTTAATCCTCAAGTCTTCAAGACCTCAAGACCTAGTTGAGCCTTCAAGTTTGTCAACCCTCAAGATCTTGTAGGTAGGTCGCCACCCAGCCTCGGTCCTCCTTTACTCACCGTCGACGCTTGTGGCGTGCAAGCTTGGGTCGGACTCTCTGGACTATCTTGGGTGTGGTATGTGGCCCGTCTATTCCTCGTTGCGTGCCACTGATCTTGTCCCACAGAACATCTGGGAGTCTATAGAAACATCATGCCTCAAGCCTTTTAATCCTCAAGTCTTCAAGACTTCAAGACCTAGTTAAACCTTCAAGTTTGTCAACCTTCAAGATCTTGTAGGTAGGTCGCCACCCAACCTCGGTCCTCCTCTACTCATCGTCGACGCTTGTGGCGCGCAAGCTTGGGTCGGACTCTCTGGACTATCTTGGGTGTGGTATGTGTCCCGTCTATTCCTCGTAGCGCGCCACTGATCTCGTCCCACAGAACATCTGGGAGTATATAGCTATCACCATGCCTCCATGTAGTGTGAATCCAACTCCGGCGAGCTCGTACCTCGGCCGAGTGGTGGGCGAGCATTGTTCTCGTACCGTGGGTTTGAGTGGGTGGCGTATGGGTAACCGTCGCTGCTCCCCTGGCACCCGGCAAGACCGCACGGCGGCGGCGCGCACGTAGTTATCTACGGCGCGTTGGATGGGGGTGCCGGGTTTGCCCTGCTCGACCGTCAAAACCAGGTCTTGTCTCTGCTTTACTTCCGAGATAAAACACTGTGTGAACGTGGCAAGATTTGAGAGATGTCGGTAAGAAACAACGTCAAGGATTATAACTGCTTGCGCCCGCCATGCGCTTGCGAAGAATCCGGATAAGCGCTCGCCCGGATGGCGGGCCGGTGCCCCGCACAATTTCGCGGAAGCCCTTGAAGCTCGTTTGTTCAGCCGCTGCAGCGATCATGGCGCCCCCAAAGACTGCGCCGAGAAAGCGCAACAGGAAGCGCAAACGACGCGTCGCATCCTCCTCATCCTCTTCTTCCTCTTCTTCTGACTCTTCTTCCGACGAGAGTACCACCAAGCAGGTTGTCAAGATTGTCAAGAAATCGGCGCCAACCCCCAAAGCTGCCGCCCCATCTTCGTCTTCATCCTCATCCTCCTCATCTTCATCATCGTCTTCGGCCTCCTCTTCAGACTCTGATAACGATGTAGACATGAATGAGCCCGCCGCAGGGCCCGTCGCTCAGGAAGCTCAACCCCGGAAACGCCGCACACCTTCACCTTCGCCACCGCCGGCACCGATTCCTCCATTCCTCCCTGCCCAGCCCTCTGCGGATACACAGGCAGAACAAGTACTCAAAGACCGATTCCGAAAATTCTGGATGGCGTCTGTCGCGGACGGCTTCCGCGATGACCTTGAGCAGATTCGCAAAGTCCGTTGCGCCCTCTGTTTTTGCAGGACCGTATAAGTACCGAGCTGATGTACGTTCGCAGGAACCGAATATGTCAACCTCGAGGTTGGCGCTGCTGATCGACTCGTTAGCGTCGGGCGCAGATGTATTCTCCTCACGGGCTGGTGGAGACAAAAGTACGGGATATGAACGAGATGGACGTTGTATTGAACAGTGCATCTGCTTAGGTGTGTGGCGTACTTCTCCCCCTTGTCATTCTCACTCATATGCCAGCAGATATGTGTTTGACGTAATATATGTATGAATGACAAGCGCAAACCACCTGCCTTGATTTGCCGGACTCGTACTACCGACATCGCCAGTTTCGCACGTTCCGGTATGTTCACGCAAGATTTCCGTTCTCAGGCTCCCAGCTGCGTCCAGCTTTCCTCTATCAACAGGGAGTCGATAAGACTCGTTCAACGCCTCGGAATTAGATCATGAACGCCCGGAAGTCGTTCGGAACGCACAGCTTCGTTATGTCTTCCCTGCCTCCGTAGGTGGACCGGTCCTTGTCGTGTGATGGGACACGATGCTAATGGGAGACATTAGCGTTCCCCGAACGGGCAGCGATCTTCTTCTTCCATTCAAACGTCTGGCTGTCAGATGTTCACCCCACCACCTTTATAACCCTGGCCTCTTCCTCGCCTCCTCCCTTCGTCCCCCCATCACGTCCGTCATGTTCATCGTCAACTTCTTTCGTCGCGTGGGTCGTCGCACCTATGCTACTCTCTTCGAATTCTTCTTCGGCACAGGTCTTTTGTTCTGGGACCTTTCCCTCGGTCTCATAAACACTCTCACACCTAAATTGAAGGAAGGTGCCGTTATTCCTCCAGGTCATCCCGGCGCCGGTGGAAAATGGCCCGAGTACATCCCACCTCAGCCCGGCGACAGTCGTTGCTCATGTCCTGCCCTCAATGCCCTCGCCAACCACGGTGCGTCACTCGTCTTATCGGCCCACGCTCTACGCCCAACAGTACATTCCATTCAGGGATCCTCCCTCGCAACGGGCGCGATATTCCCTTTAAGGAGCTCACCCGTACCGTGCGCCAGACCTACAACTTCGCGCCCACCTTCTGCCTGTTCGTTCCGCGCTACATGTCCCAAATCCTTGGACGCTCGTATAGCAGGGATACATTGAACCTCTCTGACATCGACGTCCACAACGGTATCGAACATGACGCTTCACTCACCCGTGTGTCCTACGTCCCTGCTGCCGTGGCTCATTTACTCATTTTGACACAGGCCAGGACACTTACCATCAGCAGGATCAGGCGCTCCCCGACCCCGGACTCATCGCCTCCCTGCTTTCCAAAGCATCCGGAAAACCGCGTCCGCCCAAAATGACCGTCAATCACCCAAAGGGTCCCCCTCCTGCTCCATACACAGCCCTCGACATTGACCCGAAGGTGAACTTGGACAATACGCTTACTCCGGGGGACCTGTCACGTGCACTGGATGAATGTAGAAAGGAGGCGAGAAGGACGAACCCGCAATACTCCTTGGACATGGGACACAAGTTATTTGGGTCGTCCAAGTGAGCTGTCTTCTTCGATGCTCTCCTTTCTTCGCATGCTGATTCCCTCTAGCTCTTCCACCATGCTCACCATCTTTGGCGGGCAGACGCGGGACTTGTACACTATACTCAGTGAGGAACGTCTTCCCGAAGGATGGGAGCCCCGCACGCGCCAGCGTATGGGTCTCACAATCGGCGGCTTCAACTCCACGGTCATGGATGTGGAGTTCGGCGTCAAGGACGAAGTGGAACGGCCATTGAACTTGATGTGAGCGTGGGGTTGCCTCGATTTCTTTGAATGTATACAAATATCTACTGGCCTTGCTTTAATGTTACTTGTCGTTGTTCATCGAAGAATCGGGTAAGTACTAGGTGTAGGCACGAAGAGTGCGCAAAATTGTCTTTTATTGCAATGCCCACTTCTCAAACCGCTTCGCCTCGTCTAATCTCACCTGTACGACGCCGGCCACCTCTTCACCCCACACTCGCTCCGGTGCGCGGACTTGACGGGATGTACCCTCGGGTAGCGCGTCTCCGTGGGCGTCGACGACGGGAACAGTGTCGAGTTGACCTTCCACGAGGTTTTGAACGCCAAACACCTCCCGCACAGCGCGCTCCGCTTCCTTAAATTCCGCAACAACGCAGTTCTCCACCGAAAGCGGGCGCGAGGGGTCCCATCGGAGAAGTGCAGGTCGAGCGCAGGTTGCATGGGGGGGAACTATGGACCTGCTTAGGGAGATGTCTTCGAAGATTAGGGCAATGTCGTTGTGGGACAATGGAAGGGTTCTGGAAAGAGGGGGTGTGTCAGGTATGTTGCGACGACGAGGATGGGGAAAGCATACCCGAGTTGGTGTCCGGCGATGCGTTCCTCTCGATGAAGAAGATCCTTCCAGAGACGCTCGTAAAGCTTTTTGCGATGCCTGACGGGGAGGGGCCGCTCAAGAGGTTTCTCTGCGAGAGCACAGACGATATATGTCGCAATATGCAGACCGAACAACGCAGGCAGAGGGCCTTGCATAAACCAAATCAGCATATAGTCACTGGTTGTGATAGGTCATGGTAAACGCACCAAGTACAGGCAGTATGCGCACGCGGAAGTCTTCAAGGGCGGCGAGTTCTTCGACCTTGCCCTTTTCGAACTCTGCTTCGGCAAGGGGGAGGAGAGCTACGTCGCCGGGGACCTCCGTTGAGTACACCACGGGGATCTCGACGGATTTCCAGAGGTCTGTGGAGGACAACGCAGCGCGTAAGCGTTGGCGCACCGCGCGCGCGAGGGGGTCGTAGTGCGTCGCAGATAGGTCGGCGATTTGAATACGCGTAGGATCAGATTTAGCTCCTGCGCCCATGGAGGAGAACACCTGGCTGAAATTTTGAGATGAAGAACGCGTGGCTGGATAGTGGTAAGGTGCGTACCTTGATGTTGTTCTGGACGCAGTGCTTGAGGAGATCTACTTTTGTATGGATGTTGTCTATTGCGTCTGGCGGAAGTCCAATATTATATCAGAAAAAAAGTATGCCGAACGGTGTATGGAATGGTAGCGCACCTATAACCCAGTCCGCGCCGTCCAACAAGTCCGAGCCTTCTCCAGCGCGCCATAGCTCGATGCGCGGATCCACTTGGACAAATCGCGCGATTTGTTGCAACGTGCGCGCGACACAGAGGACTTTGGGCGTGCCTACGTCGGCCAAGGTCGCAGTCGCGTGCCGGTTTAGCGAGGAGAGCGTCACGTAGTCGAAATCAATAAGCCGGATTTTGGAGACACCGCTGCACGCTATAGGTGAGAATCAACTCCAGTGTGAGATGTGAGGCGCACATACGATCGTGCGAGCATGACGGCTGCCCAGCTCCCAACACCACCGCAGCCGACGACGACGACAGACCCGCCGCGCACTTTCTTCATGCTCTCTTCGCCGAAGAAGGCGTAATTCCTCGCAAGCTGCTCCTTGATCAGGTCTTCGTCGTACACATATTGGACGCCTTCGGACTCCGGATTCGGTGGGTCTTGCTGGCGTTGCTTGCCCTTGAGGTCAGGGCTGGAGTCGAACGAGGGAAAGTGACCGGTGGTGCCCGAGGCCGCAAGCGAGCTCCGGACGTCATGCTCGAGGTCGCGCCTTTTGGCACGGCGGGTGTGCGCGTTGTAGACGCTGAGGAGGGAGGCGGTGGCAAGCGCGGCACCGGCGGCGGTCAGAATGAGCTGTGCTTTGTGAGATTGCACGTCGAGGAGGGGCATGGCAAAGATGAACAGGCTGTCAGTGCAGAGGGTGAATGAGAGATGTTTTGAAGGAGTTGGCAGGTGGCGAGGAGGTCTTACAGCAAAGTTGTCGCCTTGAACTTTGGTCCCTGTCGATTAGTGGTCAAATCATCACGTTGTGGTTCAGCTCCGTGAAGCCGCCGGCTCGAATCCGGCCAGGGACAGTTGTTTTGCTCTTCTTTTCTCTCTTTACTTTTGGCCCAATCCAGATTCCACACTTAGTGTTGCTAGTGTTGCACAAACTATAGAGTATACTTAAATATAATCATATTAATACGGAAAAATATTGATACATTACGGCTACTGTGTATTTTGAATCACCATAATGTAATTGAGTACAGTATGATATAGTACAAGTACAATATGCTATGGACTCAATATTTATTCATATTCTGAGTATGCCAAAAGTAGGCCCTCTACTTGACCAGTGAGCTTCACGATGCCTTTGAGAGACAGGTAACACATACCCAAATTGAAGTCAACACCTCCGGTAACGGCGGGAACACTCCGGGGTTTGCCAGTAGCTCATTGCCATTCTTGGAAAGGCTGCCACCACATCAGTAAAATGCCTTACCAATGTTGTACTTTATAGTCTCCAAAGTGATCGTAACGGCATCAGCATGTACCCTTTTTGTAGGGCCTATAGTAAGCACTGGTTCTCTGTAGTCCTCTATAGTACCTGTCAGCAACAACTAGTGCGACAGCACCAAGTTACGACAAAGCTGACAGAGGAAGAGGACGACAGAGGGGAGCCGATCAGACACGGCGACAGACAAGGGAAAGCAAGCAAAGTCGGTAGAATTGACTAGCTCGAGATAAGGAATATGTACAGCGAGAGCGAGCCTTATATACACGAGAGGAGAGAGACTTAGGCAAGCAACCGATACACGGCGATCGGTAAGCAGACCTAATATAAGTAAGCAGTCGTATGTAAAAGAGCACAGCATGAGTCAGTATCGTACAGCATGAGTCAAGAGAAAGGAGTCAGACCCGGGCCGAGATGAGTCACGTGGGTCCGGGCGGGATATAGATGAACCGGGTCCGGGCCGAAGTGGAGCCGGACCGGTGATAAGCCGATAAGTCCTAAAGCGTGTAACCGATGTAAAGTAAAAAGAAAATTATGGACCGTTCATGACATCACCCCTTCCTTAGATTCGACGTCCTCGTCGTAATCAGATCTGGCTTCTTCCTCTGACAGGAGTTCCCAGCGATTAAGGCGTGCAGGTTTCGGGGCACCTGGATGTTCCCGGTGGAAGTCGTCGATACGTTTCTTGGCATTCTGGAGATTGGCGAGGGGCTCCCAAGTATTGTCATTGTCTGGGTAGCCTTTCCATTTGACGAGGTATTTGAAGCCACGACCAACCTTCTTGGAGTCTATAATCTTTTCGACCTCATAGACTTCCTCTCCTTGGACCAGCTCTGGGGGTGGAGGTGCGGGTGCTTTCTGGTTGTCAAAGGCGGGGCCGTTGTGTGGAGATAGGAGGGACTCGTTGAAGACCGGGTGTTTCTGTGACCAGGATGCAGGGAGGCGAAGCTTGTAAGCTGATGCTCCGACTTTTTCCAGGATTTCGAAGGGACCGAAGCGCTTGTCGTCCAGTTTTTGCATAGGACGTGCTGTTTTGATTACGGTTTGGCCATCTCTGGTCTTGGCTTCCAGCCAGACGAAGTCGCCAATTTTGTAATCTATTGGCTCGTCCTTCTTACGATCGTAAAAGCACTTTTGATCATCCTGTGCTGCCTTTAGCGCAGAGCGGGCTTCCTCATAGATGTCTCGCATGCGTTGTGCAAACTCGTTCGCCGATGGGTTGTCTGTCTCATGTCATGGATTCGTCCCTAGGTAGAGTTCTCGACCGTAGTTGGCAAAGTTGGGAGACATCCCAATCGAACTGTGGACCATGTTGTTGAGCGCGGTCATGGCAAGTGGAAGATAACGTGTCCAATCATCCTGTTGTTGATTGACAAAGATGCGAAGGTAGTTTTCCATGGTCATGTTGGAGCATTCAGTCTGTCCGTCCGTCTGAGGGTGGTACGCTGTGGACGGATTCCCTTCAATGCCTAATAGTTGGAACAATGCCGTGGTTGTCATGAACGTTACCATTCCGGACATCTCGGACACCTCGGGGACTCGGGGATAATATCCCAATTCATTTTTATTTTCATTTCTATCTGACTACTCATCACTTAGTAACACTCCGTCACTCCGGTGGAGACTCGGCTTATCCTTGCTCCTTCCTGACGTCATGACTCCAGGCTCGTCTTATCATCGCTTCTCTTGACTCCACATGACATCATAATGCTGCGCATGACATCATGCCGCTCCGGACCCGGCTCATCCTTATTGTCTCGCTTACTGATCCTGCTGCGCATGTATCTATACTTAGCTCTGCTTACTGACCGCCGTGTGTCGTAGCTTACTAAGTGACTCTGCCTCATAGTATATAAGGGCTCCGTTCCTCCTGTACATATTCCCCATCTCGACCTGGTCAATACTACCGACCTTACTCCCCATCGCCTCTCTTCACTTGTGTCACACGTCGTCGCCTAGTGCTCGTCACTAAGGCCGTTGCTGACATAAGGTCGAGATCTACTTTACCATCGCACTACCCGACGACCATCGTAGCGTAGCATACCTGTCTGTAGTAGACGCCTTATTGCGCTACTAACTCCACTTTTCCTTTGTGCCGCCTCGGATCATTGCCCCCAGCGTACGCGACTAGTCACCCCGATTCTGTGGTCGTGTGCACGCATCAGCGGCGCCGGCTTGACGTAACCGCGTTACGTTACACGTACTCGGGGCCCCTCGAACACCACGAGAACCCAGACGTGACAGTTGAAGGTGCACCTAACGGTGTAGGAGGCTAGTAAAAGCGACAAAGGGAAAGTGACCCGAGAAGTTCTTGGGCTCGTGACCCTTGAACGAAGAGACAGCCAACAGGCCGAGAAGGCTGAGGCAGACCGTCTTGCGATTGGAAAGACCAGTGACATATCCCTCGACACCCGATCCCCTTGCCGTACTAGTAACCGTCCTCGACTCGGGGGCTAGTACATGGGAGAGGAACACCAAGCCTTGGAAGAAGAAAACTTCCATTTCCCCGACTTCGACTTCGTGTATGAACGCGAAGAATTCACAGCCGTCACCGAAATCGAACGTGACACCGCCATCACCGCCTACTTTGGCGACAACCTCTTCGACGCCCACAACTGGGTCTACGCCTCTGCGAGCAACCCTGATTGGGGATTTCGGGTTCGAGTTGACTGGACTCGGATCATTGTATCAATTGAACAGGGCCATCCCCGGCTTGAGTTCCGGCCCTATTTCTCTGCAATCTACCGGAACGAACAACTACCAAATCAGTGGTACGGGCCCCACACCCCCATCCCCCTCTACACCACGACCAGCCCAGAAGGTGGGAGGCCAACGCCAACGCCAAGTCCGCCACCGCAAGAAGAAGGTTTCTGGACAGCCCCCAGCAGTCCCATCCCCTCAACCCACGAGGATTCAGATTCCAGCAGGTCCGCACCCAGTAGCTTGCGATCCCTGGACGGATCCCCGCGGATTTATCCACTTGGGCCTTGGACCATCGGAGACGGAGGAAGAATTGGAAGCGAACTAGACGAAGTCGACGACATCCTCGACCTATACCTCTCCGACACTACTACCCTCGTCGACGACGACTCCTTTGAATACGACCCCGACAACCTCGAGTGGGGAGAACCAGAAAACCTCAATAACAACGACTGGGATCAGATCCCCGTCCCCTACATCGCAACCCCGCCCCAGATCCCTCGCCCGCTCTAAACCGTGTCGTCCACTTACGGCTTACGCCCCCGTAGTCCCCATCCCCTCCCCCGAGGAATCACCGAAGAATACCTCCGAAGGGAACGGAGATTTCTTTACTTCATCCACTTAGAAGGAGACGAAGAAGAAGACCAAGTCTACTTTGTTGACGGAGAGTGGTGTGCCGACGAAGAAGGAAATCAAGCCTTCACTGAAGCCGACCTCGCACTCATCGCCCTAGACTACGACCGACGCCAAGAACGTCTGAGGAACCAACCTCCCCCCGCACCACCCCCACCCCCACTGTATAACCCACCACCTCGAACCTTCCAAGTCCAAACCCACACCGGACCCCTACGACCCCGCTCCCCCCCCTCATCCGCCTGGAACAGAAGACGAGCCATGGCCGCCACTGTCCTCAACCGCCGCGCGGCCGATCAAACCAACTGCCCCGCCAACATCGCCGCATTCGCCCCCGTCATCGGAAACACCCGCTACGCGTTCCTTAATGGGATAGCGTACGAAGTCGCCAAATTCGAATTCACCGACGACCCGTTAAATGGAACACAATGGGCCTATGTCGACGCCGGAAACTGGCACGCCTTCAGTGGCCTAATCATCGCCGCATTCACTCCCGCCGCCCCAGGAGCGCCTGCAGCCGCCACCGCTAAACGAAAAATCCACGCCGCCAAACCGCGGGAGTATAGCGGAAAACGTTCTGAATACGCGGACTTCAAACATGAAGTCACTAGTTACATCGAAGCGGCCCCCCAAGACTTCATCAGTGAAATCGATCAAGTCCGCTTCATCCTCAGTTACATGAGGGAAGGCGCCGCCAAGGAATGGGCGCGCAACTTCAAAGACGCCAATGTCCTCACCGCCGGAACCACGGTCACGATGGCCAACTTCATCACTGCCCTCGACGCCTCCTTTGTCAGCACCTCGGATCAGCAGGACGCGCTCAATGAACTGGATCAGTTCAAAATGGGGAGCAAATCAGCCGATGAATTCTTCGTCAAATTCGAACAAATTGCGCGACGCGCTAACGTCATCCCCACCAACGACGACGCCTGGTTCCTTCGTATTCTCAAAGCCAACATCAAGATAGAGATACTGAAGAACATCTTCCGCAGCCCGCCGGTCCCCACCACATACACCGATTGGAAGAAACGCGTCACTGAGATGGACAATGCCTGGCGCGAAATCTCCGAAATGCACCGCGGACACCCCTCCTCCTCCACCCATACCACCTCCAAACCCAAAGACGTCAAAGATGCCACGGGTACCATTCATGGAGGCGGTGGACAAGCCATGGACATAGGCGCCGTCGACACCAAGGGTGTCAGCAACGGCCTTAGTGACGAGCACTAGGCGACGACGTGTGACACAAGTGAAGAGGGGCGATGGGGAGTAAGGTCGGTAGTATTGACCAGGTCGAGATGGGGAATATGTACAGGAGGAACGGAGCCCTTATATACTACGAGGCAGAGTCACTTAGTAAGCTACGACACACGGCGGTCAGTAAGCAGAGCTAAGTATAGATACATGCGCAGCAGGATCAGTAAGCGAGACAATAAGGATGAGCCGGGTCCGGAGCGGCATGATGTCATGCGCAGCATTATGATGTCATGTGGAGTCAAGAGAAGCGATGATAAGACGAGCCTGGAGTCATGACGTCAGGAAGGAGCAAGGATAAGCCGAGTCTCTACCGGAGTGACGGAGTGTTACTAAGTGATGAGTAGTCAGATAGAAATGAAAAATAAAAATGAATTGGGATATTATCCCCGAGTCCCCGAGGTGTCCGAGATGTCCGGAATGGTAACGTTCATGACATCACCTTCCCGTTAGATTCAACGTCCTCGTTGAATCCCGATGATAAACCCTTCGGCGCACAAGATGTTTGTCCAGACGCTCATGGGCAGCCTTCATGATCGTATGGTTGGCTTCGATCGTAATCGGCGTATGAGGAGCCATTTGAGCAGTCTTAAGGCGGTGGGGTGGCGGCGGTAGAAGTCGTCTAGGGGTTTCTTGGCTTTCCCCAGATTTGTCTTTGGTTCCCAGGTATCTTCACTTTGATCGTACCCTTTCCAATGGACCAGGAATTCGAGGCGTTTCGACTTTCTACGGACGTCGACGATGGATTCTACTTCGTAGAATTCTTCTCCTTGGATAAGGTCAGGGGGCGGAGGTGGTGCTTTTTTCTGTTGGTCGAAGGCAGGACCGTTGTGCGGTGATAAGAGGGATTCGTTGAACACTGGGTGTTTACGTCCCCACGTCTTCGGGAGTTGAAGATGGTACGCCGATGCCCCAACCTTTTTCAGAACTTTGAACGGCCCGAATCGTTTGGCGTCTAGCTTCTGCATTGGTCGTACGGTATGGATCACCGTCTGTCCGTCGCGAGTTTTGGCTTCCAACCATACGAAGTCCCCGACATGGTAGTCCACGGGGTCGGCTTTGTTACGATCATAGAACCGCTTCTGATCATTTTGAGCGGCCTTGAGGGCGGAGCGTGCTTCGGTGTAGATGTCTCGCATTCGTTGGGCGAGTTCGTTGGCCGTGGGGTTGGTTGTTTCGCGGCGGGGATTTGTTCCGAGGTAGAGTTCGCGACCGTAATTGGCGAAGTTGGGGGACATGCCGATGGATGAATGGGTCATATTGTTGAACGCGGTCATGGCCAGGGGTAGGAAATGGGCCCAGTCGTCCTGACGATGGTTTACATAGATGCGGAGGTAGTTTTCCATCGTCATATTGGAGCGTTCGGTTTGTCCATCGGTTTGGGGGTGGTACGCCGTGGAGGGGTTGGCTTCAATTCCTAGTTGTTCGCACAAGGCCTTCGTGAATTTGGAGACGAATACGCTGCCTCGGTCGCTGACGATCTTTCGCGGGACACCATGATGGGGCACGACATTGCGTAAGAATTCTTTGGCTAATTCGTCTTTGGTGAGGTCTTTGGTTGTGGCCCAGAATACGACTTGCTTGGTGCCCATGCAGTTGACATTACAGATGGCGTCGTATCCTTCTGAGACGGGTAACGGCATGACAAAGTCGATTGAGACGTGCTCCCATGGTCCCTTGGGAGGCTCGTGTGGATGCAGCGGGGCGGCTATTTGGTCGTGGCGTATTTTGTTCCGTTGGCACGTTTCGCAGCCTTCGACGTACTTTCGTACGTCGTCTCGTATTGCCGGCCACCAATAGTTGCGCGTGATGAGTTCGTGTGTTTTGTAGCGTCCTGGGTGTCCATTGAGTGGTCCGTCATGGTGAGCCTGGATGATGTCTGCGCGTAGCTTTTTGTCGCGGGGTACGTAGATTCGTTGTTGGAACGTAAAAAGATTGTTTTCTTGTTCCTTCCATCCCTTGACTTTCATGGCTAGCGCTCTTTTTACTGAGTCATCCTGCTTGGTTGTCCCTTTTATGCGCGTGATGAAGGCGTTTTCCGGTCCATCCACCATTATTCCTGATCCTTCGGGTGTCCTGAGTGCACGGAATAGCTCGGTTTTAAGGAGGACGACGTCTTTGTTGTCATTTTCCCCCTTTTTAAGCCCCGCCTGTCGTGAAATGGCGTCGGGCTTGCCCATTTGGTTGCCGGCTTTATGCGTCAGGGTGAAGTTGTACTCTTGTAACTCCATTAACCATCTTGCTTGTCGTCGGTTGAGTTTCTGCGCCTTCCGGAAGTAGGTCAGGTTACGGTGATCGGTCCATATGTCGAATGGTTGTCGGGCGCCCATAAGGTATTGTCGCCATTCGTCTAGGGCCGACATGATCGCTAGCAGTTCCTTATCGTAGATTTCGTAGTTGCGTTCGGCTGGGCTCAGTGCTTTGGAAAAGTAGACAATGGGGTGCCAGTGGCCGTTGGCTTGCTTCTGCGATAGTACTGCTCCGGTGGCGTAGTCGGATGAATCGGCTTCGACACGGAACTTTTCATTATCCGTGGGGATGGCTAGGACCGGTTGTGATGTGATTCGCCGTTTGAGTTCTTCGAAGGCCACTTGTTGAGCGTCTGTCCATTCCCAGTCCGTATGACCCGTGAGCTTGGTTAGATCATGCGCGATTCGACTGAAATCCGGTACGAAGCGTCTGTAGAAGTTGCAGAATCCGAGGAACGATTGTAATTGTTTTTTTGTCGTGGGGGCGGTCCAGTTGGTAATAGCTGCGACTTTGGCGGGGTCCATTCGGACCTTGCCGTGTCCTACGATCATTCCTAGGTATTCGATTTCTTCCTGCTCGAAGTCGCATTTTTCCGGTTTTAGGTACAGGTTGTTGTCGCGTAGGATTTGGAGTACCTGTTTGACGGCCTGCCGGTGTTGTTCAAGTGTTTCCGTAAAGATCAGGATGTCATCGAGGTAGACAACTACAATGCCTTCATGGATCAGGTCTCAGAAGAGGTCGTTCATCATGGCTTGGAAGGTGGCGGGCGAGTTCGTGAGGCCGAAAAACATGACCGTTGGTTCAAAGAGTCCCTTGTTGGTGCGGAATGCGGCTTTCCATTCGTCTCCTTCCTTGATGCGGACGTTGTTGTACCCCCATCGTACGTCGAGTTTGGTGAATACCTTGGCTCCTTTTAACTTGTCGAGGAGTTCCTGTACGAGTGGGAGTGGATAACGATTTTTTATGGTCATGTCGTTAAGCCGTCTGTAGTCTTGCACCGGTCGGAGGGATCCGTCTTTCTTTTTAATGAAGAAGAACGGTGAGGCCATCGGGGATTTTGAGTTGCGGATGCGTCCGGAGCGTAGGTTTTCTTCGAGAAAGTCGTCTAGTTTCCCTTGCTCGTCAAGCGTCAATGGGTAGACTTTGCAATCTACGGGTGTGAAATCGGGCTTGAGTTCGATGGCGTGGTCCCAAGGTCGTCTTTTTGGGAGTTTATCAAAGTCGTCTTTGTCGAAGATGTCCTTAAATTCGTGATAATCCGAGGGGACGCGTTCCGCGAAGGTTTGAGCCTTTTTCTTCGCGTTTTCCGCAATGGCGATGTCCGAAGCAAGTGTCCTGACGTATAGCGAGGTCGATGATTGGTAACCTTCCCAGTCAAAGGCGTATAATTGTTCGCCTTCTTCTAGAGGGTAGACTTCGTCAGGTGTTTCCTCATCTTTCTCATCGATGTTGAATTTCGTGGGTTGGCATTCCTGGGGGCACCTGTCGAACGTGATAGTCCCTTCTGTCCAATTGATCGACGGGTTGTGCTGTCGAAGCCATTCGTGACCGATGTAGACGTTCATTCCGAGGTGTGAAACCGCCAAGTCAAGGTCTTCTTCGTGTCCGTGAATGGTTACATGCGCCGTAACGTACTCGGTTATTGGTCCTCCTGAGTTGTGGGTTCCGTCTGCGTTTTTAACCGGGATCGGTCGTGCGGTTTTCTTAGTAGGGATGTCGTGTTTTTTGACGAAGGCTTCGTCAATGCACGACCCCGTACATCCGCTATCGATTAGGGCCTGGGCGTTTACTGTCTTTGGACCGAACTGGAGCCGGATGGGGACTTTGATCTGCTCTCGTCGTCCGTTTGATCGTATGAACCTCATGGGTGAGTGAAGCTCGTGCAAGGCTTGGATCGCTTGTTCGTCTCCCATTCGGCCGATCTCTTGAACGGCTTCGTGGGTGGCTTCTTCTCGTCGCTTATGATGAGTCCATATCCGTAGTTCTGCGATCGCGCTTTCAGGTTTGTTTTCCCTTAAGCGTTTCAAGGTCCATTGCGCAGTTCTTGGTAACGCATATTTTCGTGACGTATCTACACCTGTGGGGGGCGCCCCTGCCATCGCGCCTCCCCTGTCCCGAGCTAAACTCGGGTCCACCGGGATTTCCCTGTCAATGCAACCCCCGTCTCCGTTTTCCGGCTTCGTGTCCCCGACCTTGCAAGAAGGATCTGGCGTGTATCCGCCCTGAGGAGGTCGAACTATGCCCTTTTCCTCTCGGGGAGGTGGTTGGGTGACATCCGTATCCTCCTCATGGATGGTGCCCACATGAGCGCGCGATGTCTTAGGGAGTTTCACCGGTGGCACTCGGAGGAAGGGGTTGAACGCGGGCCATGTGAAGGTCCGCGGCTTGATTGGATCCAGGATTTTCGGGGCGGCCCAGTCGACGGTGTTGAAGGCCGTCCATCCGACCGGGAATTTCTTCCTTTCTTCGTCCTTCTTGAGGGCAGGCTTCTCACCTGGGCTACAGTTTATCGTCGTGTTGGACGTGCGGAGCGACATATACGGGGGAGGAGGGGATTTAATTGTGTCCAGCGACGCGCCCCAGCCATCGCGCGTCGTAGTCTCGGTCTTCACCGAGTCCTTTTCCAGCGAGGGATGTACATGTGATCGTAAACGAGAATGGGGCCAACGATTGAAGAAATCCGGGTCAGGGAAACGAGAGGGTACAGAGAGTCCTGATGATAGAATGCGAGAAAGAGGCCATCGAGAAACTGGTTTCGAGGCGTTGGATGCCGTGTTCATCCTTCGCCCCTCTAAAAATCCGACTCTGCGTCGGCATCTGATCCACCGCTCTTGGTGCTCCTGTCGTCGACTACCTTGTCCTTGTCCTTCTTCTTCTTCTTTGCTTCTGTTTTGGGCGTCGGCGTGGTTTTGCCGTCGGTTTCCACCAGAGCGCGGAGGATCATCTTTCGCTGCTCGTCGTCCAGAGTGTTAATCCATTCTTTGGGCGAAGCGAATTCTTCCGTGGTCTGGGACCGTGCTTGCTGGTTGGGGTTGCGTTTGAAGGGAGGTGGTCGCGGGGTGTTCGAGGAGCGGGGTCCTTTGTAGTTGGGAGACGTGCTGTAGCGATCACGTCCCCACTTTTTCCGGATGTATTCGACCGACGCCTTGCAGTCCTTGGAGATGTGGTTGGTCATTCCACCATCGTAGCGTAGCATACCTGTCTGTAGTAGACGCCTTATTGCGCTACTAACTCCACTTTTCCTTTGTGCCGCCTCGGATCATTGCCCCCAGCGTACGCGACTAGTCACCCCGATTCTGTGGTCGTGTGCACGCATCAGCGGCGCCGGCTTGACGTAACCGCGTTACGTTACACGTACTCGGGGCCCCTCGAACACCACGAGAACCCAGACGTGACAGTTGAAGGTGCACCTAACGGTGTAGGAGGCTAGTAAAAGCGACAAAGGGAAAGTGACCCGAGAAGTTCTTGGGCTCGTGACCCTTGAACGAAGAGACAGCCAACAGGCCGAGAAGGCTGAGGCAGACCGTCTTGCGATTGGAAAGACCAGTGACATATCCCTCGACACCCGATCCCCTTGCCGTACTAGTAACCGTCCTCGACTCGGGGGCTAGTACATGGGAGAGGAACACCAAGCCTTGGAAGAAGAAAACTTCCATTTCCCCGACTTCGACTTCGTGTATGAACGCGAAGAATTCACAGCCGTCACCGAAATCGAACGTGACACCGCCATCACCGCCTACTTTGGCGACAACCTCTTCGACGCCCACAACTGGGTCTACGCCTCTGCGAGCAACCCTGATTGGGGATTTCGGGTTCGAGTTGACTGGACTCGGATCATTGTATCAATTGAACAGGGCCATCCCCGGCTTGAGTTCCGGCCCTATTTCTCTGCAATCTACCGGAACGAACAACTACCAAATCAGTGGTACGGGCCCCACACCCCCATCCCCCTCTACACCACGACCAGCCCAGAAGGTGGGAGGCCAACGCCAACGCCAAGTCCGCCACCGCAAGAAGAAGGTTTCTGGACAGCCCCCAGCAGTCCCATCCCCTCAACCCACGAGGATTCAGATTCCAGCAGGTCCGCACCCAGTAGCTTGCGATCCCTGGACGGATCCCCGCGGATTTATCCACTTGGGCCTTGGACCATCGGAGACGGAGGAAGAATTGGAAGCGAACTAGACGAAGTCGACGACATCCTCGACCTATACCTCTCCGACACTACTACCCTCGTCGACGACGACTCCTTTGAATACGACCCCGACAACCTCGAGTGGGGAGAACCAGAAAACCTCAATAACAACGACTGGGATCAGATCCCCGTCCCCTACATCGCAACCCCGCCCCAGATCCCTCGCCCGCTCTAAACCGTGTCGTCCACTTACGGCTTACGCCCCCGTAGTCCCCATCCCCTCCCCCGAGGAATCACCGAAGAATACCTCCGAAGGGAACGGAGATTTCTTTACTTCATCCACTTAGAAGGAGACGAAGAAGAAGACCAAGTCTACTTTGTTGACGGAGAGTGGTGTGCCGACGAAGAAGGAAATCAAGCCTTCACTGAAGCCGACCTCGCACTCATCGCCCTAGACTACGACCGACGCCAAGAACGTCTGAGGAACCAACCTCCCCCCGCACCACCCCCACCCCCACTGTATAACCCACCACCTCGAACCTTCCAAGTCCAAACCCACACCGGACCCCTACGACCCCGCTCCCCCCCCTCATCCGCCTGGAACAGAAGACGAGCCATGGCCGCCACTGTCCTCAACCGCCGCGCGGCCGATCAAACCAACTGCCCCGCCAACATCGCCGCATTCGCCCCCGTCATCGGAAACACCCGCTACGCGTTCCTTAATGGGATAGCGTACGAAGTCGCCAAATTCGAATTCACCGACGACCCGTTAAATGGAACACAATGGGCCTATGTCGACGCCGGAAACTGGCACGCCTTCAGTGGCCTAATCATCGCCGCATTCACTCCCGCCGCCCCAGGAGCGCCTGCAGCCGCCACCGCTAAACGAAAAATCCACGCCGCCAAACCGCGGGAGTATAGCGGAAAACGTTCTGAATACGCGGACTTCAAACATGAAGTCACTAGTTACATCGAAGCGGCCCCCCAAGACTTCATCAGTGAAATCGATCAAGTCCGCTTCATCCTCAGTTACATGAGGGAAGGCGCCGCCAAGGAATGGGCGCGCAACTTCAAAGACGCCAATGTCCTCACCGCCGGAACCACGGTCACGATGGCCAACTTCATCACTGCCCTCGACGCCTCCTTTGTCAGCACCTCGGATCAGCAGGACGCGCTCAATGAACTGGATCAGTTCAAAATGGGGAGCAAATCAGCCGATGAATTCTTCGTCAAATTCGAACAAATTGCGCGACGCGCTAACGTCATCCCCACCAACGACGACGCCTGGTTCCTTCGTATTCTCAAAGCCAACATCAAGATAGAGATACTGAAGAACATCTTCCGCAGCCCGCCGGTCCCCACCACATACACCGATTGGAAGAAACGCGTCACTGAGATGGACAATGCCTGGCGCGAAATCTCCGAAATGCACCGCGGACACCCCTCCTCCTCCACCCATACCACCTCCAAACCCAAAGACGTCAAAGATGCCACGGGTACCATTCATGGAGGCGGTGGACAAGCCATGGACATAGGCGCCGTCGACACCAAGGGTGTCAGCAACGGCCTTAGTGACGAGCACTAGGCGACGACGTGTGACACAAGTGAAGAGGGGCGATGGGGAGTAAGGTCGGTAGTATTGACCAGGTCGAGATGGGGAATATGTACAGGAGGAACGGAGCCCTTATATACTACGAGGCAGAGTCACTTAGTAAGCTACGACACACGGCGGTCAGTAAGCAGAGCTAAGTATAGATACATGCGCAGCAGGATCAGTAAGCGAGACAATAAGGATGAGCCGGGTCCGGAGCGGCATGATGTCATGCGCAGCATTATGATGTCATGTGGAGTCAAGAGAAGCGATGATAAGACGAGCCTGGAGTCATGACGTCAGGAAGGAGCAAGGATAAGCCGAGTCTCTACCGGAGTGACGGAGTGTTACTAAGTGATGAGTAGTCAGATAGAAATGAAAAAAAAATGAATTGGGATATTATCCCCGAGTCCCCGAGGTGTCCGAGATGTCCGGAATGGTAACGTTCATGACAAAGGGACGCTGCTTCAAATGTGGAATGACCAACCACATCTCCAAGGACTGCAAGGCGTCGGTCGAATACATCCGGAAAAAGTGGGGACGTGATCGCTACAGCACGTCTCCCAACTACAAAGGACCCCGCTCCTCGAACACCCCGCGACCACCTCCCTTCAAACGCAACCCCAACCAGCAAGCACGGTCCCAGACCACGGAAGAATTCGCTTCGCCCAAAGAATGGATTAACACTCTGGACGACGAGCAGCGAAAGATGATCCTCCGCGCTCTGGTGGAAACCGACGGCAAAACCACGCCGACGCCCAAAACAGAAGCAAAGAAGAAGAAGAAGGACAAGGACAAGGTAGTCGACGACAGGAGCACCAAGAGCGGTGGATCAGATGCCGACGCAGAGTCGGATTTTTAGAGGGGCGAAGGATGAACACGGCATCCAACGCCTCGAAACCAGTTTCTCGATGGCCTCTTTCTCGCATTCTATCATCAGGACTCTCTGTACCCTCTCGTTTCCCTGACCCGGATTTCTTCAATCGTTGGCCCCATTCTCGTTTACGATCACATGTACATCCCTCGCTGGAAAAGGACTCGGTGAAGACCGAGACTACGACGCGCGATGGCTGGGGCGCGTCGCTGGACACAATTAAATCCCCTCCTCCCCCGTATATGTCGCTCCGCACGTCCAACACGACGATAAACTGTAGCCCAGGTGAGAAGCCTGCCCTCAAGAAGGACGAAGAAAGGAAGAAATTCCCGGTCGGATGGACGGCCTTCAACACCGTCGACTGGGCCGCCCCGAAAATCCTGGATCCAATCAAGCCGCGGACCTTCACATGGCCCGCGTTCAACCCCTTCCTCCGAGTGCCACCGGTGAAACTCCCTAAGACATCGCGCGCTCATGTGGGCACCATCCATGAGGAGGATACGGATGTCACCCAACCACCTCCCCGAGAGGAAAAGGGCATAGTTCGACCTCCTCAGGGCGGATACACGCCAGATCCTTCTTGCAAGGTCGGGGACACGAAGCCGGAAAACGGAGACGGGGGTTGCATTGACAGGGAAATCCCGGTGGACCCGAGTTTAGCTCGGGACAGGGGAGGCGCGATGGCAGGGGCGCCCCCCACAGGTGTAGATACGTCACGAAAATATGCGTTACCAAGAACTGCGCAATGGACCTTGAAACGCTTAAGGGAAAACAAACCTGAAAGCGCGATCGCAGAACTACGGATATGGACTCATCATAAGCGACGAGAAGAAGCCACCCACGAAGCCGTTCAAGAGATCGGCCGAATGGGAGACGAACAAGCGATCCAAGCCTTGCACGAGCTTCACTCACCCATGAGGTTCATACGATCAAACGGACGACGAGAGCAGATCAAAGTCCCCATCCGGCTCCAGTTCGGTCCAAAGACAGTAAACGCCCAGGCCCTAATCGATAGCGGATGTACGGGGTCGTGCATTGACGAAGCCTTCGTCAAAAAACACGACATCCCTACTAAGAAAACCGCACGACCGATCCCGGTTAAAAACGCAGACGGAACCCACAACTCAGGAGGACCAATAACCGAGTACGTTACGGCGCATGTAACCATTCACGGACACGAAGAAGACCTTGACTTGGCGGTTTCACACCTCGGAATGAACGTCTACATCGGTCACGAATGGCTTCGACAGCACAACCCGTCGATCAATTGGACAGAAGGGACTATCACGTTCGACAGGTGCCCCCAGGAATGCCAACCCACGAAATTCAACATCGATGAGAAAGATGAGGAAACACCTGACGAAGTCTACCCTCTAGAAGAAGGCGAACAATTATACGCCTTTGACTGGGAAGGTTACCAATCATCGACCTCGCTATACGTCAGGACACTTGCTTCGGACATCGCCATTGCGGAAAACGCGAAGAAAAAGGCTCAAACCTTCGCGGAACGCGTCCCCTCGGATTATCACGAATTTAAGGACATCTTCGACAAAGACGACTTTGATAAACTCCCAAAAAGACGACCTTGGGACCACGCCATCGAACTCAAGCCCGATTTCACACCCGTAGATTGCAAAGTCTACCCATTGACGCTTGACGAGCAAGGGAAACTAGACGACTTTCTCGAAGAAAACCTACGCTCCGGACGCATCCGCAACTCAAAATCCCCGATGGCCTCACCGTTCTTCTTCATTAAAAAGAAAGACGGATCCCTCCGACCGGTGCAAGACTACAGACGGCTTAACGACATGACCATAAAAAATCGTTATCCACTCCCACTCGTACAGGAACTCCTCGACAAGTTAAAAGGAGCCAAGGTATTCACCAAACTCGACGTACGATGGGGGTACAACAACGTCCGCATCAAGGAAGGAGACGAATGGAAAGCCGCATTCCGCACCAACAAGGGACTCTTTGAACCAACGGTCATGTTTTTCGGCCTCACGAACTCGCCCGCCACCTTCCAAGCCATGATGAACGACCTCTTCTGAGACCTGATCCATGAAGGCATTGTAGTTGTCTACCTCGATGACATCCTGATCTTTACGGAAACACTTGAACAACACCGGCAGGCCGTCAAACAGGTACTCCAAATCCTACGCGACAACAACCTGTACCTAAAACCGGAAAAATGCGACTTCGAGCAGGAAGAAATCGAATACCTAGGAATGATCGTAGGACACGGCAAGGTCCGAATGGACCCCGCCAAAGTCGCAGCTATTACCAACTGGACCGCCCCCACGACAAAAAAACAATTACAATCGTTCCTCGGATTCTGCAACTTCTACAGACGCTTCGTACCGGATTTCAGTCGAATCGCGCATGATCTAACCAAGCTCACGGGTCATACGGACTGGGAATGGACAGACGCTCAACAAGTGGCCTTCGAAGAACTCAAACGGCGAATCACATCACAACCGGTCCTAGCCATCCCCACGGATAATGAAAAGTTCCGTGTCGAAGCCGATTCATCCGACTACGCCACCGGAGCAGTACTATCGCAGAAGCAAGCCAACGGCCACTGGCACCCCATTGCCTACTTTTCCAAAGCACTGAGCCCAGCCGAACGCAACTACGAAATCTACGATAAGGAACTGCTAGCGATCATGTCGGCCCTAGACGAATGGCGACAATACCTTATGGGCGCCCGACAACCATTCGACATATGGACCGATCACCGTAACCTGACCTACTTCCGGAAGGCGCAGAAACTCAACCGACGACAAGCAAGATGGTTAATGGAGTTACAAGAGTACAACTTCACCCTGACGCATAAAGCCGGCAACCAAATGGGCAAGCCCGACGCCATTTCACGACAGGCGGGGCTTAAAAAGGGGGAAAATGACAACAAAGACGTCGTCCTCCTTAAAACCGAGCTATTCCGTGCACTCAGGACACCCGAAGGATCAGGAATAATGGTGGATGGACCGGAAAACGCCTTCATCACGCGCATAAAAGGGACAACCAAGCAGGATGACTCAGTAAAAAGAGCGCTAGCCATGAAAGTCAAGGGATGGAAGGAACAAGAAAACAATCTTTTTACGTTCCAACAACGAATCTACGTACCCCGCGACAAAAAGCTACGCGCAGACATCATCCAGGCTCACCATGACGGACCACTCAATGGACACCCAGGACGCTACAAAACACACGAACTCATCACGCGCAACTATTGGTGGCCGGCAATACGAGACGACGTACGAAAGTACGTCGAAGGCTGCGAAACGTGCCAACGGAACAAAATACGCCACGACCAAATAGCCGCCCCGCTGCATCCACACGAGCCTCCCAAGGGACCATGGGAGCACGTCTCAATCGACTTTGTCATGCCGTTACCCGTCTCAGAAGGATACGACGCCATCTGTAATGTCAACTGCATGGGCACCAAGCAAGTCGTATTCTGGGCCACAACCAAAGACCTCACCAAAGACGAATTAGCCAAAGAATTCTTACGCAATGTCGTGCCCCATCATGGTGTCCCGCGAAAGATCGTCAGCGACCGAGGCAGCGTATTCGTCTCCAAATTCACGAAGGCCTTGTGCGAACAACTAGGAATTGAAGCCAACCCCTCCACGGCGTACCACCCCCAAACCGATGGACAAACCGAACGCTCCAATATGACGATGGAAAACTACCTCCGCATCTATGTAAACCATCGTCAGGACGACTGGGCCCATTTCCTACCCCTGGCCATGACCGCGTTCAACAATATGACCCATTCATCCATCGGCATGTCCCCCAACTTCGCCAATTACGGTCGCGAACTCTACCTCGGAACAAATCCCCGCCGCGAAACAACCAACCCCACGGCCAACGAACTCGCCCAACGAATGCGAGACATCTACACCGAAGCACGCTCCGCCCTCAAGGCCGCTCAAAATGATCAGAAGCGGTTCTATGATCGTAACAAAGCCGACCCCGTGGACTACCATGTCGGGGACTTCGTATGGTTGGAAGCCAAAACTCGCGACGGACAGACGGTGATCCATACCGTACGACCAATGCAGAAGCTAGACGCCAAACGATTCGGGCCGTTCAAAGTTCTGAAAAAGGTTGGGGCATCGGCGTACCATCTTCAACTCCCGAAGACGTGGGGACGTAAACACCCAGTGTTCAACGAATCCCTCTTATCACCGCACAACGGTCCTGCCTTCGACCAACAGAAAAAAGCACCACCTCCGCCCCCTGACCTTATCCAAGGAGAAGAATTCTACGAAGTAGAATCCATCGTCGACGTCCGTAGAAAGTCGAAACGCCTCGAATTCCTGGTCCATTGGAAAGGGTACGATCAAAGTGAAGATACCTGGGAACCAAAGACAAATCTGGGGAAAGCCAAGAAACCCCTAGACGACTTCTACCGCCGCCACCCCACCGCCTTAAGACTGCTCAAATGGCTCCTCATACGCCGATTACGATCGAAGCCAACCATACGATCATGAAGGCTGCCCATGAGCGTCTGGACAAACATCTTGTGCGCCGAAGGGTTTATCATCGGGATTCAACGAGGACGTTGAATCTAACGGGAAGGTGATGTCATGAACGTTACCATTCCGGACATCTCGGACACCTCGGGGACTCGGGGATAATATCCCAATTCATTTTTATTTTCATTTCTATCTGACTACTCATCACTTAGTAACACTCCGTCACTCCGGTGGAGACTCGGCTTATCCTTGCTCCTT
This sequence comes from Amylostereum areolatum, assembly GCA_012932865.1. NCBI lineage: Eukaryota > Fungi > Basidiomycota > Agaricomycetes > Russulales > Stereaceae > Amylostereum > Amylostereum areolatum. Next base: position 274,485 of record SAXG01000044.1, on the reverse strand, counting down.
CCTGACGTCATGACTCCAGGCTCGTCTTATCATCGCTTCTCTTGACTCCACATGACATCATAATGCTGCGCATGACATCATGCCGCTCCGGACCCGGCTCATCCTTATTGTCTCGCTTACTGATCCTGCTGCGCATGTATCTATACTTAGCTCTGCTTACTGACCGCCGTGTGTCGTAGCTTACTAAGTGACTCTGCCTCATAGTATATAAGGGCTCCGTTCCTCCTGTACATATTCCCCATCTCGACCTGGTCAATACTACCGACCTTACTCCCCATCGCCTCTCTTCACTTGTGTCACACGTCGTCACCTAGTGCTCGTCACTAAGGCCGTTGCTGACAGTGGTGAACTTGGAGACAAACACACTGCCGCGGTCACTGACGATCTTTCTAGGAATTCCATGATGGGGGACCACTTCGCGTAGGTACTCGAAGGCGAGTTCGTCCTCCGTTAGGTCTTTGGTCGTGGCCCAGAATACAACCTGCTTGGTACCCATGCAGTTCACATTGCAGATGGCGTCTTTTCCATCCGAGACTGGGAGCGGCATGACAAAGTCGATGGATACATGCTCCCAAGGTGCTTGTGGCGGGTCATGTGGGTGGAGTGGAGCGGCAATGCGATCATGTCTAATCTTGGTACGTTGGCAGGTCTCACATCCTTCGACATATTTCTGGACATTGTCTCTAATGGCAGGCCACCAGTAGTTGCGTGTGATGAGCTCGTGGGTCTTGTATCGTCCTGGATGACCGACAAGCGGGCCGTCGTGATGAGCTTGGATGATGTCTGCACGGAGTCCTTTGTCTCTTGGGACATAGAGTCTGTGTTGCCAGGTGACCGTTCCGTCTGCGTATTCCAGCCATCCCTTCACTTTGAGTGCTAAGGCGCGTTCTACTGCATGGTCTTGGAGTAAGGTAGCCTCCTGAATCCGCTCAATGAAGACATTGTCAGGTCCATTGGTTATAATTCCTGCATGGTTGAGGGCGCGAAAGAGTTCTGGTTTCAGGAGGACGATGTTTTCATTGTCTTTCTCCCCCTTCTCAAGGCTCGCTAGTCGGGAAATAGCATCGGGTTTACCCATTGTTTTGCCGGGCTTGTGGAGTAGCGTACAATGATACTCTTGCAGCTCCATTAACCACCGTGCTTGTCTCCGATTTAGCTTCTGCGCCTTGCAGAAGTACGTGAGATTGCGATGATCCGACCAGATTTCAAACTCCTGTCGTGCCCCCATGAGGTATTGTCTCCATTCCTCTAGTGCCGTCATGATAGCCAGTAATTCCTTGTCATAAATCTCATAGTTCCTCTCAGCTTCGCTGAGGGACTTTGAGAGGAAGGCGACCGGGTGCCATTTGCCATTGTCCTGTTGTTGCAAAAGTACCGCGCCCGTGGCATAGTCAGAGGAGTCCGCTTCGACACGGAACTGTCCCTCATCTGTAGGGATTGCCAGAACCGGCTGCGATGTTATACGTCGCTTGAGTTCCTCAAACGCCTCCTGCTGCGGGGTGTCCCAGACCCATTCTGTCTTCCCTGTGAGTTTAGTCATTGGGTGTCAGCAACGGTCTACCTGCGGCGCAGGTTTCAGGACGTCACGACGAGGTACAAGGCGAGGGGAGACGAGGATAGGATCGAGGGGGGCGGGTGATAACGAAGGTGTGGACCTTCCCCTGCAGTACTTAGGGAGGATCCCCCAGGTAGCCGGAGAATAGAAAAGGTCAAGATGACCCCTCCTCATAGATTGGTGAGCCCTTATATACATGAGGATAAGGACCCAAATGAAGACAAACAAAGCCGGAGTAGGAGTGGGTCAGGACGGACTACGAAGTGGGTACCACGGAGTACGAAGTGGGTCACAACACGAGGCGAGGTAAGTATGACTCCAAGGTCTAGATCATGACCGAGGAAGCCAAGAAGTCCGGTATGCCCGACGGGCCGGACGCGAGGCGAAGCCAATGCGAAGTCCGATGCGAGGTCCGATGGTAAACTATAGTAAAGTAAGGTCCGATGTATATATTTTGGAGGTGTTCATGACATTCTGTTATGAGATCGCAAGACGGTCTGCCTCAGTCTTCTCGACCTGTTGGCTGTCTCTTCGTCTAGGGGACACGAGCTCAAAGACTTCCTAAACCGCTTTCCTTTCGCCGCTTTTACTCGTTTCCTACACCAAAGGTGCACCTTCTACTGTCACCTCTGAGCTTTCAACTCCTGGTATTGGAGAGTCTCGAGTAGGTGTAACGTTTCGAGGAAACGTCAAGTTGGTACCGGTATACGTGCGCACGACCACAATGTCAGGGTAACGAGTCGCGTACTCTGGGGGCAACGGTCTAGGGCGGCACGGGGGAAGAACAAGGTCAGTACCAGACGGGTACTACTACTACTACGCTACAGTACGTAGGGACGGTCGTAGGGTGGTGCAAGAGTAAACAGATCTCGAGCTTATGTCAGCAACGACTAGTGCGACGGCACCAAGTTACGACACAGCTGACTAGAAGATGAGGACGACGGAGGGGAGCCGATCAGACACGGCGACAGACGAGGGAAAGCAAGCAAAGTCGGTAGAATTGACTAGCTCGAGATAAGGAATATGTACAGCGAGAGCGAGCCTTATATACACAAGAGGAGAGAGACTTAGGTAAGCAACCGATACACGGCGATCAGTAAGCAGACCTAGTATAAGTAAGCAGTTGTATGTAAAAGAGCACAGCATGAGTCAGTATCGTACAGCATGAGTCAAGAGAAAGGAGTCAGACCCGGGCCGAGATGAGTCACGTGGGTCCGGGCGGGATATAGATGAACCGGGTCCGGGCCGAAGTGGAGCCGGACCGATGATGGGCCGATAAGTCCTAAAGCGTGTAACCGATGTAAAGTAAAAAGAAAATTATAGACCGTTCATGACATCAAGGAGCATTTGAAGATTTCGTTCCTATCTTTCCCACTTGTAACACCGTGACATGTCTATCCAATCTGACTCCACTCGAGTCCTGTCCTGACTCGCTACGGTCCCGTCAAGCGCCTCTGATCAACGCCGCATGGTTATCGACAATATTTAAAAAGCAGGCTTCAAAACCATACCCAAGTTCATCATCTTCTCGCTCGAGAAGCGCCATACATACCCGGCCATGGCTAACGACTTTCAAATCGCCTCCAAGTCTCTCCGAGGAGACTTACAGTGGACCAGGTGGTCGGATTCACCTTCGTGCGTAGTGCTATTCGTGTATCCAACAAATCAGCCTGATAGCACAATTAGAATATGGCTTCACCCCCTCGTTATACCTGCATATGTCGCTGCCATCTCCGCACTTCATCTCGCCTTCCGTGTCCTACTTTTGCGCAAGACACAAAACAATGGACCCCAGGAAGGCACACCAAATAATGCGTCTACTACTCCCGAGGTTGGAGAAGCCTCCGCTTCCTCATTTCGCGCCTATGTTAAGAGAACGGGTGGACTGAATGTTGTCAGAAATGCAGTTTATGAGACCGAAGGAACCGCCTAAGTCGCGACGATGGGAGGAGCGAGGGAAACAAATGGATTCGAGAGTGCCAGGTCTAGGGTAGTGCAACGCGAGCTACAGTACCGTATGACGAGATGGACAGTCTAGGGAAAAGGGGAGAGAAACACTGTCCTTATATACAAGTGGGAATGATGGTGCGATGCAATGCGATAGTGGTGCAAGCGGGGGGAACAATAAGGAAGGAGTCATGGGGCGGAGGACGGAAGTCCGGAGCGATGATGTCATAGATAAGGATGCGGAACCCCGCTCGGAAGTCCGGGCAATGACATCGTTGGAGCATGTGATGCAAAGGAAAGTCATGTGCCGTGACGTGTCGCGTGTACGAGGTCTGCAAACGAAGAGAGAAATGGAGCGATCCGTGACATTACCCCCCCTTTAAGACGTGCTTTCGCCTGGAGTGCGATGTCATCTGCAAGGGTGGATGCGAGAAAATCGTCAAAGGAGATGCCGAGGGAACGTACAGGGCGGGGCGCATTTGGATGGCGCTTGTGGAAGGCATCGATCATGTCGGTAACCTTTGAGAGCGACGAACGCGGGAGCCAGGTGTTTTCGGAGTCGGGATAGCCGGCCCACTTGACAAGGTACTGAATACCTTTCTTGTTGCGGGTTGGCTTGGAGTCAACAATGTCTTCAACGTTGTATTCTTCTTCATCGTCAATGAGGTCGGGTGGTGGCTGTTCATAGTTTGGCCCGTGAGCGGTTGTCTCCTTGTACATGGTGAGCAACGAGGCATGGAAGACTGAATGGATCCGCCACGTCTTTGGCAGCTTCAAGCAATAGTTGACTGGGCTGATGACGTCAATGATCTTGAAGGGTCCGAATCGTTTGGCGGCAAGCTTAGCTTTTGGTCTTGTCGTCTTCAGATTCTTGCCTTCTAGCCATACTTTGTCTCTGACGGCAAACTGTGTTGATTTGCTGATCGTGTTGCCATTGTAGTGCTTCATCAAGTCCGATGCGAGGGCGAGGCTAGCCTTGATCTCCTGTCGGACTTCTTCAAGTTGACGGAGACATTCTTCAACTGCAGGGACCTTTGAGGACGGGTTTACGGACGGGTACATCTTGGGGAGGAAACCGTAGAGGACTTCAAAGGGAGCCTTTCCAGTGGCTGCGTGGGTGCGGGAGTTGTGAGAAAACTCGAAGAAGGGCAACCACTTCACCCAGTCATCTTGACGGTAGTTGCAGAATACTCGCAGGAACTGCTCGAGGTTCTGGTTCTCGTGTTCGGTCTGGCTGTCTGTCTGTGGGTGATACGCTGTGCTAAGGGCAGACTTGATCCTGAGCTTCTCGTTAAGTGTACGCATCACCTGTCCAGCAAATTGGGGTCCCCGATCCGAGATGATCTTGTCTGCTAAGCCATAGTGTCGGTATACCTTGTCGAAGAGAATGTTGGCTGTGCCATCGCTGGTGATCTTCGTCGTGCATGGAGTGGTAACTACCATCTTGGTGAGGCGATCGACTACGACATTGACGGCATTATAGCCTTCGCAGTCTGGGAGTTCAACAATGAAGTCGGTAGAGATGACGCCAAATGGTCGATCGGGTACTTTGTTCGGGATCATGTCAACGTGGGGTCGGCTACTCTGCGTCTTCGTCGACTGGCAGGTTGCGCATCCTGCTACAAGGTCGCGGATGAAGACAGACATGCCAGGCCACCAATATTCACGACTCACAAGTTCGTAGGTCTTGAAGCGACCAGGGTGTCCAGCCAGAGGTGATTCGTGGTACATTTTGACAATGTCGTGTCGCAACTCGTCATCTGCGGGAACGTATACCTTTCCTCTGAACAGGACCAGGCCTTCTTTGTAGTTCCATTCTTGGAGGTTTTTAACGAGTGTACATGGCCCATTCCGTAGGACGGCATCCAGAGCTTGAACAACCTCAATGTCCTTGGTCTTGCAGTCGCGGATCCGTCGTCGGAGTTCAACATCGCCGAGGGAGGTTACTGCTCCTGGCCTTGTTGCGCGTATCTGGAAGTATTTGGGGTCGAGCAGGACATGCTCCTTGTTGTCATTCTCAACACCGTGTTTGTGATCGGGTCGTCGAGACATTGGGTCCGGGCGATGGGATACTCCTGGTTTGTGAACGAGCGAGAAGTCAAATCGGGTAAGGAAAAGAGCCCAACGCGCCTGTCTGCGGCTCAGCTTCTGTGCCGTCTTGAAGTGCTCTAGGTTCTTGTGATCCGTCCAGATTTCAACAGTGTCGGGGGCTCCTTCAAGATAGTGACGCCAGGCTTCAAGTGCGCGTATGATTGCGAGCAGTTCTTTGTCGTAGATGTTGTAGTTGTGTTCCGGTTCCGATAGGGCCTTGGACAGATATGCCACCGGATGCCAGTGGTCATTGTCGCCTTTCTGAGAGAGTATACCTCCTGTGGCAAAGTCTGAGGCGTCGACTTCAACAAGGTAGGGCTTCTTTGGGTTAGGCATGACCAAGACAGGGGAGGAGGTGAACGCAGCTTTCAGCGCGTCATATGCAGTCTGACAGTCCATCGACCAATTCCATGTGCAGTCCTTCTTTGTCAAGTCAAACAGAGGTCGTGCAACCTTGGAGAAGTCTCTGATGAAGTGTCGGTAGAAATTACCAAAGCCGAGGAAGGATTGCACGTCCTTAACCGTTCGAGGTGTCGGCCAGTCCTGAATACCCGCTACTTTGACAGGGTCCATTGTGATCCTGTCGTGCGAGATAATGAGCCCAAGGTATTCAACGGAGTCTTGCTCAAAGACACATTTCTCCGGTTTGAGAAACAGGTCGTTGTCTTGCAAACGTTGCAGAACCTGTCGTACTATGACACGATGTTCTTCCATGGTTCAAGTAAATACAAGGATGTCGTCCATGTAGATGATGACTTTGCCCGAGTCAATGAGATCCTTGAAAAGTTCGTTCATCATTGCCTGGAACGTCACGGGGGAGTTCATAAGGCCGAAAAACATCACCGTAGGTTCAAAGAGGCCGCAATTCGTCTTGAACCGTCGCCTTCCTTGATGCGGACATTGTTGTATCCCCAGCGGACATCCATCTTGGAGAAGATCTTCGCACCCTTGAGGCGGTCAACGATTTCTGAGATCAGCGGCAAGGGATACTCGTTCTTGACGGTACCCTTGTTCAGCTCTCGATAGTCCTGTACAGGCCGCAGTTTCCCATCCTTCTTTTTGACAAAGAAAAACGGACTCGCCTGAGGTGAATTCAACGGGCGGATATAGCCCTTCTTCAGGTGGTCGTCGAGGAAGGTATCGAGCTCGATCTGTTCGGAGGGGGAGAGTGGATAGATCTTGCAGGGCTTGGGTTCGAAGCTATCCTTCATGTCGATGGCATGATCCCACGGTCGTCGGTCGGGTAGTCGTTCAGAGGTTTTCTTGTCGAATACCGGTGCAAAGTCGCGGTATGGAGGGGGCACCAAGTCTTCGAAGGTTTGCGGGCACGCATTTTCCTTTGAGTGCTCTGCGAGTTCTTGCGCCTTGGTGAAGCCCGCATGGATTGGCACTGCCTCTGGGTTGGGGCCGTCAGTTTCAGGGAGGATCCCAGCACGGCGTAGGCCATTGATCTCCCAGTCTCGGAAGACCATGGGTTGTTCGTCGTCGTCTTCAGGAAAAGGCCGGGCAGGTAGAGGTGAGAGATGGAATGTGCGGATGCGAACACCTTTGACCCTGCGCGCGGGGATGACATACGTAGGGATCGGGGCCCAGGAGACATACATTGGTTCTGGGAAGGGATCGTTCGGGACTCGAGGCACTTTAGGGGCTTCGTCAGCTTGGACCTTTTGCTGTGATCGGGTCGACAATGGCTTTCGCGGCTTTGTTGTAAGATTTCTCACTGTTGGTTCGGAGAGAATGCAGGAGGGAGGGCAGCGGACCATGTCAACACGATCTTGCTGCCAGTCTATGGTGGGGTTATGCTCATTGAGCCAGTCTGTTCCAAGGATCATATCGTGATCACCGATGTCGGTGATAAAGAACTCAGCTTCTTCCTCATGGTATGCCTTTGAGTCTTGCGAGTATATCCGGATTTGCTGGGTCGTCGTGTCACGTACCCAGCCCATGATGTTCTCAGTGCCGTCCACATTACGCACAGGGAACGGGTTTTCTAGTTTTCTCGTGGTCAGCTTCTTGCGTTCAGCAAAGCTTCGATTGATGATGATTCCTTCTGCACCGCTGTCAAGCAGTGCATCTGCGTCGATTTGTCGGCCTGTCGCTTGTCCAATCATCTTGACTCTGAGTGTTATCGAGGGTGTTTGCCTGTTCTTTGTGACAGTAGAGAGGTGCACACACGATGGATATGATTGCTCACATAAAGTCATGGATGATAGTACAGAAAAGTGATTGTAAGATGCCGATGATACAAGTCCTTTGCCTCCGCCAGACGACGCGACTGGGGGGTGTTTCAAAAATCCTGCGACTCCAGGATATCCTTCAATAGTGCCACTGCCTGTTCCTTACCTTCCACGTCCAGATCCTTCAGCTGGCGAGTGATTGCCGCGATGGTCTTGGACGGGTCGGGGGTCGCTTTCGCAGTGGGCAGAGCCGTGTTCGTCGGCGGGGGAGGGGCCTTGGATCCAGTCTCTACTGCACCCACCCGCCGCGCGCTTGAGTCACGGTTGGGGTAGTCGCGAGAGACGTGACCGGCCTGTCGACACATGAAGCACTTGCCTTCGCACATCATCTTTGCGCATTCGTCGTCCGTCAGCTTTGCAGGGCGGGTCGAGGTGTTGGTGAAGGCGCCAACTCGGCACGACGAGGAGTTGTTGGCCGAACCGTTCGAGGTGAGCGTGACAGCCCCCTTGGACTGACTGCTCTTCCTCTCCGGGTTCTCTTCGAGCCACTGGTGGTTGATGCGGCGGGCGCGCTCCTTCCACTCTGCAAGGTTGGTAGGGAATGGATATGATCGGCCCATCTGCTTGCCAAGGTCGCGCTGCAGTCTTTTCTTGAAGAAGTGGATTAGCGCTTCCTCATCGTATTCCGACATGGTTGCCAGTAGCTCGAATGCGGTGATGAAGTCAGTGACGTCCCGAGTAGTCATCGTGAGCTCGTTGATCTTACGCTGGGCCTCCATCTTCGGTTCGATGGGTACAAAATCATGACCAAACCTATCCGAAAGCTCCTTGTAGGTGCTGTAATGCAGCTTTGGGGGTGTTTCGCCAGAGTCCTCGGCTTCTTCCTTCTTGTCCTCGTCGGCAAAGAGCTCCATGCGGCGATGCGTGGCCCAGGAGTTCGCCGTGTCTCCCTCCATCAGGCTGAGGAGGAGCATCACATCAGGAAAACTCCCGGTACTTGAGACACACTTGGAACTTGTCATGAACGCCTCCAAATTGTATACATCGGACCTACATTTATTGTAGTTTATAGTAGTTTACCATTGGACCTTGCATCGGACTTCGCCTCGCTTCGCATCGCGTCCGGCCCTTCGGGCATACCGGTCTTCTCGGCTTCCTCGGTCATGATCTAGACCTTGGAGTCATACTTACCTCGCCTCGTGTTGTGACCCACTTCGTACTCCGTGGTACCCCCTTCGTAGTCCGTCCTGACCCACTCCTACTCCGGCTTCGTTTGTCCTTGTTTGGGCTCTTATCCTCATGTATATAAGGGCTCTCTAATCTATGAGGAGGGGTCATCTCGACCTTTTCTATTCTCCGGCTACCTGGGGGATCCTCCCTAAGTGCTGTAGGGGTAGATCCACACCTTCGTTTTACCTAGTTCATACCTCGTCCTATCCTCGTCTCTCCTCGCCTTGTACCTCGTCGCGACGTCCTGAACCTGCATCACAGGTAGACCGTTGCTGACATAAGGTCGAGATCCTCATCATCGTTCACCGCGTCGCTTCGTCGTACATATCGTTGCATTGCCATATCCCTTTGGGGAGCGCCGACCGACGTACTGGTCACCCTCGGATTTAAGTCGAACTCTCGCACTGTACATCGAGTTGGCATGGGCCCTATGCCCTAATGCCTTAATCGGAACTGTTGCAGCACTGTGGCCTTATGCCTGCGCTGTAGGGGTCTATAACAGGTTAGCTGGTAATTCCCAGCGCCTGGGCCTTGATGCCTTTCCCTTCGGGGATTGGTCAACTGCCGAACGCTTCGCCTCGGACTACTGTACTCCGCTTCGCATCGTCGCGTCCGAGATGACGTTAAACTACCCCGCGTCCACGCCAAGGACGATAAACTTATGGTAGTCGCCGTATCACCGACGCACCGCTGGAATGGAGATCACTGCCCTTCGGGGTTAGGCCATCATCGGATCCTTTTCAAAGGAGCGCTGACCGACGTAATGGTCACCTGAATCGCAATCATCGGGTCGGAGAACTACCTCCGTTATCAAAGGGCACCTGCGTTCGCTTCGCATAGAAAAGCACGGGTCCGCAAAGACACGAGGCTCCTGTCAGAGTTAACCTCATTAAACTATGACGTTGAGGTCCTGGAACGACCGCCACCGGGCTAGACCACGTATAACGGGTCTGGAATGTCTTAAACTTACCCTGTGTTTCGCTTCGCATTGAAAAGAAAGGTCCGCGATGACCATAAACTAAGGGTCCGCAATGACCGAAAACTACCATTGCCTCGTTTTGTGTCGGCGAAAGATGCGTCACGCCATCGTACAGCTTAACAAAAGCTCTGGTCCTCGTCCCCTTGGTTCCCCTTCGCCTCCCCATGCTAGAAGGCATGGTCCGCAATGACACATTAAACTACGGCAGACATATAGGGAAAGTTCCGGATAATATCTGGACATCTTGGAAAGTTTGTGCGTCTGGAATGACGCTTGAAGACAAGGAAATAGGTCGTTTAGGATAAACACGTGACGAGCATCCCGTCCCCCCCGGTCTTTAGGGGTATCCTTCCATGTGACTTCGCTATCCCCTTCGTTAAACTAGCACCGCATCGGATTCCTATGGGAAGCGCTTGCCGACGTACTGGCTACCCGTCGGGTCCGTAATGACCCTGAGCAGGCTGGCTCTGGAAATAAACTAAAGATTACACTCAAGCATCGCCTCGGTATCCTTGGGGTCTTAGGCCTAATGTGGAAGCGACCCACAAGTCAAAAAGTATTGGCCAAGACATTTACACCATCGCACCGCCATCGTAGTCGTTTTATTGGTTCCGCTTCGCCTCCCTCGTTAGAAGTCATCGTTCATCGCTCGGGCCGAAAGGCCACATCGTCCCCGTCCGCGCCGAAGACATTAAACTCAGGCTGCTCCGCGTTCGCTTCGCTTTGAAAAGCATATTGATCATCGATTCAAGCGCTGGCCGACGCATTGGCCACTCCGCATCCTTGAGACGAGGAGCGCTAGCCGACGGATTGGCTATTCTTTGCATCATTTTCGGCCTTAATTTGGCCATTCTTCGCATCGGTTTCGCCTTCGGGCAATTTTTTTTCGGACGGCCGCTTACACGCTCTGTACGCTCACTTCGTTCGCTTCTGTCGCGCGACTTTGCTACCGAAACTACCTAGTTTTGCAAAGTCGTTTTTGGTCGAAGGTACTAGAGGTAGTAAGTGGAGCGAGCTCTTGAAGAGAGCTCGCACGGTATTCGGGATACCTTCGGGTAAAGGGTCGCAGGGCGATCGTAGGCTAGCGAGCCCCGACGAAGTGCTGAAGAGAGCCTCGCCCAAAGCGAGAGCGCAGCCGAGCGTCGAGGCGACGCGATACCAGCGCCAGACCCTTTAGGTAAAAATGTCCCATTTTTTTCGGTTTTTGGAACCAGCCTTACTTCATTCATGTTTTTTGGCTGATCATTGAGGACAATGAATGTGAATTGGGGGTAATGTCATGAACGCCTCCAAATTGTATACATCGGACCTACATTTATTGTAGTTTATAGTAGTTTACCATCGGACCTCGCATCGGACTTCGCCTCGCTTCGCATCGCGTCCGGCCCTTCGGGCATACCGGTCTTCTCGGCTTCCTCGGTCATGATCTAGACCTTGGAGTCATACTTACCTCGCCTCGTGTTGTGACCCACTTCGTACTCCGTGGTACCCCCTTCGTAGTCCGTCCTGACCCACTCCTACTCCGGCTTCGTTTGTCCTTGTTTGGGCTCTTATCCTCATGTATATAAGGGCTCTCTAATCTATGAGGAGGGGTCATCTCGACCTTTTCTATTCTCCGGCTACCTGGGGGATCCTCCCTAAGTGCTGTAGGGGTAGATCCACACCTTCGTTTTACCTAGTTCATACCTCGTCCTATCCTCGTCTCTCCTCGCCTTGTACCTCGTCGCGACGTCCTGAACCTGCATCACAGGTAGACCGTTGCTGACAGAACTTGGGCCAGCCACTTAGACTTGAAGAGCAGCCTTAGATGCACTTGGACTTGGGACAAAATGACTGACTACCTTGGTGAAATAAGTGGAACTTGGGAGGATCCTTGAAAATGTAGTAGTTTACTTTCATACTTGGGAAATTTAGCATGTTACTTAGTTGAATGTGTCAATACTTGCAAAGTTATGACTTAGTGAATTTCGAGAACGGAAAACATCACATGACTCGTCACTGTTATCGGCGCTCAACGCCGCGTTGACTCTTTGTCTTCAACCACGACATCCGTCGTCGTTGGGGACCCAGTGGCGTCATCGTCAACCTCGCTGTCACCGTCACCCGCCACCCTACCGCCGCCCTCAACGCCCATCGCCCTCAGCACCCACGCCCGTCGTCCTCCACGCTCACGCCCGTCGCCCTCAATGCCTACACCCGTCGCCCTTAACGCAAATGCACCTGTCGCCCCCAACACCGACGGCCTCGTCACCCCCACGGCCTCGTCACCCCCACGGCCTCGTCACCCCCACGGCCTCGTCACCCCCACGGCCTCGTCACCCCCACGGCCTCATCACCCCTCAGCGCCGCCCCCTCGTCACCCCCATGCGAACGCGCGTCGCCCTCAACGCCAACGCCCTCGTCACCCTCAACACCGACGGCCTCGTCCCCAACCCTCACGCCCGTCGCCCTCAAGGCCGACGGCCTCGTTACCCCCCAACGCCCGAGCGCGCGTCGTCCCCAACGCCAACACGTGTCGCCCCCACCGCGACCCACATTGCCCCCAGCGCCAACAGCCTCGTCACCCACCAACGGCCTCGTCACCCGCCAATGGCCACGTCACCCGCGACCAACGTGCCGACATCTTCCGCCTCCTCAACCCTACCTACCTCTCTCACTGCTCGACCCCACCTTTCTCTCCCACTCCTCCTCTACCGGCTCCTCCCCCGACTCCGCACAGGCCTACGTCGACACCGACGGCGACCTCCACGACCCCAACTACCGCGACCCCCCCCTCCTCGTCCCCGCCGCACGCAGACCCGCCTGGGAGGCTGCTGCCGCCGCCACCGCCGACGCTGTCGCCCTTGCTCATCATCCCGCAACTTGCCGTGAATGTTGTCGGGCCCGCGAGTATGCGTCTTACCCTCCCACGCCTTCCCCCCTCGGACAACGCCCGCGAGCAGCCCACCCGCAGACACAAACTCCGTCCTCGCAGTCCCCGCCCCACCCGCAGATGCAAACACCGTCCCCACAGTCCCCGCCCCACCCGCGCCCGCTCCTACGACACCGACGGTGAGTTTGACCACCCCCGGCCTCTTCGATCCGGAAGAGGACATCCCCATGGGTGAGCCCGAGTCCGAACGCGCCCATTCCGACGAGGGTATGTACATCCCCTCCCGACCCACTGTCCCGCATGTCCTCCCGCCCTGTTGCACGCCGTTAATGTGCATTTCCCTCCACTCTTTATATCTACAGCACTAACTTTTGCGCCACTTCAGGTGCCTCCGTCCGCGCGAGATGCCTCTGCCCGCGCGTGATCTCTTGCATGTGTCGGTGCTACCACTGCTCTGACCCTGATGTTGGTTTGCTTCTGTGCTTGCTGTACTTGTGTCCGATTGGCTTTGTCCGTATCCATATATCATGTACTAGTACTATATGATTGGATGGATTATGATCTGCTTTGTGCCCCCTAAACTGTGTGCTTTCAGTGCTTGGAGTGACTGGACAATGGCCTGAGCAATTCATTGCAGTATCTGAAACTACTGGACCATATACTTGGGTACTTGAGCCTCCTGTCTCATGGCCTTCCCTACCTTGACATCTACTTACCAAGTGTATCCAAGGCTAGCCTCAAGTGAAATGGGTACTTGGGCCAGAAAGTGGCCCGGCTTGGCCAATGTGCACATTGCTGGGGACTTGGGGCACTGGGTGACTTGCCCAAGGACCCCAAGTCACTGTCAAGTACCGGGAGTTTTCCTGATGCATCTTGGCATTGTCTGTAGTGTAAACATCTTTGTTAACACGAAGGAACATGCGGAGCTCTAGGGCAAATCGGAGGGTGTCGCGTCTGTCACCCTTGAAGGGCTTTGGCTTGGGGCCGAGCTTGCGCTTGGAGGCGGTCGAGGGTTTGGTTTCTTCATCGGACATTTTGTCAGCGGGGAGGGCGACGTCGAGGGATCGGGTGAAGGCTGCTTCTTGTTGGCGTCGGAGTTCCTTGCGATGTTCTTCAGCTTCGTCAAGCTCGATTTGGACTTCACGCGCGACTTGGAAGTCGAGGGGTGTGATGAGAACCTGGTTGTGTCTCCAAAACCAGAAATCCTGAACAGGGTTTGTACTAGAGGGTTGCCACTCAACTACTGTGCGCCCTGGTGTTCCTTGTCGGTTTCGTCGATACGCGTACCATTTCTTGGTGACGCTATCGAACTTGAATCCCCTGGGGGGGAAGAGAACAGTGGATTGGCGGGGCGGTGGGGAAGAGGATGCTGGTGGGTTGAGGAAGGCGGTGAGGATGTCGGTTGCGAGATCAAAGTCTTCGTCTGTGAGATAGTCGCCTCCTTGAAAGTACCAGTCTTGTCTGCTTTCTTCGGGAGGGTTGTGGGCCCAATGTACCGATCTCTTGGTGTCTAGGGAGGTGAGGACGGAGTACTCGTGTGGACAATAGTCGTGGAAGATACCCGGTGGAAACTCGGAGGTGGGGGGACGGGTGAAGGGTTGGGAAGCAATGGTTCTAGAAGAAGTCGGCCACGACGGGGCGACGACTGAGGAGTTTCTGGGTGAGGTAGCCGGCTTTTACTGCCTGGCGGATCTTGTGTTCGTGGTGGCGGAGACAAAGGGTCTTACCCTTGATGGTGGGACGGAGGACTGGTGGCAGGGTAGATTCAGGAGTCCAGCAATTAAACTGGGAGATGGAGGTGAAGCTTGTCTGAAGGATCGGGTTGGGAGCGTTCTGGATGAGGTAGGTGTGGTAGGTGGGGGCGTGGAGGGTGAACTCGAGTCATTCGAGATCTACGTTGATGCACGTAGTGATCCGGGTGTAGAGGGCGAGGACGACCGTACCATGATTCTTATGCCACCTCCACTCGAAGATGCGGAAGTTGAGGCCGTGTGCGGTCCACGGATCCTTCTTGCAAAGGTTCTGAACGGGGACGACGCAGTTGACAGTGATGGCGTCGGACCAGGGGTAGGGGAGCGGTGCGTCGTCTCGGGGGGTGATCGGTTTACCGTCGAATGGGAGGAAGACTGGTGCGTTTGGGAGATCCGTGGTGTAGGGGTTTTAACGTCGTAGAGACGGCAGAGGTAGATGGGGAGAGAGGTGCGAGGTAGGCGTAGGGGTAGACTGTCCAGGTGTCAGAAACGCAGTTTATGAGACCGAAGGAACCGCCTAAGTCACGACAATGGGAGGAGCAAGGGAAACAAATGGATTCGAGAGTGCCGGGTCTAGGGTAGTGCAACGCAAGCTACAGTACCGTATGACGAGATGGACAGTCTAGGGAAAAGGGGAGAGAAACACTGTCCTTATATACAAGTGGGAACGATGGTGCGATGCAATGCGATAGTGGTGCGAGCGGGGGGAACAATAAGGAAGGAGTCATGGGGCGGAGGACGGAAGTCCGGAGCGATGATGTCATAGATAAGGATGCGGAACCCCGCTCGGAAGTCCGGGCAATGACGTCGTTGGAGCATGTGATGCGAAGGAAAGTCATGTGCCGTGACGTGTCGCGTGTACGAGGTCTGCAAACGAAGAGAGAAATGGAGTGATCCGTGACAGATGTGGGCGGGAGGAGTGAGGGGGCGACGAGGGTGATGTGGGCATTGCGGGCAACGCAGGCAATGCGGGCAACGCGGGCGGCGAGGACGTCGTGGGTGGCACAGGTGTCGCGGGTGACCGGGGCACCGAGGGCAGCGAGGGTGACGCGGGCGGCGAGGGTGACGCAGGCGGCGAGGGCGTCCTGGGTGGCGCAGGCGGCGTGGGCGACGGGGGCATCGAGGGCATCGCGGGTGACGCGGGTGACACGGGCGATGAGGGTGACGGGGGTGATGCGGGTGTTGCGGGTGACGCGGGCGGCGAGGGCGACGCAGGCGTTGCGGGTGATGTGGGCGACAAGGGCGGTGAGGGTGTTGAGGGTGTTGAGCGCGTCAAGAGTGACGCGGGCATTGTGGGTGACGGGGGCGGCGAGGGTGTTGCGGGGGATGGGGGTGTTGCAGGCGACAGAGGTGACGGGCCGTTGAGGGTAGCGGGGGCGGCAAGGGCGTTGCGGGAGACGGGGGCGTCGAGGGCGTCGAGGGTGCCGCGGGCGTCATGGGTGACGTGGGTGATGGGGACGCCGAGGGCGGCGATGTCGAGCACGTCGAAGGTGACGCGGGCGTTGCAGGTGACGGGGGCGGCGAAGGTGCCGAGGACGTTGAGGGTGATGGGGGTGGGAGGGAAGACGGGGGTGGGAGGGAAGACGGGGGTGGGAGGGAAGACGGAGGATGGTGGTGGTGGTTGTCTACAAGAGTGTGAGCTGGCGCGACGGCAGAAGTGCCCCGTGAACTGTCTCACGGACAGATATCTTTAGGGCAGGCCTAATGGAACCTTCGGGCAATCCCGACGTGCGTGCGGGAAGTTGCCGAGTTTCACGAGGACTTCCTTAACGGGACAACTCGGCAGAACCTCGCAAGAAGCCAACCGGGCATCAAACCCGTGAAAACTCCCCAACCCAATGTGAGAAGTTGCTGATGTGGTGATCTTAGCCGAGGCTATCAACTCATCCTGCACACGGTGCAACAATAGATGGGTTAGCGTCAGAATCAACACACTTGGTGGGCTGTTTGCTGCGGCGCTTGCGGCGCTTGCGGCCTATATTCTGTATGGCCCTGGAAGTGGCAACGCAATCCCTTCCAACACCTGGCTTCTCGATTGTGCAGGCCAGTAAGTGCCAACCTCTCGAGCTGATGATATGAATATGTGCTAACAAAAATTGGTCATAGCGAGCTTGTGTACCATCCTCCTCTGGATCGTGCAGTTCATAAACGAGCTTGAAATTAACGGTTCGTGTTCTGCCAGGTTCCTATCGGCATTGCACAGCAATGCTTATCGTGTACCACGGTCCTTTTTCTATTAGGCAACAGGTATTTTTTGCAACCGAACTACTAGGAGAAATTCCTCTGATCATTGTGTAGCTTGGAGTGCATCGAAGCGTATCTTGCTATAGAGCAGGAGCCCAAGCCCACGACAGACAGCATACCACCTGCGTATTGGCCTGCCAGCAGTGACCTTCGCGTCGAACGCCTTTCTGCGCGGTATTCTCCGGTAGGCTGTTCTCGTCTGCGTGAAGGTAGTTAGGTTGACCTCCTTGGCAGGATGGACCGAACGTCCTTCACGAGCTCTCTTTCCACGTCAAGGCTGGCGAGCGTATTGGCATTCGTAAGCATTCGATCTGATTCTGCTTCCTTCTTCGACTCATCTGGCGGACCAGTGGGAAGAACCGGAAGTGGAAAGGTGCGCGTTTCCATGGTTCGTTATAAGGCTCCAATGTTATAGTCTATTTACTGTCTATAAACTGTTTATATGGTATAGTTTTACTATCTAGCTACCCCATCAGCTGTAGACAGTAAGTAGTGAGTATACTAGACAGTAAACCCTATCCAAAGTGGCAGTGTGTGACATGCCCGTAGGTGCTACCAGGTGCAAGCTATTAGCCTCTACTACACCTATTACACTCATGCCCAACTCTGGTGATTCTTTCAGCCATCTCAGCTGTCATTCTCAGCACCCATCTCCACATTTCCAGAGGTCCTAGAACTCAATTGTTAGGAGGCTAATGAGGGGGGATATGAAAATCTTTGGAACCCTTAAAACAGTGGAAGATATATAATTCATTTGTTCTATTTATGTGCACTTTATGACTATACACAGGAACATAAGGACTACTTTCTAGTCATCATATGCATGGCCCAGGATTTTTTAGTAATTCCTGCTACCTTGATGTATGTTGAGTGCTTGTTCTCAGATGCTTGCCACATATGTACTGATGCATGCTCATTACTAAAGGCTAAGACTATCTCAGAGCTTATGTGTACTAAACTCTACACTGCTGACTTCTTTACCTCAGTAATGATGCATTAACTGTCTAAACTGTCTGTTTACTGTCTGTTTACTGTTTAGTATAGTATACTATCTAGCTACCCCAATCTCACTAGACATAAACTATACAGTTGGAGCCTTAGTTCGTTATGACGTCGCTTTCTGATTCCATTATAGAGCTCTTTGACGCTCGCTCTTCTACGCTTCATCTTCACCGAAGGTACCGTGTATCTCGACGGCCTCCCGACCAACTCTATCAACCTGGATGCCCTTCGCGCAAGGGTCACTATCATCCCACAGTCCGTGAGGAACTTAGTTACCTTTTCTCGTTCTCCTTCATGATAAAGCTTTGCCAGCCTGAGTTGATGAGCGGTACACTACGGGAGAATCTAGACCCTTACTCTCAATATGATGACCCCACTCTGAACGGAGCCCTCCGTTCTGCTGGTTTGTTCGCCGTTCAAGACGAGAACGAGGAAGCCCGTATCACCCTCGACTTCAAGGTATCTAGTGGTGGCAATAATTTGTCTGTGGGTCAACGTCAGATCTTGGCTTTGGCACGAGCAATCGTCCGCCAAAGCAAGCTGTTGATCCTCGATGAAGCAACGTCTTCAATCGGTATGTTTACCGCAGATCTTGCAGTACTGAAGTCCCTCACGCCAGCCTGAATAAAGATTACGCGACGGACACAGTCATTCAAACATCGCTTCGGAAGGAATTAGGTAGTGACGTGACCCTGCTCACGGTTGCACATCGCCTTCAAACGGTCATGGATGCGGACAGGATTGTCAGTCTTTTCTATCCCCCTTCCACATCACCCGCCGCTGAACTGCATTTGCTGTAGATGGTTCTGGACGCCGGCCGCATACTTGAATTCGCAAAGCCAAGCGAATTGCTGAAGAAGGACGGTGGCTTCTTACGATCACTCGTGGACGCCAGCGCGGACAGGGACATGCTGTACGCCATGGCTGGGGGTTAAGTGTCGATGTCAGACCAGGAGAGTGTGAAGTCATGCATTCGATTATCTTGATGCGCGGAGAATCACAACGGCAGCACCCAGTACTCCTGCAACAAGCGTGTTAGCCCCCGCTAACCCTTAGAATACTGAGCAGCGAGGTTACCTGTGACTTTTTTACACCCATGACAGCCAGACAAACTTCGGAGATTTGTGCAGTATGAGATGATGAATTTGCACGTTGTAGGGCTCCAACAGTCAGCAGGGCTCAAGAGCATGCCAGGCAAGTCCAATGATGGAGGAGCGGACAAAGCTGGCGCTACCAGTTGGCTGCAGAGCGCTGCGTTGAGATTGCATGGCAGTTTCGCGAGTCCAAAGCTCGAAGCTTGATCAAACGCGTAGAGACAATTTCTATCTTGCGATCTTTGCCGTAGAGCGTGGATTCTTCCAGTTTTCGTATGATATGACGAACGAATGAGTAAAGATGGATCCCATTCTTCCGTCGAGTTTGAAGATCGTGGTCAAATGCACAGAGCGCGTGGCACGCATAGCCGCCGGTAAGTAGGTACTGACGCGACTCGCCACGTTCTCCGACGGTCGACGCGCACGTTCATCCTCTCTTCCGTTCGCCCGGCGATAGCCAACTATTGGCATGTCTTACGTTCCAGTGGAATCCGATGAGGCAAGTTCACCAAGGCGTCTTGTGGTGCGACTTGACTGATAATTCGTGTCCAGCGCGTCGAGGAACCCGATCTTCAGTTCAAAAGTGTGTTCCTCTTCACCACCGATGTGACGACCGACTTTATTCTCTCCCACAGCATTCGAAACGACGACGACGGATGTGCGAAATGCTGGTGCAGGCGTTCAGAATCGAGGCGAGCCCACAGGACGCATACAGGATGTCAGCCCTGTTGACCTTTCCGTTTATTCACCAGGCTTCATCTCGGACTCGCGAGGTCCAGCATCGGTGTGGTCAATAGACTACTACCAATCCTTTTTCGACGTCGATACCAAGACGGTGCGTCCCTCACTTTTGGCCGTACTATCACTGATCATGACCGAGGCTCAGGTTCTCTTTCGCTGCCTGAACACCCTAAACCCGTTCTCCCCGACTTACACCTCTGCCCACCTCAATCCCTCACCAGACCTCTACGGTCCATTTTGGTCACTGACCACCCTCATATTCAGTCTTTTCATCACATCATCCCTCGCGTCGTCTATCGCGTCCTACCTCTCCTCAGAACCCATTAATTATGACTTCGAGCTGTTGAGCGTTGCAGTGGGGTTGGTATACGCCTATGGGATAGGCGTACCCGTGGTATTATGGGGCGTCTTGAGGTATTGGAGTGTTGTAGGGCATGGTGGTGAGGGCTGGGGCGTGGTCGAGGCCTTGGGCGTTTGGGGTTATGCCATGTTCGTTTGGATCCCAGTCTCGGTATGTCGTGCTATCCTTTTCCGTCCCGTTAACCCCTTCTGACCGAAGTACAGATACTTTGCATCATCCCTGTGGCCATTGTGCGCTGGGTTCTGACCGGTGTTGCATTTGGACTTTCGGGATACTTCCTCGTCGCGAACGTCTATCCCATCCTTGCTTCCGTACGCCCGTTCTTTCTTTGCACATCGTTTGTGCGTCTTATTCACCAATACAGGCGGACCACAAGTCGGCCCGACTTCTGATCGTCGTCGTTGCAGTACTACATGCCGCCGTCGCGCTGGTATTCAAAGTCGAGTTCTTCAGCTACTATGTTATACACGACCTCGGACCCAAAGATCCAGTTGGCGTTAGCCCTATCGGGTCGAGGTTGAGGTAGGATAGTGTCAGATCTGGGGTATCTTCACGTGGATGTGGTATGTCGTGGACTTTGAAAATAAAATGGCATTACCCCGCGGATCGTTTGGGAAAGCGTAATGCATACATCCATAGCATAGCGCGTAAGTTCAAAGACCCTGTAGCCTAAAACCAAAACATGACGACTATGTTTACAACGAAGGACTACCGTGGCCCCCGAGTGTGCTTCCTTCGAAACTCTTGGTCCACTTCGTCTACGGGGAGGGGGCGTCGGTTTCCATCTTCGTCTACAAGGAGAAAGACTCGTCAGAGAAGTCCCTGCGATGATTTGGGCATCGACGTACCCTCGCCCGGGGTATGTGCATATTCAAGCATATAGATTGTTGTTGGCTCCCGCTGTGAGACCAAACACAATTTCGCCGTCCAATCTTCCCATGCTATCGCCACCAAACCGACGTTGAACACGGGGATGTCTTTCTGGACTCGATCCACTGGCACCAAACCTACAATGCACTGGTCGTCGTTTCGTCGTTTCGACGCCTCTCCGCGTGCGAAACTCTCGTACACCCTCGCGGCCGCTTCCCGGCGAGCCAGATCCTGGGGCCAACGTGCAAGCTGTCTGTCTACCACGCTGTCTGGGGGGCCGTACAGGTCTGCGTAGGCGTGAAGACCGAGTAGCGTGGGCGCGATAGAGCGGTCGTCGATGTCCACACCATAAAGCAGTGGGCGCACGCTACCCGCCAGAAAACGCAGACGTTGATTCGGCCCATCTCCCGTGAACTCGGACTTGAACCGTATTCTGTCGCGGGGGTGCGGCGGGACGACATTGTATCGAAATGTCGTATCAGCGAGCGAAGGTACAACCCCGTTTAAGGGATAGTGTAGGTCATAGTGCGTGTCCTCGCCCTCGATGAGTAGGTCTGGCTGGACGCCCTGTGCCACTAAGGCATCCCGGTCGACACCTGGGACGAATGAACGCACTTGCTCTCGCGTGACGCGTTCCGGCCATAATCGATAGCAGGCCGTTCCCCAAGGCTCGAGTGTAACCGTGTAAATGTAGAGGGGCGGCGGCTCCGCGTGTGGACAGAGAGAGGCGAGGACGGATTGGTCGCAGGCCAAAGGCAGACCGTGGTATGATATCTTGACGTCTTGGAAGTAACAACCTTCCCAATAGCGCTTGATGGAGCGTGCATACACGGCCTTCGACCGAGTGCCGCTGGAAGGAAGGGTAAAGAGCTCGAGGGTAATGGGATCGGCTTTGTTGTAGCTGTTGGTGCGAACAATCAGGATTTCGCGCTGTGGAGGCAGGATACGCATGGCTCGGACACGGTAAGGAAGAGGGTGGGCTTGATTCTCATGCTGAAAAGATCATGTCAGGATACAAGCGGGCTATAGCCGTGGACCACACGCACGAGGTTTGGATTTTCTTCGGGTAAAGGCCCGCATGTGAATGTAGAGATCGCGCGCGTTTCCAAGTTCTTCATCGTCACATTTCTTCCTTGGGTGTAAACAAGGCAGGCATCGCCGTCGAGAACGTCCATATCGACGAAGTCGAACTTCTCATGGGAACGAATCGTTGTGACCATACCGAAGGGAGGAGAAGGCTGCGCGGCAACACGGTCTTGGTACTCCTTGCTACCAGGAGGACAGGTAGGATCTTGCAGAGCTTCTAGCGACTTGAGGTCGTTATGCATGACCACCATTTCGTATCGCAGAGAGAAAGGTATGTTATCGGCATCGTCACTGTAGGCGGATGGATCCTTTCTGCCATGACATTATCAGCATAGAGCAACCTTCTGGGATGGTCCCACTTGCCCTTCGACACGATCTTTCGAATGCTTCGCTTCGCGGCAGACATACGTTACCATTAGGCCTTGTGTCCCATGGTATGGCATATACTTGGCCTCGATAGAGTATGGTCGGCTGCGCGTAAGACACTTGGCTACAGGATAGACGGTTTTGACTCGATGGTCCATCATAAACAGACTGATAGCATATCTGTTGTCGTCATGAATAGCAGCGAGCATGAACTTCCCTCCGGGGACCATCTTCAAGGAGCACACTTTGTTGTAGGCAGGCAACTTCCACGCGCTATGTATTTTGGGGCGGACGCTTTTCCAGTTGACTGTCTGCGGTGATGGCGCGAGCGATCATCGTTTCGGTCTCAATGCTGCTGAAGCGAGGAAAGGGAATAGCGATGCGAGGGAGGAAGGGGATGCAGGGGTAGGTGGAAATTGTAGAGGATGCGTTTCCATATAACCGGCTGGTGAGTGAGCTTGTAGAAGTGACGGCACACCTGCCCAGTCATTGTTAATCATGCATGGGGATAGGAAAACGTTGAGTAAAGGCGTACCTGGCGCAAGCGCAATATGTCTGTAAGACTCAGTACTGGGTTGTTGAGAAGCTCGACGAGGATGTCATTCGGAAGAGATAACAGCATAGAGCGTCGTAGGCCTCGAATATCGGCGGTTCCGAATGTCGTCGTATGTACGGGGCATGTTTGCAGATTGACCACCACGGGAGGAAAGAGCACAAAGGTCTTTATTGAGGATGTCCAATTGACCACCGCTTCCAAAACAGCGGACTGCTTGTTCATCCCTGATTCCTTGTTGAACAATTGAGCTGATCTCCGTCACAATTGAGGCGACGGGCATACGGGGTGAGAAGAGGAAGTTCGGTTGGCATGGAGGCCTATTATTTAAACTCGAAGCGTCGTAGGGAACCTGGGCGAATGGCCGCGGTCCGCGAGACTTGCGTTCATCCTATCGGGGATGTGCCAGTTTGTGTAGAGTGCCATGGATAGAGTACAATGCAACCGCCTAGCGCCGATCCAAGTTGCGGAGTGGTATCATGCCGGGGAGCAGGTCGTACCAATGCGCGTGTTCGGGGGATAGCTGGAACCGTGATGGACATGAGTAGCGGGATGCGATATAGGTGAAAATGACGAGAGGAGGCGAGTCGACTCCGAAGTTCGGGACAGGACCCTGCCTGATATTCACACGCACGTGATCGTACGCGTCCGTCATGTCGCCGGTCGGCGCGTAAGCTTTGTTCGGCAACGTTCCGACCAACTCACCTTTATAGATGACTTCGTCGCTTGCAGCCAGCCCAGCTTCTGAATCTACCTCGCAGATGGCGTCGCCCGAAGCTCCCATATCCCAACTCGCGCCCATCGTCAGCCAGGCCTTCTTCGCGACGATCTACCTCTTTTCGCGTTCATGGGATGCTTTCAGGTCCATCTCAGTCGTCCCCGCAACTCTCTTCTCTTTCCTTCTTCGTCCAATCATTTTCATCCTCTCCCCATTCATCGTCGCCATCCAACTTCTCTTCGCCATCTTCATCTACACACCATATCGGACAACCATTTACGTCGCGGAAGCCCTCTATCCGCTCTATGTCTTTCTTGTGGTCGCCGTTGTGAGTGGGATTTTGGTTGGACTCGTGGCCAGACAGGGCGTTTCCTTCGTT
The DNA here is from genome assembly GCA_012932865.1 of Amylostereum areolatum. Lineage (NCBI taxonomy): Eukaryota > Fungi > Basidiomycota > Agaricomycetes > Russulales > Stereaceae > Amylostereum > Amylostereum areolatum. The sequence goes on along the minus strand of SAXG01000044.1, from coordinate 250,469 downwards.
GGCTGGTCCCTGTTGGGCCGCGCAGAACACATGAAGGCACCGGTCTCCTCAAGGCCCGTCGACGGGAGTCGTGGGGCAACGAAGGGGAAAAGAAGGGCTGCAGTCAAAATTGAGGCTCCAAACGAGTAATAGCAGTGAGTATCAGTTATATGCGCGTATGTGTAACTGTGTATAACTAAAGTCTCAAGCATGTGGTCTCCCCGATCCGAGGATGAGACTTGTTTTCCAGGGGACCTCCCTGGACCTCCGCATTGCTTTGAATTTGGTATGTGCTTCACACGCCGAAATCCAGTATGTACGTTGCTTACCATCTATTCCCGCCAAAGACTACTCTGTGACTGCTACTCCAAGATTCTGTATTCTTCGCTCGTCATGCTAACTGTACACTATGCAACTTATGTATCATATCAGATCTACCCAAGAAGAAGGGTATCTACTAAACCACTGGGATAAAGATAATCGCCCATACACTGTCCACGCCGAAGGGAGAATCGCCCTCAGCGGGTCGTGTTCCTTGAAGTCCGCGGGATGTTGAACAGAAGTTGACCATGGCGATTAACTAAAATCCTGCGCGATGGTGAAAACATATATAGTACGACACCGTCGAGCTGGCGGCCCTAACGCTCAGAGAAAATTCCAAATAACCCTAGCTAGTAAAGTAAAGAACGGAGTGAAAGTATAGGACACAGGAGGGCGCCCGTTGACGGCAGTCTTTTCCCCGTCAGTCTACGCACCCTGGAGCTTGTAGACCGTAACACTGTTGATGGCCCAGTCTAGGAGATGCCGATGGCGCTCAGATGGCGGTCCAGTGTAGTGATGCGAAGTGCATTACTCACAAGCTTCGGAGAGGTCTCCCCCTTTATTCCGAACGTATTCCTCACAAGTCGAATAGCCCGTACGAGAGGCGCAACTTTGCTCCTGCCCCGGTGTGTCTGAGGAGTTCCACACTGCGTTACCCCAGTCACCGCTACACCCCAATCCTTATCAGCACGGGAAGCACAGCACTGTTGGCCGCAAATCGTACCATAGCGTGGTGTCAAAGACGAGCGAATGGTCTTTGAAGAATGTCGAGGGTGAGCATGAAGACGCGGGCCAGTGACCGACGGGAGTGCCCCAATAAGCTGGTTGAGGTGCTCCACTGGTGATATCCGAGGGGACAGATCCGCGGGAGAAGAAGTAGACGGATATGCCTGTATCAGCCCAGAGCACTACGAAAGGGACAGAGTAACATTGAGCCAGCTAGGAGAGGAACGATGTGGGAGGGACGACGTACTTGCATACACTCCACCAGCCATTGCTGTTGAAACCAGGGCCGAAGGACGTTGTGCGCGTGTCCAGGAAGCCACAGCCTGCGTTGTAGTTATCCCAGGTAGAGCAGTTAGTGCTTCCAGTAAGGGAGCCCGTCGCACCGAGAGAAGGTTGGGTTTGAGGATGGAAGTGTGCAACCGGTGTTCAGTGTGTAGAGTAGCCTGGTTCACTGTGCGAAAAAAAGCTATCGAACATTTGTATTCACGGTCGGAGACGAGAGCGTACCGGTATAGTTGTTCAGCCCTTCGACAATGTCGATCTCGCCCTCGTAAGGCCAACTGAGACCTGGCAGTGGGAAGATGTTGTCAGCGTCGTCGACGGAAAGCACCATAACAGCACAACAAACCATACGACCAAAACGCGCTGATGATGTCCGACAAACTGTCAGGAGATGAACGGACAGTGAAAGCATAGATGCGACTCACGACCAGGTTCCGCACCCTGTCGGCATGTGGGAACTGTCCATTATCACCAGTCCGCCGCTGTACGTTGCTTGCGTCTGGATACGAACGCTGTTACGGTTGCCTGTGACCTTGGCCGTCGTGTCGACGCCGATGATGGTAACTCCGTTTTTCGCAGAGATGAGACCACTGGCAGACTGGAAAACACGGAGTTCAGTCTAGCTCGAAGAAGTCGAAGGGATGGACGTACGGCGGTCGTCTGGTCCACATAGTCAACGATGCCATTGGTGGGATCGCTATCAACGAAGAAGTCCCAACCAGTGAAAAAGTTGCTGCCTCCCAGCTGAGTATGCGGTTCCAGAGGGGAGTCAGTCCCTTGTACCAGTGACGACACGGAGAACCGTACGTATTGATGGGAAACAGCCCAAGGCGATGTACCTGTCGGTGTCGGTATCGCGGAGGTCGTCGTGGTTGTAGCTATTGACTTTGTCGTTGAGGTGGTAGTGGATTTCGAGGTAGAGGTCGTCTTTGCGGTTGTCGTTGACTTCTTGGCAGTTGTCGCGGACGTAGATGTCGAACAAGTCCTGCCGTTCCCTCTTCGCGCGAGTGCCTTGTGGGCCTCTGCGAGCACGTTCCGCAATACCGGGTTGGGAAGTTCCTGCGTCGAGCTATGTGATACGCCCTGGAGACCGCGCTGTTCAAGATAGTCGGACCCGGCGCAAACGACGACCCCGCGGAAAAGAGCTATGATAAGACAGAGAGTCGGATAAATGGTGGAACACATGGTGGAAAAGGAGAGCGTTTTCCAGATGGCGAGACGATGTCGAAGAAATGGGTGAGATGCGCACCATGTCAAGCGACGACGACGGCAAATATATCTGCGCACAGAACGTCACGCCGAGAGGCATTGCCATGGTCGATAACTAGGAGGAGGGGATAAGGAGGAGGGTCTGTCGAACTAGTGCCAGGGCGCGTTGACAGAGCAGTGACAGGTTCATTTGGTTAATTCGATAGCACCTTCAAAAACTTCCAAAGTTCAAAGAGAGAGAAGGACGAAGGTTTATCAGGGCGGATATAAGGTGGGGCGGAGCCTTCAGGAACGATCGAGGTAACGATCGAGGTACAGGACATGATCTGAGCTTAATTGACGTGTATACTTAGATCAGCCAATGAGATCTGCGCTCTATAAATAGCTTCAACTCCGTCCCCGATCGTGCTTCACACAGTGACAACAGGTGACAACATAACGACGACTTATCGCATGAGCATACCATGGACAAACAGAACGATTTTCTTTTGTTTGAAGTCTGGCTACGAGAGACTACCATGGACGTCAACACTCGAATGCTCGTTTCCGAGTAGTCTCCGTGGCTTACCCAGCCAGAAAATAGTCGTTCTGGTTGTGATTGCCTGGTATTTTCCGCCCCTTCTCTCTCCTGAAGCATTCCCAGTATCCCAACATTAATCACATGCAGGACTATGGACGACGTCGTTTCATCGATACCTCACGACCCATATGCACCACAAGGTTGATAGCGTCAAATTTTCGGTTTTGACTCGCGTGGTTCTGCGTGGATGGCCGGATTGCTACTCGTGCTTGACTGGTCGTTGTCGCCCTCATCCATATGTCGCATCCTCCGATAGTCGATAGCCCATGATCCATGACGACGCGTGCTGCCTCCTGTGCTTTGTGTATAAAGACCGCCGTCGTTCGTCGCACTTTTCACTGGTCCATCCCCCAGCTCACTCGAGTCCTTCAGTTTCCTCTCCGTCGCGATGTACTTCTCCGCTGCCTTCGTCCTTGCCGCCCTTCCCTTCTTGGCTGCTGCCGCCCCCTCCCCTGAGGCGCGCCCCGGATTGGCTGTTCCCATTCAGAAGCGCGAGACCATCCGCCGTGCTGACGGTGTCGTTGACCTTGCTGCTGCTAAGGCCAGCATCAAGAAGAGTGTTGCGTGAATATATTCCCTATCCGATTTCGACGACCAGTTGCTCATTTCGACCCCTTCTTATTCACAGCAAGGTCCAGCGTGGTCTTGAGGCATACGCTCGCAACACTGGCTCCGTTCACCCGTCGGCCAGCTCCTTCATATCAACTCAGAAGAAGCGCGCCACCGGATCCGACAAGCTGACGGACGACTCTGAGGACCTTTGGTACGGAAAGATCTCCGTGGGCACCCCTGCGAAGACCTTCACGGGTGCGCCTTCTCAACCCTTTCTTCCTATTATACAAGTCTGACTTCATCTTTCAGTCGACTTCGACACTGGCAGCAGCGACCTGTTCCTCCCTGGTCCCAGCTGTGGCACGACTTGCTCCGGCCACACGATCTACACTCCGAGCGACAGCTCGACGTCCAAGTCACTTAGCAAGAGCTTCAAACTCGAGTACGGTGACAAATCGACGGTCAGCGGAACCCAGTACACGGACACCGTTTCCATTGCTGGCATCAAGGTATGGCATCCCGTTTCATGAAGCATTCTGTTCCATCGCTCACGAATACTGTCAAGGTCACTAAACAGACCTTGGGCGTGGCGAAGACGTACTCAACTGGATTCGAGAGCGACGAGTACCCCGCCGATGGCTTGTTGGGCATGGGCTTCAAGTCCATCTCGGACTACGACGCGAACCCTCCCTTCCAGAACATGATCGCGGCGGGTTCTGTTGACGACTCTGTCTTCGGGTTCAAGCTCTCCACGAGCGGGTCTGAGCTCTACCTTGGCGGCACGAACAGCAACCTCTACACGGGCTCTTTCACCTACGTCCCCGTCACCACCGAGGTAGGCTTTCTTCCCATTTCTTGTCATATAGGGAGACTGACCCCTACGCATGCGACAGGGTTACTGGCAGGTCACCCTGGGCGCTCTCAACGTCAACGGCAAGAAGGTAGTCTCGAGCACCACCTCCATCGTGGACACTGGTACCACCCTCCTCATTGGTGACTCCACCAACGTCAAGGCTGTCTACGACCTTATCCCGGGCTCGAAGGATGCTGGCGATGGTACTTACTCCAGTAAGCTTTCTGACTCTACCCCTGCCCTGGATATAGCTCATCCTATGTGGATAGTTCCTTGCACCTTCTCCACCCCCCTCAGCCTCACCTTTGGGAGCAAGAAGTTCTCCATCGATCCCTCGACCTTCACGGTTGGCCAGATCTCTTCCGGTTCTTCGGACTGCTTGGGTGGGCTGGCGGCGGACGACGAAATCGCCAGTGGTACGTTCCCTTCTTCGCACATCACCCTTTGTTAGTGCCTTACTCGACTTCAACAGACTTCTGGATCGTCGGCGACGTCTTCCTCCGCAACGTCTACACCGCGTTCGACGTTGGAAACAGCCGCGTCGGCTTCGCTGCTCTTGCATAAGGCTTCCGTTTGCAGCTTCTGGGACTTTGATCAACCACACACATACCCTTACAATTCTGCTCCATAGCCATGTCGCATGTTGTACACCACATTCTTTTTTGCGGATTCGGGATCTCGGGATTTCTGTTGTTGTATGTCTGTTTATATACTACTTACCTACCGCCATTGCAATCCACGTTACTGTATATCTCCATCCAGCGTAAAAAGAAAGCAGCGCGGAGCACGTCCTAGCTTCCAGTCGTACGCGGGACCCACGGCGCGTCGGCGCGTCATATTTACATAAGAATTCGCATTCGCGGAGGACTGCAGATCTTAGCGAGTGAAGCAGAGTAAAGCTCGCTATATAGGTCTACATGATTCAAGCACCTCATAGACGGTTACTTAGTCTTAGATTACTTTGTTTGTGATGAGAAAGAGACATGTCCGCCCGCATAGAGAAGGTCTATGCCCCAACTCGAGAATTGAAATTTGGCTCACTGTGTACATACGTGCAATTGAACCACCAAGCTGGTTCAACCTATACATTGTTCCATGATTCAAGTCAAGCAGTAGCTGGCCCCCGCCGTTTTATGCGATACCAATAGTTCCTCCTCCACAACTCCTACTAAGTACTGAAATCATATGGAACGCAGCTTTTCTTGTTTGGGGGGATACTTGCCGACTGAGCATCCATAGCAGCAATAACCTTCCCCCTAAGAATAACGGAGGGTAAGCAAAACGACTCCGTGTGTCCACGATAAAACACGTACAGTGCAAGTAACAATGCCGTCAATGACGACCGAGAATTTTGAGGTCGCGTCCAAGAGATCAATCTCAACCACGGAATAGTCAGAGCTTGCGTGGCATTTCTGGTAGAACATTATCAGCTTCAATGTTAGATGGTCTAAGGATACAGCACCTTTGTGTCGTCTTGAAGCAGAGAAAGTATCTCTCCCAGCTTCCTTCTAACCGTCGTCCACATGTCTTCGAGGCAATCAATATACCACCGTAGGTCTGAGTAATGGGCCTTGAATCTGTCCTTCTGTCCTTCTGTTCCATGAAGGTTCTGCTTTCCGGCGAGATGGTTGAGGTAGTCGACGGAGAATTTATCCAGGTCCCTTGACGCGGCAGCGTCGTGCTCTTCGGCGGACACGGGGGTCGTAGCGCCCTGAACAATCTATGGAAAGTACGCCGTGAATGTGGGAAACAAATAAAGACAGCAGGATGACACACAACGATCAGTTCATGAAGCTTCGCTCGCACTTCATCGGGCGAAGTGCTAGTACCGCGTATCGTCATGATAATCTCCGACTTTCCGACTTTGCGAACAACTTACGACGAGCCCCCATGCAATCTGTCAATGAGAGCGTTTGCCTGGCGGGTAAATTCTGAATATATATATATCCAAGGTCAGAATTGAACTGTAATCGTCTCTCAAGCCGATCTACGAACCTGAGTAGGTAGCCCGGTCGTGGCCTGCTGACACCGCAGATTCCCCGGCCATTCGTTCAATGTCCTGAGGGTCGCAAACCATATAAGTTGTTCGTTATCAAGAGGGGGAGTCTGTGTAATGAACCTTCAAGAGCCTGTGCCATTCGGTGGCAAGTTCAGATTGATCAGACGGGGCGATGTCGGCCGCTAGTTGAAGTGAGTTTCGCGATCCGCCGTCGGCCGGCCACTGCGCTCGTGTCAGCCAATGGAGCAGGTATGGGTGGTTGTGGTGGTATAACGGACGGTACACGTTTGGCCCGCGACCGGGGCACAGGGATTACAGTGTGTCGTGGGGCAGAGTTGTGGGTCAGATGTCATCGTCGATAGAAGTGAGATGAGGGAAGGGCCGGGGAGTGCTATTTTCTCGGGGTCATAATGGGCTTTCATATAGCTGTGTGCCACGACCAGATGACTGTAGACGGAAGAGAATGCCGAGATAGGGAGAAGGACGCAATGCGCATTGCGCCCACAACGACTGTATAGTGCGGTAGCGTGCCTGTATACCCGTATATCGTCTCGATGCACCTCGCCTTGGATTCTGATCTGGACGTTTGTGCAATGAGCACCTCGGAAGCCAAAGTTAGCACTTCTCGGATTTGTTGCGGAATGAAAGGCGGGTTCAACGCTACCTTCTCGTAAATGTCGACGCCCAAAGCATCCATACGCTCTAAGCCCGAGGATACTCTCCACGGGCGTTCGGGTTTTGATACCTCTGCTGAATCCGAATCCGAATCGCAATAGTACGCATTTACACGGACGGACGACCCTGTCCGATTCAAGTGCTGCAGCAGTTGAAGCCTGAAGCCTGAAGGCTTGAAGGCGTTACGATTTCGCTCAGTAGTAAGAACTACACACGATTTAGCATAGAAAGGAGAAACCCCTGAATTATCCACACGTACGGTACGTGACACAAAACGATGGTCATCGTCACGTCTTCGTCCCCGAGATCTGATCACTCCTGTACGGGAGTCCTGGTCATGTATCTAAACAGGTCGAGGAATGATCCTGGCAGCGAGAACGGGGCGGAAGATGCAGGATGAGCCGGCACCTCATGCTCGGCGCGCCAGCCTTTTGTTGTGCCGACTCAGGCATATCGATAGGATCGCACGCAGGTCGTTCCCGATAGGCGTTCCAGGCGGTTCACACATCTGCAGATGCAACGACCAGAGGATGAATCAGTCTGGGTCTTCGTGTTCTGGCCTTCAACCTTTTCTGGGCCCGCCGAGCCCCCGTGGAGCTTCTTCTGTTCGTTCAAATATACCCAACATTTGCCGGAGAAAGAGACGGTATTGTCTGTCAGCGCTGCCTCAGCGATGCGAAACCCTGATCGACATCAGCGGGAACAACCACACCCTCAACAATCTGAAAACAAGCTTGCCAGGAGCTTAATAGGCGCCGCGATGCGATTTGAAGTATTAAAGAAAGGACAATCGCACAGTCGCAGACCCTGAGGCCAGAAGATAATGCCTTGTCATAAGGAGGAAATCCCCGATGGTTCGAATTGAACTACTACGCGGGCACAGTCCAAACATTGAAGCTTGAAGTCCGGCGGAAGTCCGTCATATGCACACTTCATGGACGGTAATCCAAGAATCTGTTCCAAAATTCGCATGGAGCGTCCTATTTGACAAGACAGTGAACCTCCAAAGTCCTACCAACGCTTCCGAGTACCACTCACCAAACTGTCACTTGAAACGGCCTGCACGAAGTTATCCGGATCAATGTTTCCGTCGTATGCGATCTCCCCAAGGCTTGAAACGTTTCCCACAGGAACATAAGACGGCCAATTCTCCGCGGGGGACGTCGTCGGGTCTTTGATGAAGTTGGCGATCGCGGTTTGAAATGTCTTGGAGAGCACCACTTCAGCGGCTGTAGCCGTGCTGGCGTTGAAGGTGCCGAAAACCTCAGGCACTAAGATAAGCTACTAGTCAGACGGATATCGATAGACAAGATCCAAGGACGTGGACGAACGTTCAGAGCTGTGCCATGCACCTGCTCCAGGGAAAAGTTGCAAGTCAGGGAAGACTGCGCCTGTTTAGCGCGGCTGAGTATTGGTTGAGCGTTAGCCGGTGGGATGATGTACTCACCATAGCTATACCTATATACGTGTGGGACACCACTCTCCACGAACGCAGAGCTCCAAAGCCCTGCTGGGCTACAGGCAACAAGTTAAACCAGCTCGCTATCCTTGAGTGAAGGTACGAACCACCTAAAGAACAACTCCCGTATCGCGTCCGCGATGATTTCTGAATCGTTACGGCCAGGGTACAGTGCGCGAACTGAGTCCGGGGAGATGACAGAACCGAGTGCAGAGGCAAGAAAGAAGGTTAGATTAGGGAAGCCGATAGTGAAGAGTGTCCCGTCGTCCTGTGTACTACCTATGAGGATAGGCGTGCGTGCCGTCTGGTTGGTTCGAATACTTTGCAAAGGGTCGTCAAACATCGTCACACTATAGCTCAATGTCTTGGTTAATACAGTCTACACATTGCCGAGAATAGGCGCACTTGTCCACGATGGCTCCAAAAGAGCCGCTTGTTGGCCCATTGGTGAAGTTGCGGATGCTTCCAGTCGGGATCGCCTTGAGGCACTGTAGACGTGCAGGGGAACCCGTAGCCTGTGTGCATCCAACGGCAAAAGCGAAGTCATTGAATGCGGAGAAATTGTACCGGGGAGTTGAGGAGACGGATGCGCCGGAAAACATGATTCCTGCACGGAAAGGCGCATCCGTTGGAGTATGCCGAGCTATAGCCAAGGAAACAGATTCTGCGCCCGCGGATTCTCCCTAACATTCCACAGACCCTTAGCGATGGGACGCTACAATGAGATAGACGCATACCATGATGGTGACGCGCTCCTTGTTGCCGCCAAACTGCTTGATGTTTTCCTGCACCCATTGGAATGCGAGCTCCTGGTCAAGGAAGCCTAGATTTAAGAGGGCAAGGTCGGGCGACTGCGGGAAACCGAAAATGTTGGTGCGATAGTTGAAGGAAACTAGGACGATGTCTTGGTTTTTTGCGAACGATGTCCCGTTGTATAAGGGGAAAGAAGACGTTCCGAATGCCAAAGAGCTGGGCTCCTGTCAAAAGCCATGAAAAGGTGAATGAAAGTGGGTAATACCCGCCATAGACCCAGACGACGACAGGCTTAAGTGTATTGCCACTATAGGTAGTGGGTGCCCACACATTCCTATAAGAAACAAATTGTGAGCCCGTAGCTTTCGGGTGGCTGCACAGACAGAAACTCACAGGAATAAACAATCCTCGCTTTCCGGAACAGGTGGGTTGTTGAATAGGTCGGTGATGAACTCTTGGGTCGCGAATGCGAACTGTTGAATGCAGGAAGGCGCAAAGAAGGTTGCATTCTGGGTCTGGTTTGAGAAGGAGGCCTGGGGTGTACTCCATCTCAAGTCGCCCACAGGTGCTTCTCCAAAGCGCTATATATCATGGTAAGTACCAGAGAAGCACCGTATGGCGACACCGATGGATGACATACCATGCCCTTGAACGACATGACTGATCGAGACGTTAACACGGCAAGCCCCACGGCTAGTAACTGCATGCACACCTCCATCGTTTTCAACGCCAATGAACCGACCGGAAGTTGTATTGACGACGGGTCCTTGGGTAGCTTGTCCTACCGCGCGCAAAGTGTACAGGGTTAGTGCAAGAAGGGTTCGCATGGTGATGGCGAGAATATGTGGGGCAGACTTCGACTTCCACCGCTTTATAGACGCTGGATCAAGTGACTCTGAGCAGGACATGCGCGGCATCATGCATGAGGGCTTACTTGTATATATAGCTTGGAGAAGTTACGTGTATTTACACCGCCTGACGTCGGCGATATATGAGTGTGAATGGCGAAGCCATCTGTTGATCAGTGTGTCAAAAACTCGTCAGTCAAGTATGAGGTTTGGAAGCATGACGCACCGGCTGTGATAAGGACTGGCTGCACCGAGCGGAGCCCTGATATTCTGGAATGTATCGAACACTCGAAAGACATGTAGAGTGACGAGGTGGCTGGGAGCTCAAGCCCGTGGCATACAATCCAATACGATGAAGTCACAAGCGCTGCAAAGCAAATCACGGCGATATATGGTAATGTAACGGCGGCTGTATCTTCCATTTGTTGAAACCTTGACGGGAATGGCAGGTTGACCGTAGCTGCGACGGTGAGTCGAGCGGAAAGCGGCATAAAACACGGGAGCATGTTTGCGCTGAGTGTACCACATCACGATCAAAGGGGAAAACAACGAATTAAGAATAGGTGTCCAGACGGAGGTAATCACCATGTCATGATGTAGTCGGGTTCTTGCTCGCCTCACCGCCATACAGAACCCTCCGACACCATTCGCCGGCCCTCTCGCCCTTCCCTCCTTGCGCCAATGTAGAAAGAAGAGAGCTTCTCGTTCCACTGGTGCTTGACCATGCTCGAGAAGGGATCGCGGACAATGCGTGCGGAGGCGGGTGGTGGGACCGGGTGGGCGGATGGAGGCGTGATGAGGCGTTGGGAAAGTGTGTGGAGGCTGGGAGGGGTTCATTGAGTGAATATATGCGCCTAAGGAATCGCTGATACACACTCCGCACGATGCTGCTCCGTCCTGGGCACGTCGACCGGTCAGCGCTTCAGCAAGTACGACGAACGTTGGGAGAGGGGGCTGACCGTGTCTGGATCAAATGTGAGAAGCCGAAGTAGACCTGAAGAGAGGCGTTAGATATTTCGTAACAACAAAAGAGCAGAAACATACGCCGCCAGCGACGAGTGCGCCAGAGAGAGGCCCGATAACGAAGGACATGGCCGTTCGGAGGAAAGCGCGGATTGCCGCGCGGGTCAGCGCGACTCGCGGCGACTCTCACCTTCACCTTCACCACGGCCCACGACTGCACAGACACAAGCAACCATCGAGATGAAGACCGCGGACCACCTCAACTTTGACGTGCTGGTCATTATATTCTCGTATCTGAACGCGAACGATTTCGCCTCGGTCGCCCTCGTCAGCAAATCTTTCTGGCCGCCGTCACGCCATGGCTCTACCGCTCCCTCCGCTTTCACGTCGCGCAAGCAAAGGGCTATCCCAAGGTATAAACATCTCAACGTCTCAAGATCCTCGACTGAGCTTTTATCTGCAGGTGATGACGCCCTTCCAAGCCGTGCTCGCGAGGCCCGAGTTCCCTGTCTATGTCCGAGCCATCGGTGCGTGTCTCCCCGTCCGATCTTGCGAAGCCCGTCCGCCAACTTGTGCGACGCAGACATCCGCGTCATCCCGAACACGGTCACCAAGATGTCCCCCGACGTACGCTTCCTCAAGGACGCCGCCGCCGCCGTCGGCGCGTCGCAGAACATCCGGTCGTTCACCTGCACCCTCTACCGCGCGGTGCCCTCCTTCCTCGCCCCGCTCCAGGGAAAAGAAAACCTGCAGCACCTTCGCATCAGCGCAAATCTCACTCCGGTCCAGTCTGACCTTCTCATCAAGCTCAAGGGCCTCAAGAGCCTCTTCCTCGAGAACGCGTCCTGGTCCGTCCTCGACGCCTTGCCGCGCTGGGCCAAAGTCCTCGAACCCACCTTGTCCCACCTTACGATCCAGGTGGGCATGTCTTACCTACCGCGGGCGGTGTGCGCGACGTCTAACGCTTTGTAGATGACTCATGATCTCAACGAGGGCATCCTGAAAGAGACCACCGCGCAGCTCCCCAACCTCCTCGGCCTGCACATCATCGCTTGCCCGCGCGTCCACGAGTTCAGCGTCCTCTCAGCGACGGCCTCCTTGCGCCACCTCCAAAGCCTCGCGTTCAGCATCACGGTAAGCCCGCGGTTCTTCGTCCGTTCATCCCACCCAGTCCCTCACCCACTTGTCCAGGAACCCGCCAAACAGCTTCCCGAAGTCTACCTTCACGAGCTGCGGCACCTCGCCATCGACCTCGCGCCCTCCTGCTTGGCCGCTTCGTCCCACAGCGCCGAAGAGGTGCTCACGCTGACGCGGATGCTGCAGCTCACGCGCTTCACGCAGCTGTCCTCGCTCGCCCTGCGCTCGTCCGGCCGCCAGGAACTCCCGTTCGAAGTCCTGGACGACATTCTCGAGCGTCATGGCAAGCACCTTCGCGCGCTGCGTCTAATGTGCGTAGCGCTCGACACGGACATGGTCTACGACGTCGCGGAGCGGTGCGAGAAGCTCGAGAAGCTCGTCATGGCCATCCCCGGTCACCGAGATCGTGCGTGTCCGCCTTTATTTCTCTCAAGTCACAATGTAGGACTGACGTACGAGCAGGATCAGTTCACAGAGGCCCTTACGTGCTCGGACTCGCTCACCACCCTGATCGACGTCACCGACCACGGCGTGCACGGTCATCGCAGATCGCTCCTGACCGAGCCCGTGCGCGAGCTCATGGAGGACGTGCCGAGTCTGCAGCGCGTCGTGAGCTCGAATCGCTATTGGACGGTATGTTTTGCCGTCGTCTCCCGCGTCATTTCGAGCGTTCGAGGGCTGATTGGGCGGTGTTTCGCAGTGGCAGTCGACGCACCGGGGATCGCGTTCGAAGGTGAAGATGGAGCGCAGGAAGGTGCCGACGGGGAACTCGGCGTGGTTTTTGCCGCCGCTGGAGAGCGGGGTGCTGGGGGTCAAATATTGACGCAAGGGGCGGATTCGACGCGGGATCCTCGATGGCGGCCGATATAAGAACCGATTGTAGCTTACCCTCTGTACGTTCATCGTATAAGAGATGGGATCGCGTTAGATTTGAACCAGTCTTAAGGCCGGTCATAAGCACATCGCCGTAGGCTCTAGTGAAGCTACTAGCGCGTAAACGAGTAGAGCAATGGTCTGTCCACTGGTATATGCTCACGAAACGTCCCAAGATAGACCCACGCCTCCCGCGCCTGTATCCTCGAACCAAACGCGCGCGCTCTCGCCCAAAGAGCTTCTGGAGCTACGACACGCGACCCGCACGGGCAGCTCTCCCTCCGTATTCCGCGATGGGCATAATATTCCGCCCATGGTTATGTCCAACAGCGCAAACGCGGTTTCGGAAGGGGATGCGGACGCGCGTATCGAGGAGCTGAGAAGAGAGTTCCAGGCGCTTAGGCAGCGAGTGGAGCCTCCGCCGAGCTATGTCGACGGATAAGAAGATTCTCATCCGCTGCTCTGCATACGACCTTCTCCTGTTTGTCCTACCTTCTCATCATCGCATTCAACGTTTCGGTGGATATATTTGGGATTGACATTGCGAACATGGCTACCGGGACGCTTCCTGAGTACATACTGAGCTGGTAGTAAGTACGAGTCCCTCCTGTATGCTACTTCGAGCTGCCGTAAATCACAGCGGTGTAGGGCTGTAACGATGCATATCAGAAGATTTGGCAAAAAGATCCGTGTAGTGTGTGGATGTGATCTATTATACGAAACGATTATAAAATGTGTAAGTGGATCGGAAAGTCATAAACCGTAAGGAGAGATGGGGAAGGAAGGGTGGAGACCATGGTCGGTTCTTCGTCACATGTGGTGAGATGTCTATGTAGGAGGAAGCTTGGTCAGTGCAATATACACTTCCCCAAAAGCATGGCTTACCATCATCCTACACTCGCCCGTCAGCTCGAGGATCATATCTGTCCAGGAAGGCCTCTTTCGTCGGCGCGGCCCTCGCCGCTTTCGGGACCGTCATCCTCCCCGAAACAACCGCCACCTTGGACCGTTTCCTCCCTTGACGTCCACCTGGTCAGCACAAGCGCGCCAGTGCCTGCGTCCCCAAGCTCCGCCTCCCTGTGCTGTTTCGCACGACGCGCCCGTTCCTTCAGTTCGGCCTTGACGATCGCCCTGCGCTCGCGGTCCCCTGCCGCCCTCATCATCGCCATATCGCACTCGAGGACGTATTTCGCCTCCTGCCTCCGCCAGACCCACTTGAGGCCGTCGAAGGCCGCCGGTGCGCACGGCTCGCCGAAGCACTTGTGCAGCGGATATTGCGTGCGCCGATCGCCGATCGCGAACCACGCGTCGATGTCGGCGTCGGGGCCAGAAGCTTCGGGCGGGAGGTAGTTCTTGAACTGACGGCGGAGGAGACGCGCGACGCGCGAGAACTGGCCGAGGGCACCGAGGAGGGTGATGAGGGCGATCGTGATGAGGATGAGGGCCACGGCGACGACCCAGGTGCGCCAATTAGAGAAGGGATCGCGGGGAGCCGAAGGAGAGGAGTTGGGGTTGGATGTATTGTCCATTGCAAGCGCGCTGGTACAGGGTTCTGTTGTCCAAAGAGGGGGGCAGTGGCGTCGACGTCAAATCCGTCCACGGTTGTGGGGTCGGTGGCAAATCGGAGCTCGGGGCTCTGAGAGGGAACGGATGTGAGACCTAGGGGGCCTAAAATGGACGGGGGAGACAAAGGTTGAGCGCGCCGATGCAGAAGTGAGGAGAGAAAGGATGGGGAGTCGCACCGACTAAAGCCTTTACATCTTTCTCTTCCATTGTTCGTCCATTGTCCAATGGTTGTGGCGCGGAGCGGTCACTGGACCGCGGCAATTCGGCGAATGCCGTAGCAGACACGATCATGTGATGCATTCGTCCAAGCTTACGTGACGACTCGGAATTCGCTCCTTCCGGACCCGCACCATTTCACCACCTACCACTCCTTCCTATTTCTTGCTCTTTCATCTTGTACGGATGGCAGGAGAGGCTTAGGATTTTTTGCCGAGATGCGTGGCCAAAGGTGCGGTACCTGTAAGCCGTTTCCAGCAGGTCTCACACGAGAGAACATTTGAAGCCAACCTTTGGAGGTTGAACCGTCTCGTCTGTCTGCAACGTTGTGACGCCTTTTGGGGGCAAGTCCCGGGCGTTTTGTCGTCATATTGTCGTCATATTGTCGAATGTACATACTATGATTGGGGAAAATATGGAATGGGAAGCGATGGTGCAGGATCCAGGTAAGGTATCAAGCCAAACACGGCTCGTGCGGCACAGTCGACTGTGGCACTAACTTTGTCACGTCGGAAAATGGCATCGTGGGAACAAACTTCCACTTTACTCGTTCACGCGTTCCCGTGCTTTGACGGTCCTCAGGACTCATAATAGACATCGTACCCACCACAGGCACCTGAATTACCGCGGACATCGCGACGGGAAGCAAAGCGATCGAATAAGAATACCAAATAATAATGCGACATCACGGCGCTGATGGTACAGGTGTTGAGTACTTAAGGGTATATACACCGGATTACAGTTTGGCAGGACACCCGGGGAAACGAGATCAAGGATAACAGGATGCGGCTGGGAGAGGTGGCGAACGGACGACGACCGGGCCCATCACGATCGTGGGGGGAGGGCTGCACGCCAACGCGCGAGCCCTGCATCCTGCGCAATGATATAGATGAGTACACCGGGGGCGACCCTGAGTGGGGAAAAGAAGGCAAAGCGACGATCAGGCATGGCACGTCAAGCCGACCGCGTTCATCACCCGCGCCCCTGCGTCGTACGGCCCCTCCACGAGGCCTGCGCCCCCGTCGACGTGCCAATACCCGAGGTGCCGTGAGGACGGGGTGGTGGCGCCGTCGACGACGAGGGTCGCGGCGGGGTCGATCTCGAGGAGGACGTGGCGGAGGGTGGGGCATTTGGAATGGAGGTCGCGCGCGATGACGGGGAGGCGCATGCCCTCGAACACGGTGATGCGGTCCGCGAACCAGTCCCGGTCGCACGTCGTCCAGTCCGGGCAGAAGAAGCGGAGGGAGAGGTATTGGAGGGGGAGTTGCTTCATCATGTCGTATATGCCCGTCTGAGCCGTCGAATGAGCGCGAGAAGGAGGAAAAGGGGGAGGGAAGGGCGACTTACGAGCACCTGGGCGGCCGTGGCGTCGGGGGGGACACGCGACCATGTTGATTTTGAGGCAGAGGTGGGACATGCGCGGGGAGGGCGGGATCATGGTGGGCAGGGCGTCGACGAGGCGGAGGAGAAAGTCGAGGCGGAGGACGACGGGGCGGGCGGCGGAGAGAACGGCGGCGAGCTTGGCGAGGTCGGCGTCGAGGCAGTCGACCATGTGGATCGACATCCGGTGGACCTCGCACGCGACGGCGGCGACGTACAGCGCGCGCAGGACGCCGGAAAGGTCGTCGAGACGAGGCCAGGCGCTCCTAGCCTGCGCGAGCTGGTTCGCGCGACGGACGTCCTCGATCTCGTGGGCTTGGAGGTGGGCGTAGGAGACGTAGAGGCTGAGGAGGTTGGGGAAGGTGGAGATAAGGGGGTCGATGTCGCGGAAGAAAGAGCCGTTCAGGGAAAGGCGGGTCATGTGGGGGAAGACGGCGTGGGGGTGCGAGGTGCGGGCGTCGGTGAGGGTGACGAGGGAGGAGAGGGTGAGTTCCTGGAGGGAGGGGGCGAAGCGGGCGACGCTGGGGAGGGCCTCGAAGGGGTCGCCAAAGTCGTCGAGGACGTTGATGTCGAGCTTCTGGACGGGGAGAACGGAGCTCGGCGAGGAGGGAGCGTGCGGTGTCACGGGTGACGATGAGTTGGAGCTGTTGGAGGCGGGGGAGGAGGGCGATGGTGGATATAATGCGGGAGTCGCTGCCGAGGGAGTAAGCGAGGCCGTCGATGTGGAGTTTGTGAAGGCGGTCGGAATTGCGGAGGACGTCGAGGAGGACGTCTTTGACGATGGAGGGACATTGGGTGGAAGAAGATGCGAATTCGAGGGTGAACTTGCGGAGGAGGAAGAGGCGGGTTTTGCGGTCGCGGCGGAGGAAGAGGGCGAAGGAGGCGACGGCGGATTCGGAGCGGAGGGGGATGTCGAGGTCGAGGAGGTAGCGGATGCCGGAGGCGTGAAGGGTCCAGCAAGTCTGCATGTAGCAGAGGAGAGATGCTTTGTCGAGGAAAGACTGGATGGTGATGAGCGCGTCCAAGTTCATCACGAGCGGGATGCGTGCGGTGAGGCTGGGGGAAAAGAAGTGAGACGATGAGGGAAGGGGAAGGCGGGTGGGTGACGACTTACGAGGAGGAAGCGATGGTCATGTCTATGTCGGGGGGTTACTTTGCAGATATATTGAAAGACAAGTGAAACGGACTCCGGAGGAGCGAGCGAGAGCGAGGAGAGACATGTCAGAGTCGGGCGGTATTTGAAGGAAAGCGGTGGGGTAGCTGCGGCAGGGTCAGCGAGGGCGAGGGCGAGGGTGAGGCGGGGACGGGTGAGGGAAGCCGGAGGAGGCGGGATGAACGTTGGGGTCGATGCGAGACTGAGCAGTAGCGAGGGTGGACTGATGGCGGCGGACGCGCTCCCGTGAGTCGTCGACGTCGTCCAGGCAGGCGAACCAACCAACGACGTCGATCATTCCCCTCACGGTCACGTGCGCAGGGTCGCCACACAGCCACAGCAGCATACATCCAGGGTAAACGCAGTCCAAGGGTTGGCCAAGGGTACAATACAGACAAGCATACGGTGGTTGCGTCGTCGTCCCGAGGGGATCACTGAATCCGTGGAGGAGTCCTCCATGAGGAGGCAGTACATACGTTTGGTGATGGTGGGCATCGGCACATCAGATGCGAGCAGCTCATTGGTGGAACCGGCGGCTCATCTCTGTCAATGGCTGGGTTCTGGAGCGCGAAACTTGTTATGTTACGCGTTGAGGGAGTGGTCAGACGGAAGCCGTTGATCAAAGGTTGGGCAAACCTAGAAGTGTTGAGTGGATGAAGATGCCCTCTGCGTCGTGCGAAGGAGGGGATGTACGTAGAATTTGGATAGGTACAGGAAAGTAGAAATAATCGAGACCGGAGAGGAATTAGCGTGGGAAGAGGGGCGAGGCAGGATCGAAAAGTGGCACCCAATCGGTCGAGACTGGGCCGATTTTCGATCATCGGGCGGTCGAGGGGGGGCGCTGTGATTGGCTGAATGGGGGCAAGGGGCGGTCTGGACCCGGATATCGGCGGAGGTAAAGGGAGCAGAAATGAAAATGCGAGGAGAGAAAACGGTCTGGACGCTGGCGGTCGACGCCCAAGCTCTTTCTCCACGCGAGTGAACCAATGCCCATCTTTCCCTCACCTTTTATTCCCCCTCTCCTCGTCGACCTGCACGACGACTAGACTCTCTTTTACCATCCTGCTCGCTGACCCCCGCCCCGCCCCCCGACCCGCTCCGCCCCCCTTCCTCCAGCACACTCGCACGCGGCGCCGTCGTCACTTGCCGTTCTGGGATCCTATCGTGGTCCGCTTCACTCCCTCCCCCCGTACGTTCTTCTCCGTCCGATCGTCCTTTCTTCGCGCTCACGCGTCCTCCAGCCCTCCTCGCCATGGTATTCAATCTCGACCACGCTCTCAGACCCCGTAAACCTCGTCCGGGTTTGGTTCCATGGAAGATGTGCGATCCCCTTCCCATTTCTTTCGGAGATATCGCTCTCATCCTCGTTCTTCGCCCCCCCCAGGTTGTCCTCTGTCCAGGGCATGGCTATCCCCTTCGACCTGCTCATGCTCATCCAGCAGTTTCTCCAGCACAACCCGGCCATGCTCGCCATGATGAGGACCTGTCGCACCCTTTACGCCGCAGGCGTCCGTCTTCTCATCCAGTCCGGCGTTTCAATCTGGAAGCGCTCGTCTGTCGCCTCCTTCTGTCGGTTCATGCTCAGCGAGGCTCCCCGCAGCTTCTCCTACCTCCGTCAGCTCTCCCTCCCCGTTTCCGTTTTCGAACTAGAAACTCGCGATCTTCTCCTCAACGTCCTCCGTCGTCTCGATCACGTAGACACCCTCCACCTTTCCTCCGGCGTCGTCAGCGAAGACCCTGAGCTCGGCGGTGCCGTCGCCGCTCTCGACACCGTCAAGTCCCTCAAGATCAGCCTCCCCAGAGGCGACAGAGCATCCTCCGCCACTTTTATCTCAAAAATTCGTTCCCCCGTCGCCACCCTCGATCTCTCCTTCGTCGGCTCTGGCCGTTTCGTCGACCCTCTCCCCATCCTCGCCCCCCTCTGCGCCACCCTCCAGGACATTCATTTTTCAGGCGTATCTATGCGTAGCGTCGGCGTCGCCTACCCGCTCGCCACCTCCCTCTACGTCGACACCGACGTCATGTCCGACGTCCTCCCCCTCGTCGTCTCTTTCCCCCACCTCCGCAGACTCACCGTGATCGTCTCCCAAGGCATCCACACGGAGGACACCCGCGTCGACGCCATCCGGCGCGACAACCAGCTCGCCCAGGACGACGATCGATGGCACAGGCTCGAGTACCTCTACGCGGACGTGCTCACGCTCTACCTCCTCGGCCTCACCTGCAAAGTGACCTCCATGAACGTGAGCAGCCTCCGCTGCTCCCCCCTCGAGGTCGCCCGTCTGCACCGCGTGCTGGACGACGCCCAGCCGTCCAGGCTCGGCATTCGCACCATCCACGACGGCTTCGACTCCCACCAGATCGCGAGGATGATCCCGCCCACGACCCCGCTCACCCACCTCAGGCTCGAGATCGACCTCACGCACGTCGGGCAGCACGTGCGCGTCCCCGCGATCCTGGTACGCGTTCTCCCTCTCTACTCCCCTTTCGCTTCGCTTATTCGGGATCTGTCACCCAGGACGATCTGTACCGGCTCATCCGCCCGTTCTCGCTCGACTGTCTCCTGCTCAAGCTCGTCTGCAGCGACCCGCGCGGCGGGAACGTGCGCACGCCGGACGACGACCCCGTGCTCTCCAACGCGGGCTTCGTCCGCCAGCTCGACGTGGCCGCGATCGCGCGCAAGCTCGCGCGGCTCGTGCCCTCGCTTCGGTACGTGTTCCTCAACATCTCGAACACGCGCTTGGGCCCGTCGATGCGGTGCTGGGAGGTCGTCGGCAAGGCGGACGAGGACGGCGAGCGCACGCTCGTCGATATGAGCGACTTTGCCGCGTGGGAGATCGTGAGGGCGGAGGGTCTGTGAGAGGGGGGAGAGCCCGCGGACATTTACGGTAGGTCAGGTTCTCGCGCGTCCGCTGCGTGCGTGTCACTGACTGGAGCGTCTTTCCTTCCTGGACCAGAGGGCGTGTATCGGTTTTGTTTTTCTGATTTTCGGCATCAAGCCGTGGTGTATTTTACATACGACAAGAGCGACGCGGATTTTTGTACTGGTGAGTTTCCCCTTCCTTTTCCCGCGGCTGGGTGCGGGAACGCTGATGGCGGTGGCGCGCAGTAGATCCTATGTATTCTGGAAGGGTGTACCCTTAGGTTTTTTGACTTGTTTGTTGTATCCCGCTTGCGACGCTCTATACCATGCCATTGTTATGTCGGTGACGGGCGCTCTGATCCTTCTCAGAGTGGCCCTGGTGGCTCGTGAGTGGGTGGTTCGACAAGGTTCGTCGGCGGCCGCTGCAGCGGCCAGGGACCCGACCAACAAGATCAATCAGACGCCAAACGCGACTGTATGCGGCTCGCGTCATCGTTATCGTAAGGACCATCAAGTACGGCGAGGTTCCACGCTTCTTGTTGTGCACCCCAGAAGGTCGGGCGGGGGGCCTACGTCATGGGCTGCTTGCTGTGGGTCGCTTAGGGGATTGCGTGGGTAGGAGAAGGGAAGCGAGGGAGGGAGAGGGAAGGCGGCGGGAACTTGGAGGGACGGATATGGATCTCTTAAGGGGGGGATTGGGTTCGAGGGGGGCGACCAGGTTAGCGTTTCGGGAGAGGAGAGGAGGTAGGTTCGAGGGACGAGGCGCTGGAAGGGCGGGAGAAGGTCGTTGGTGGGGAAGGGCTGACGCTGAAGGTTCAAGGTTCTGGGACGCCTCGCGGTTGAGTGCGGCTCGGGACTCGGGAGCGCCACTGCGTCCGTGGCGCGGCGCGTCGTTATCGGTCAAGTTACCTACGCGGGGTCGGGGGTTTGTGTCAAGTTCAAAGTGGATGGATGGACGAAAACCGAAGAACCGGAACGCCGCGCGTCCGTCTGGATCGTACATGTGCGTGCATCTCGCTCGCAGGCTTTCCCTTCTCTTCATCTTCACCGCATTAAATCCGTGGCTGATTGCAATTGTATTCAGAAAGCATAGACGCGTCGACAAACAACGTGCGGGCCCAAGGAGGGCTTCGTCCTTCGCGCGGCGGGATAAGTATACATGGCGCACGAGGGTTCGCACGGTGGGCGCCGCGAGGCGTCATTGTTGCGCGGTGGCCGTGGCCCCCTCCCCTGATTGTCTCGGCTTCCGAAGCTGAAGCGTCATGGGCGAAGGCGGGGGGTTACGTCAAGGCGGTGCGCTTCTGCCAAAGGACGATGCGTGGCTATCACGGTCGGGCCTCGGTCGTGGTCGTGAGCGTTTTTTTCTTCGAATGCGTAAGTACGTTCGACGAGGGTCGGGGCACTGCTGACGCCTTCCTATGCGACAGGGCTGGGCGGGTCGTTTTCTCTACTTATGCGGCTTCGCGTTCTCTCGCCGCTGTGGGTTGGTCGAGAGGAGCGTGCGAGTTCCGAGAAGGACGTCAGTGTTCGTAGCGATGGGCTCACAGACACCGTGGGTATCAGGACGCTTGAACGGGCTGGCGAGAAACTTACCACTCATTCGATCGCCTGAAGCCCGCGCTCATGCCTATCAGCAACCGACGGGCCATGATCCTGGCAACGTTCTATCCGTAGAAACGAATGACGTGGGTCGACCCCCGACTTGGACGGTCTCTTGGAACCCTCGTCGCGGTGTAGGGGTGTTGTATGTTTCTTTAAACTAGCATAGACCCATGCATTGCACTCATTCAAGTAGCAAGGCTGTGGTGATTGTATTCAAATAAGCAACAAATAAGCATAACTAAGTACTAAGCATGAAGTGTAGAAGATTCAACTCGCAGTCCGATAGTAGGAAAACTGTAGCCGGGATGCCTAGAGGGGTTTGTGACGGTCCCAAATGCTCTCGCTCGTGTCGGGCTCTCTTGGCAATCTGCCATTTCGATAGCAGAGTGGGTTGTTCTGTTCCTTGAGGGTTCAGAGCTGGAGTCCTTGGGGGCGTAGGAAGCAAGTCGCTGAGGGCCGAGTAGGCCTGCGAATATGCAATGTCGATGAGGACATATCACCTGTGATATGGATAACAAAAGGATCAGTAAAGCCTTTACTATCACATTGATTGATACTGTATGCACGTACCATCTATGAAAGCTCCGTTCGAGGCTTGCTGGTTGGTTGGGTTCTTGCATTATCGTGTCGCCTGTCGTTGATTCGGACGTGGACGACACAATACAATGCTGTTGCGGACCTTCAGGATCCTGAGGATGTCGTTGTGCTCGCACTCAAGACCGGCGGTGGCCAATGGCGTCAGCCGAGGAAAGCTGTAGACAACAATATAGTAAGCAAGGACATTGATCAGTTTGTTAAGGTCAGTCATACCTGGACGGCCGTGTTCTCGTTCGCTTGCGAGGAGGTTGAATGGGCACTGTTTCTGGGGGCTGCATCTTGGACGGAATCAGTGGACCTGCATTCCTGCTCGGTGCACCATCCCAATGGCCAGCCAATGTCACCCCCAACTCGCATAGATTCTTCTGCACAAATAGTACATGTCAGTTCGTCTCGCAAGAGAGAAAGAAAATGCGCACATGATCCAGATGAATGCACCGAGATGCACTGGATGCAGATGACAGGGTGTGCTGTACTGTGTCGTGTCGGGTCGTGTCGTGTCGTACATCACTCGAGCTCGGGACCACCACGCCTCATCCGAGCACCGAGGAAATTTCCCGAAAAATCTCTAGATATATAAATAAATCCAATCAGGGGGGGTGGGAGCGACGCGGTCATCGTGACCGAAGCGACAAAACACGTCCGTGTTGCTGCACAAACATTGCTTTGGAGGAAAATTGATTTGAATTTGTTTTCTGATATACAAAGTAAAAGGTATAAGTAGGGCTGTGCCATGGAGGCTACTTTGACGCTAACGGCGGTGCGTAGAGGTGCCATAGAGAGTGGGAAGGTATGACGGTGGCCAAGTACGTGGTGGAGGTCAAGACGAAGAGCGACGCGGCGACCCGGCCGACGCGCAAGCCTAGGATGACGCAAGCAGCCACGTGCATTTGTCAACGCGACCTGTCACGTGTCGCGTTACGATGACGTGGCTGTTGTCCCACAACCAATCAGAAAGCTCACTTGTCTCGCGGTTTGTGTCGTGACGTGACGCAGCGCTCCACCGCGTCTCTCTTTGTATTAAAGGATACTCAATGCTGATTTCTGTCGAGCAGGCAGCAGCCCGAGCGGCGTGGCAAGACTGCTCACTGTCCACTGAAGAGGCCAGCTTCGAAAAGGTCGTAAAGCAGACGCGCGAAGCTGGCGCTGTACGTACGTAGGACGGGAGGACAGGGGAGGACCTGAAAACAGTTCGAAAGTTGGGACGAAGCACGCATCGAGTCGCGACTTGGCGCGACCGGCGGTCGAGCCCTCCCTGGCCTCCCCAATTCAAATATTCAATCTTGGACCGAGAACGTGGCGAGCCAATGGCGAGCCGAACCGGACGCGCGCGGCTGGCTTCCGTCGGGCGCTTACTAATAAGGACTCATGTGTTCGTGAGTCGGACTCGTCTGCAAGATTCGATGAAGTTCCCCGCGAAAGGGCCCAGCACCTCACTTGTGTCACCGTCCGCATCCGTGCGCTGGTGACTCGGAGCTGAGACTGATGCCAATGGATACCGGTTGGCGCGAACGGAGCGAGTCGAGGCTCCATTCTCGCACCCTCCGTACCGATTCCGAGAACGGCCAAGTAAGGTGGGCGCAGGGGTTGTAAGTCGTGTTGGGGCTTCGAGGAGGGGTTTGTAGCGCTTCTGTGACATGGGAACTCGTTTCTCCCCGCAGGACATATGGGATCAAGTTCGACTTCGAGGACTCTTTGTACCAGCATTCCGAGTCGTCTTGCTCGTCTCACCTCCCGAACAACATACCTTCCAAACCTCTTCCATGGACCAGCTTCACGCGGTCGTCTCCACAGCCAGAAACGACCAAGTCTCTCAAATCGCAAGTCTTCAAGAGAGATTTGGCACCATCGAGGTCGTCTCGTCGAGTGGAATGGACGTTGAGGGGAAATGTACAAAAGATCATGGGCAAGACGAGTGGAGGTCGCCATCGCCCCCCTCGGGTACTCTTCCTTCGACATACATTGGCACGACCAAGTTGACTTTTCACCGCTGAGCTACAATGTCGCACTCCAATACCCCTGCTCACCCTCCTGCTCACCCTCCTGCTCATCCTCCCGCCACTCACTCCAAGTGTCCGGTTCACGCTAATTGCCCCCCTCATTGCCCGGCTCGCCCTGCCGCTCATCCTCCCGCTCATCCCGCCGCTCATCCCGCCGCTCATCCCGCCGCTCATCCCGCCGCTCATCCCCCTGCTCATCCTCCCGTTCATCCTCCCGCCGCTCACTCCAAGTGTCCGGCTCATGCTGATTGCCCCCCTCATTGTCCGGCTCGCCCTGCCGCTCATCCTGCCGCTCATCCCGCCGCTCATCCTCCCGCCGCTCATCCCAAGTGTCCGGTTCACGCTAATTGCCCCCCTCATTGTCCGGATCGCCCTCAGTCCACTCAACCCCAAGCCCCGACCAAGCCTCAGTCCCCGACTCAATCCCAGGCTCCGACTGAGCCTCAGTCCCCGATACAAACCCAGGCTCCGACTGAGCCTCAGTCCCCGATACAACCCCAGGCTCCAACTGAGCCTCAGTCCCCAACTCAACCTCAGGCTCCGACTGAGCCTCAGTCCCCAACCCAAACTCAGTCCCCCACCCAGCCTCATTCCCCGACTGAGCCTCAGTCCCCGACTAAGCCAACTCAACCTCAGACCCCAACTCACTCGCAGGCTCCGACTGAGCCTCAGCCCCCAACTCAACCCCAGGCTCCGACTGAGCCTCAATGCCCGGCGAAATCTCAATCGCCGTCGTCGGCTCCCTCCGACCCTCCTGCGTCTTTGGCTCCTTTCACCTGTATCCTCGGGGACGTCACCAACGTCGTTCAAACCGTCGTGCCTTCAATCTGCGCCGACTCCGATCTCAACAAACTCCTCGTAAGTATATTTCGCTGCTGATGCTGCACGGTCAGCTAACAGTTTGTCTCAGGGCTTATTTACCACAGGCCTGGTTAATGTCACGTCGTTCGCGTGTCTCAACGACGGGACGGACAACGACGGGTCCGCGGTGGTGGCTGAGTATAACAACATTCGGAAGGTGTGGGGGGTTCTGTGGTGGGTAACATGTGGCATACTGACATCGCATTTATACCAGGACTTTTTGTGGGCTGCTATAGAGTCGCTGTCAGCTACCGTAGTTGACGCAAAGCAATACGCGTGTCGGTATCCTCCCGTGTTCTTAAAATTTGACCTCTATACTTATGTTCATTGATTACCCGCAGCCTTCATTGCACTTGCAGACCCACTCATCGCATCTCTGGGTCAATCCGACCATGGCTCGGACTCAGATTCGTCGTCGTAAGTCCTGATTCAGTGCTGCGACATGGGACGCGATGACAGACTCGGCGTAGGAGTGGCGATTCCGTCCTTCTTCTCAAGACACTCGACCAGCTTCTTGCTGTACGCTGCTTCAGGCCGTATCACGGCGCCCCTCCTCCTGACAAGCTTGTTTTCAGATTGTTGAGCGCGTGCGTGTGCCCGCTGCCGTCGGCCAGGGATTCGCTGCGCTGGCAGACAAGCTCGTCTATTTCTCTGCCGATGTGCTGGGACATTTGGACGACCAGGAAGATGTTCTCTACGGGAGACTTCAAGACCTCCGGGAGAGGTTGGAATGCACCCCGTCGTTGGGCCACCCCTGCCAGAAGGCGATCGAGAATGCGATTAAGAAAACGGAAAACCTCATTCGGAACATCGCGACGAAGAGGATCGACTTCGACGACATCGACATAGCGAAAATGGCCTGGCATCTGCGCAAGCTGTCGGCTGCCTGGACGCTGATTGGGGGCGAGCGGCGCGGGGCTCTCTCTCTCAGCCAGAATAACAAGAGGTTGGCGACCGAGGTACGTTCTCTCTCGCGCTTTCCGCCTTCGTTCCGCTGGACGGTGTCCGGTGCTCACCCATGTTCTTCGGCCCAGATGCCCAATCAGGGCCCCACCATGGATGTGATCAAATCCGGTCTGCAGACCGCGGAGACCAAGATGACGACGATAAACGTCGCGTTGTGTAAGGTACGTGTGTCTCCTCTGTGGAATTTCCTGCGCTCATCATGGATGATGCGTAGCAATTTGGAAACGGGTACAATTGCTACGGTGCAGAGAAGCAGGAGCCTGCATCGACGTAAATGCTTTCGAATCGAACCTGGACTCGGCAGGAGGACTAAGATCATCTCAAAGACTCGAACGCCCGTGCGATGTATTATTGGGCCCGGAGTATCTGGATGTTCCGGGCGTGTAGATATCGGTATGATCATGTGTCTGATGGCTTAATTGCAAGGTTTACGAGAAGGTTGCGATGAGCCCCTTCTAATCCCGCGACAAAGCCGAGAAATGCCAACTTTATGGCCCGTGGGCAAAGTCTTGATCGATAACCGCCCAACCTCTTTCTCTGCCTATTTCTCTCTCAGCACAAACCGCAGACTCCAAGACAAAATATCACCGAGAAGCGAGCTTTGTTTCGGAAGAGACACAGGCCCTCATCCACACACAGTACGAGCTCTCCACGCGCACGGTCATCATGGGTGCCATATATGTCTTCACTGGCATGCGCACGGTCTCGATCTGCCCACGGCCCACGGCGGGTCACCACGCCTCGTCAATTCAACGGCACGGATAAGCATTCCCCGTCTCCGTATCACCAACCATCTTGGCGCCCTTTTCCTCCCATAGTCACCGGACGGGGTATAAAGTCATATGAAGAACAAGGACGCCTGACAGAACACCCTCTTCCCTTCCATCGTCTTTTTGCCCTGCGTCGATAATGACTTGTACATGCACTCCGTGTGTTCCGGATACAGTCTGTATCGTGAGTCGGATATGTAACGCTATAATCCAGATTTGTTAGCTGACGCAGGCACAGCACCCCTCGCATAACTTGGCTACCTTTGCCCCCGCCGACCATACAAAGCTCACCGCCGATTGGGGAAAATTCCTACACGTTCGCGACTCACAATCCGACTTCACGATCCGGATGAGCTGACACTGTACGCCATCTCTAGGATCTTGACCGAGTATGCAGGGAATCTGGGCAGGCTTCAGGCCAAAACCGAATAGCGTATTCCGGTTTGTAATCCCCCGTCTCTGTAATCCAGATCCTGATGTTAGGCGGGCTTGTCTCTTCTTACAGAATTCCTCGTACAGGCAAGCGCCATCATAGACGGACTGAGTACGCAACCGCCGTGAGTTTCTCAGCCTGTCACTGAGAATCGACGGCGTGACGTTACCTATCCGAGAATAGCATATCGCCCGATCGTCTGCTGGAGGGAATTGAGCAGCTGATCGTGGTACGTGGCATGAGTTGCCGTCTATCTCTTTGAGTCCACAACGCTCTTTCCCCAGAGCGCTCAGAGCGCTACCGTCCCTGACTTAGGAGAGTATGTGTCACTATCCAAAGAATTGGATGCGTTCTCCGTCGAATACCTCAAGCACCTAGACGGCAAGAAGGGAGGTCAAAACGTAGAAGGAAAGAAACCCGAGTTTGAGGCTGAGTATGTAAATATGAGATCGTACATTGATCGCCTCAAGACCACCTGGACGGTCGTCGGAGAGAAACTGGCGGAAATACTCTCCCTACTCCGAGGTGACACCGAGGTGCGCCATTGCGAGTGATACTGCTGTCTTTTTTGATCACGCCATATTTCCAGAAATGCGATATCCCCAACTACCCTGCGGTTCAGGTCGATATCCTGGACGCGACTTCGAAATTCACGTTTGTGAAAGGCAACCCAACGACGTGCACCGTGCGTATCTTCGCATATGCCACATGGTGAGCCTTCCGTCTAACCTGTACCAATATCAGGGGGGGCTTTTGCTGCTATGGCTGCTAAACCACGAGAATAAAAAACACAACATTGCAATCTCATATCTAGACGTCTGTGCGTGACTGTAACTGGGGTCATGGGATTGGGCTGGTAAAACAACGGCTGGTACTTGAATTCAATTATGGAACACCTTATAGCGGGATATAAATCACTAGCCAAGCTACAGATCTGCAGTGTCTTACGAGTGGTAGTTGACTGCAAATGCGCCGCGTCGACGCGCTGACATCACGTGATCGCGCACTATGCGGACTGGCACTACTTACCTCATTCGCAATAGCAGCAGGCGAGAATACCCGGACATGGACAGGCCTATAACATGTAGACCGAGTATAAATGTCACTCAAGGTCGCAATATCCATATAATTACAATGATACGGACAAGCAACCAAAATTCCGCCTGGATCCTCTTTGTAGTGGGATATCGCACTCATCGACCATAACTATATGCTCCATACTGCGACGGCTGGCCTTGGCCCTGCGGCGGTAGAGGTGGGGATTGACCATACCCCTGCTGAGGCGCTCCGTACGGTAGTTGCTGGTGATAGTTTACCGGTGGAGGCGGAGGCGGGAACGGCGAAGATATGCCCACGCCACTTTGCGAAACTGGTTGCTGATACTGGTATTGCTGAGGCGGTGGAGGCGCTGACGGATACGGTTGAGGAGGTTGGCCAAGAGGGGATGGATAGCTTGATTGCCGCTGTGGTTGAGGGGGAGGGGGCGTCGGCGCGCCAAATGAAGATAGGGATCCGAGACCAGCGTATGGATCATGGGCGGGAGTATGAGAGGGTGGCGGACTGTGGTATTGAGGTTGGTTTGGGGGAGAATAAGAGGGTTGGCTCGGAGGGGGCGAGGAAACGTAGGAGGGCTGGGTGGAGGGAGGGGGTGCGTATGAATGGTGACTCGGCGGAGCAGATGGGGTGTAGGAAGGTTGACTTGGTGGAGGTGGAGGTGGAGGAAGGGAGTAATTCGACTGTGCTGGACGCGGCGGCGGCGGCGGAAGGCTTGGCGACGTATACTGTTGTGACGGGGTAGAATACGATGGATTGGTACCATGCCCAGGATGTGGGGATGGTGTTTGAGCCCAACTGGCCGGTGACGCTGAAGGAGGCGGAGCCTCGGATTGCCTATGTAGGCCCATCGACGCGAAGGATCTTTCGAGCCCCGACGATGGCGGCGGGGGCGGTCTAGGAGGCGGCGATGACGGTCCTGAGGTCCCAGAAAGCCGCTGTTGGGTCTCCGCTTGGCCGACTTGTGTTTGGCGTTCCCTTGTGCGCGAAGAGACGAACTCTTTCACATTGTTCCGCAAGGTTGATGTTAGATTTTGAAGTTCGGAATAAAACTGCAGTCCTTTCCTGTAAATAATCAAGTCAGAAGGGATCGGGTAGATAAAGAGGACACCTACGCCAGGCCATCCCGTACTTCCATGTATCCATCACGCGCTTGGCTGAATCGCCGCACCGTCTCCTTCTTTCGCCGCTCCCGCTCCTCCCATTTACGCGCACCTTCGCCGCGGCCAGCGAGGTCTTTCAGCGCTTTCCACAACTGGCTGACCTCCTGCAGAACAACTTGCTGATGGTGGATGGTTTGATTGAGCCTTTGCTGGTATGGCCGGAACTTCTCCAACTCGGAGGCGAAGATCGTAGGTTCTACATTAGGATTGCGACGGTTTAGGAGCAACAAGTGTGACACATCATCTGTCTGGATCTGTAGTGAACAATTGATTAGCGGTTGGCATAAAGAAAGAGTAACGACTATACCTTTTCCTTCAGATCCTTCAGCGTTTGATCGCGCTCCCTCTCGATCTTGCTGAGACGTCCCAGGCGTTCGTCAATTTCTTCCAGATAACTAGTGATCTTAACCTTCTCTCCTTCATCCTTGTCCATGTCGAGGTCTAGGAGGCTTTCCCTGCGAGAATGGCCGCTTGTAGTAGCGCTATCGCGGAAAACCCGTTCAACTTCGTCCGACACAAGCATGGCAATGTCTGGATTGACGGACTCCCACAGTCGTCGAACTTGCTCATCCGAAGCGGCGGCGGCATCCAGCGCTTCTTGATGATTCTTCAAATCCGCACGTAAATTCTTGGTGAGACCTGCCGAGGGCGCCTGCGTGAACAAGTGACCGAGCTTCACTCTGGCCGCTTCACAATCCCGACTCTCGATTTCTAGCTCCCGTCCGATCGAGTCAAGTTCTGTTCGCACACCGTTTCGGACTTTGTTCAGTTTGTCCAAAAGCGTTGGGACGCCCTCCCTCGATTCGATCAAGGATATGTCTTCGCGCCAACGACGAACATCGACTGGGATTTCTTCCTCGCCTGTAACGCTACCCTCGGCCATGGCACGAAAGCGAGGCAAGGCTGCCTTGATGCCCAGAGCATCAAGGGCGCTCCTGGCTTCTCCTGCGGCGCCCTCTGCCCTTTCAACTTCGCCGCGTGCGAGCTTCGCCTTTTCCTCGGAATACACGCTAGCGGACTCGTGTACGCTGAGCGGGATTAAGCGGACGAAAAGGTCGGGCCCTATGACCTTTTGGACCTCTGGCGTGCCGTACACTTCTTGGATGGGAATTGGGGTTGCAACGGACACTTTCTCGATGGCGGGAAGGGTCTCAACAATGGGAAGAACGGCATTGTAGATGAGATCGTTGTCGCGTTGAGCCTCCGCGCGCCGGTCGGTGCATAGAGCCAAGTGGGCCTTGGTCAGGTCAGCGAGGGATTGCCCCGCGTCGGGTGGAAGGTTGGGTGACATTTGTGGGAGGAACATGGATCCAAAGCCGGAGGCGATACGATTCGCCTCCTTTGCCAATGTTTCTGCCAGTTGGAAGCGTACGAGCGCGTCTCCGTGTTTAGAGGCGGTATGATCGGTCAAAGCCCGGTAATATTGCATCATCGAGGAGAAATATTTCGCTTTGGTCTGTAGGAAAGTGACTGTGTCAAGATTGGTATGATGACAGGGGAGGTACAGAAACGCACCTGGATGACGGTGACCCAGTTTCGATCGAAGATGCCCTTGCCCATAAACTCTTTCACCTCCTCGCTGAGTGCAGAGTACATTGAAGCGGTTTGTGCTGCAATCTTGGCCACAAGGGCACTACTCTTCTTCTCGTCTCTCAACTTCTCCCACGACACCTCCTGTTGCCTGAGCCAGGATGATGCCAACCAGAAACTTGATGACCTCTCTGCTCAGGTCCGTAGAGGGTGCGTGGAGGAAATTCTCGTTGATGTAAGTGAGCATGCCTGCGCTGCATCGAAAGTAGAAGAACGCTCGTTTGATGCCTTCGGGGTCAGAACGACTTTGAGAGGCAGCAATGGCGGAGTGAGTGGCCGCAATGTTGAATATGATCGACGCTTTCTCGTACGCGAGAGACGTCTGCACGATTGTCTTCAGGGTGAACGCGTCGCGCCATGGAAAGTTGACCCGAATTTCGGGGAAACGCAGTTCGAGCAGTTCCAACTGCCCGAAGTATTTGTACAAAAGATCGCGGGCTACCGAAACGTTAATATCTACTCCGAAAGAGACGAGGAGAAACGTACCTGTGATATCGCTCCCCGCGCCTCTCACTGCGTCCTGCCTGCATCTCTGTAGCGCAGCGTACTCTGCTGCATAGTTGTCGGGGTCTTCGCCGTACGATTGGGCGATCGCAGTGCGGATGGGAGTGTTCCAGTCAACTTCGTCGGTCCCCTTCTTCGGCATAGATATCATCGGGGATTGGTGGGTCATCGTAGAGCATGGACCTCGCAGACTGGAGTGGTGGATGTCGCTGAAGTCAAGGACGAGGACTGTCGGCGCAGACACTGGGAACGCGCAGCCTTGGAATCACGTGAGCATCTCGCCCAATACGCTAACGCGCTAACACGACAGACCGGGAAGTAGCACTCCAAGGCCCAAAGTACCAGACTCATGGTACGACTGAGTACAAATACAAGTTCCAATTAACCGTCTAAAGACATACAATCCGAAAAATACACAACATAGACACCAGAGGGCCGGCCCTGCGACCGTCCCGTATATTTCCAGTCATCTATCCACCTCTATATCCTACACCTGAGTGCACCAGGTCGCCTGTGAATAGTGTCAGCCGAGTAAAGCCACAAAAGAAAGGGACCACTCACCAGCGGCCATCTATAGACACAAACCATGAGTCCTCAGACCGGCACTTGCGGGGCGTCGCCTTGCAACGTCGAGATGGCCCTCATCATCCAAGGGGGGAGCAGCGTGTGCGATGGCGCGCTTCCAGAGAGCGACTGCTGGAACAAACGCCTCTCATAAACGCCATTCCCACGATGGGGAACGAATTGGTACGCACCACCGAGTTGGTCATAGAGCTGCGGGAATGAGAGTGGCGCGACGGCCGCGCGGGCCCATCGAAGATCACACCCTGCGGGAGGGACGAAATAAGGTCGCCCGCCACGCTGTTCATCGACAGTGTCGACATCGGCCGCTTGCTCCACGATGGTCCATTGTACAGGACCGGCGTCGGGCCCGTGGAAGGCGGCGCCGCCTGCGGCGCTGCCGGCAACCGGCGCGGAGCGAAGCCGAGGATTGCGGCTGCTTCTCCGAGAGTGTGTGGGGCGTCGAAGATGTCGAAGTAACCCACGGCCTCTGGGGAAATAACCGCTGTGGAGGACATCGGCTTGGAGGGGGTCACAGACCGTCCAGAGAGCACGCGCTTGAACTGAGGGCTGGTACGCATGATGTTCGAGTGTTGGTGCTATCTGGGAGTGGGCGGGCGGGGCTGAGGACTGGTCAGGCTAGCTGCTGCACTGGGGAACTCGATGCCATCCCTGCCGCGTCCTTTATACTCACCGTGGCATCCGTTGATCGTCGAATCCAGGAGGATTGGGAACGAATGTCCGGCGTCAATCCTTGGCGATACTCGTGGAAGGGCTCGGCAACAAACGGATGGGATAAGCGCCTTCTGCGGAGATCGTGCGGACTTTGCACATTGGAGCTGCTGTGAGGACAAGAAGTTTGAAACGAAATTGAGTATCGAGGGCTTCCTTGGGCTTCCGGCGCGGCCGAATGGCGTGGCTTGTTGACAGAGCTCATCACGCCAAGCGTTTACCTTTTCCAACCTTCACTCACCCGAAGGTCTGGTCCTTGTCAACCAGTTACATCCAATCGCAACCGCCACGACGGCATCGCAGGGTTCTCAGCCCTACGAGGGTCGGCTTAGGCTTAGCGCAATAACCTTGAGAGGTGGAGTGAAACTCTGCTATGATGCCATGTATAGGTGCACGAAAAAGCCGCGCACGATAAATCGACAGCTATCATAAAACATTGATAGATCCATAGAGGATTGTGGTCTGAAACAGCGGCGGTAAGCGAGCGTGCGGTGCGGAAGGCAATGGGCGGGGAACACAAGCGTCCAACCCCCTCAATCTCGGCGCCATTCCGATTATCCGTTGCGAGAAAGTCGGCTTCGCGCCCAAGTCAGCGTGAGTACAGGTTGTCCTCTCAGTTTCAATCCCCACAGAGTCCTCGATGGACGGCGACGAGCGCGGGTTATGTAAGCAGTATTCATTTTCGTCGTCGCGCCAAGTCATCCTCGACTCCTTGTTTCCTCTCACCACGTCCTTCTCTTCTCCCCGTCCTTCACCTGGCCATAACCCCTCATCTGTAATGGGCGACTCCGACGTACCGAGATTTGGACGGCGCGTCAGGGTTTCCGTGGATGTACGAAGGGTTGGGTATGGACTCTCCCTTCGACACTCTCATGTGGGCATCATCCAGAGTCTGGACCATGGTGCGTGTTCTATTCACTTACCGCCCACCTGCCCTCGCGACAGCATTCAGGATTTGCACATGCTCCGGCGCCCCTCTTGTTGTCGCTGGCAGTCATCCTCACCTTCGCTCGCGGCCTTGAACTTTACTCCTGGTCTTGAACTTTGCTCGTG
The DNA here is from genome assembly GCA_012932865.1 of Amylostereum areolatum. Taxonomy (NCBI): domain Eukaryota; kingdom Fungi; phylum Basidiomycota; class Agaricomycetes; order Russulales; family Stereaceae; genus Amylostereum; species Amylostereum areolatum. Next base: position 216,197 of record SAXG01000044.1, on the reverse strand, counting down.
GTCTTGAACTTTACTCTCGGTCTCTCGATTTTTGCTTGCGGTCTTGGTCCTCGCTCGCGATCTTGGTCCCGCTCGCGCTCCTCTCTGGTCCTGGCTCTCTGTCCCCTGGCTCACTGGGTTCCCTGGTCTTATCTCGGTCTCCGTCTGGTCCACCTGCTTTGTTGGCATCCCAGGTAACCCTCTCTCACCTGTCATCCCTCTCCATATATCCCGTAGCAGCCCCCATATACTCTGTAGTTATCAAATGAAAATATCATGATTTTCTTCCTTCTACATCAGGATAAGATCGCAATAAGCACGATTTAAGCCAGCAACCCGCCGAGCGATTCTTGATGAGCTTAGTAAGATTATTGGATTGAATCCAAAGAACCTCAGCTTCGGGCCCAAGGGAATTCGTTGAGCGTGATATCCGCTTGACATTTTTGGATTCCATCCATCGGCACACCAACTTCAAACTCAGGGGCGTGATATGTACGGTAAAGCGCCTGATAAACGCGGGTCTGGGTCGTCTGACCTCAGACGCCGGCGGCACGCTGGAAGCCCCTCTCTTCGCTAAGCGTGAGCGACCGATCGTGCCCGCTACTCTCAACAACGTTGACTTTCCACACTGACTTCTCCCACTCCTGATTTCTTCTGTGTCTGGTTTCTAGGATGAAGTGTCGCAGGGTGGGCATGGCAGCGAGGATATTCCGAGCAACGGTTTCGCTATCCAAGCCTGCCACGAACGCAACGTTGCGACTCATGGGCCTTTGGTCAACGTCCACTCCGAATTCCTGGATGTAGAGCTCGTCCAAGCCTATATCCTCTTGGCATGAGCAAGAAAGGAACAAGTCTTCTAGCCGCATGGATCCAAGGAGACGATAAAGTGCATCCTGGGAGGGTTAAGTTCAACACCTTGCACGCATGGCGGGGGCTAAGCACTTACAAAGACTTCATCCGCGATAACGGAGGGCTTGGTAGTTAGAGAGATGCCGATTTTGAGGTGTGTGAGGAACAAAGACGGCGGAAGGAGTTCAGCGATGTGGTGGGCTTCGAAGCCGTCCTTCAGAACATTGAATGTGAGGCATGTCGGGGATGCGTCCGTTAGAACGGTACGCCAATCAACGAGCGCTTCCTGAGTGCAGGTGACACTCCCTTTCACCTCCAAACACCGCACTTTACAATCCACGCCGAGAGCATAGAGCGACAGAGGGTCAGAAGACAAAGTGTCAAGACAAGGCCACACCTCGGCTCGCGGGGTTAGAGATTGCCTGGAACGCCAGGTTCTCATTTCCTCTAGGCGTGGGTACACTTCGAAAGGCGTTGTTTGGGCGTTGAGGTGGAGAAGATTAGGGAATACATCCTTGAGGGTGCGGGTCAACGCGATGCTTGTGATATTGGCGCGGAGCGAAGTGACCATTGGGAAAGCGATGTCCACACTTCCAATGTCAATCATACGGACAGCGAGATCTTCAAGGGTGTGTCGGAGGGGTGAGATGATCTCTAGTGGATTGAGGTCCTCTTCAGGGTCGTCGTCTAAGTGATCGAAACCGTCGAATGCAACGTCCAGCATCTTGAGAGGCGCTTGGATTTTAGATAGAAATGTGGTGCAAAATTGCGGATTATCCTTTGGCAAGACAATCGTAAGCTCGGAGAGCTTGGAAAGCGCGCATACGGCGTTTGCGAGGGCTGGGTTTTCACTGAGGAAAACTTCGCCGCCATTAAGCGTCAATGCCTTAAGATAGACAGCGCCCGAGAGGACCTGGATGAATTGCGAGTGCGTCACATGGGAGGCTTGCTTTCCGGACAGGGGTATGAGGGCGAGATCGAAGGTCATGTCCCGGAGGAAGAAAAAGCTCCTGGGAGCCTGGCCGAGGATAAACTTGCAGAACGAGTGAGAAGTCTCTGCCTCGATGACCGGGTGGTTCAGCTGAATGGGGATGCCTGAAAAGTACAAAGTTCGACATGTCTTCATGAGGGCTGACAGGGTTCCGGGGCGTGAGGCATATATCTGAATGACGAACAATACGTCGAAAGGGATATGCATGGGCTGAGCGGAAAACCTGCGCCAAGCTTAGGACATCTCAATATGGCGAAGTCTTGAACAACGTACCTCTCTGAGGGAGCTCCCTTGCCCTCTTCGCCTGATAATTTGACAACCGAGCGGTCTGTGTTTGCCAGCGCGTCATCGGGTTTGAAGTAACATTTGACTGTTGAAACACAAACAATTGTGACATTAGTGTAGCACACGAGCCGCAACATAATGCAGGAGTTTTACGCATTGCAACTCCTATTTGCGGAAGAGGGATGGACAACACAGAGTAAAGGTGGGAGACTGCAGTGTGCACGTTGTTTCAAGTGCGGTGCCGGCGCGTGTTCCGCCAAGTCGGATGAAACATGGGAGGGAGATGGCCGGTTCGGTGCCGTGAAGGCATGTCATCCGTAGTATATGGCATGGATGGTGAGGACGGGGTCATATGGCATACAGTGACTGGGAATGTCCACGTCCAGGAGTGAGGATGGCAAGCCGCTTGCAAGGACGAACAATGAGCATGGTGCTGTCTTCGGAAGGCTTCGGAAGAAATCCGGATGATCCCGATATCGGCCCGTTTTCCCGCTTGTCTTCACCTGCTCGCTTGTCGAAGCTCGAAGTTGAAAGGCCATCAGGATACTTAGGCAGCGTTCGATTATACACCACAAATATGAGTTAGTTAAAGTTACAATGTCGTGAGGAAGACGTAGAGCGATCCTGGGTATGACTTGCATCTCCGCACGTAAGGAATCATCCGTTCGGAGTTGAACGACAGCTTTCAACCAATAACCGACCAACTAGTTGCTGCTTAGCAGTGTGCCGCTGGTATCAGGCCACTGGCGCCGATCCATGGCAAAAGTGGGATTCCGGTATTCGGCAGGGGTAGAGGGCGCGGTAACGATGCCTATCCGCACATTGCACGGTGCACAAAAGTCATCGAACTCCGACCATGAGTTACCCATGCACACCCTCGGAGAGGAAGGGCTGGTCCCGCAAGGTCCCGCGCCCGATGTTTCCGAGGAAAAGGATTGTTCGGGAAGTGAGCTTCGGCAGCTTGCAGAAGCCCATTATCGCCGTATGTGCCATGTGTGGAATCTGGAGCTCGTGCATCGGTTACTGCAGCCACCATCCATGGTACACACCGTGACGGGGAGTATCTGCTATCTAAAGTGAGCACCGGCCCCACTAGTTAGATAGAGTCAAGGAGACGTGCGGAGACTTCATTTTTGCATCAGGTTTGACATGTCCGACGACAGAACCGCTTTTGACTGCTCAAAGCGGGGTAAGATGGAATGCAGGGAGACCTGATGAGGAGTCATCGTGGACGGATGAAACAGGAAGTTAATGTTGGTGGTGGAGAGCAATGAAGAAGCAGGCTTCGAGATTGCAAATGACCGTGCTGGATCATAGAGACGGACTTGTAAGTGGGATCAAGATGTAGGATGGTTGAGAAAGGTTAAAGGTAGGAGAAAAGCGCCGATCGGGAGACTTTGCAGGAAGTTGCCAGGCGATAGGGACGAAGCTTGGGCGTGCATCTCCGTATCATGCACGATGTACGCAGGAAGGCGTGCGACGGTTATTCTGGTGATGATGACGATTTCAGTTGCAGAGATGAAATACGCATTGCACACCACGAGATCTTGCTGTGTGCAATGCGTTTAAGAAGGCGCAGAGGTAGAAGAAACGGATATTAAAGACACGAGCGACGCGCCCACCAACCTCCACCAACTCACGACCATACTTACGACGCGTCGTGCCAGGATCACAACGCCTTGTTCACGCGTACATCTAACGTCCATCAAATCGGCAAGTCGTGGACAGTCGTCATGAGGTTTGATTGGAGACACTTTGGAAGAGAAAAAAAGGAGGGTGCCCACGAGACATGGCAATGGGCGCTGCGGGAAGAAAACGTGGTTCCAGAGAGAAAAGCGATGAGGGCACGATACGAAGGGGCAGGGCCCGGCAGGCCAAGTCGGAAGTCAGAGAGACGCCGGTTCGCCGAACGGATCATTGGAGGTCGTGAGAACCTTCTTCCTGATCTGGAGAGATACATTGTCGACGACGACGACGAAGACGTTAATGTTGCGACGACTTGCACCCTCTTTCACGTCTCGGGTTTTTTCATTGTCGTCCACGACATGGCATACCACACAGGCCAGACACTCTACGCACTTAAACAAGGCTGTGAACGGGTGACCGACCATCCGGAGTATACAACACCTCGTTGCCTTCACGTGTCTGGGCCGTGTCGATAACGCCCTGGAGGGCCGTGGCAGGCCAGAGATGTTGAGACCGAGCTGGACGCCATGAGGCCTTTCTCCGATGTTTTTAATACCCCTCCACCCCATCGATGGCCCCGGTTCTCCCATCTTCTCATCCACCATGTCTATCTCCTCCCTTGACTCTACCGAGTCCGACGCTTTTCAACTCGGTTTCAACGCCCTTCCACAGTACGGCTTCGGTCCCGATCTTACCTTCGACTCTCTCGTCGGCGCGAACCCCTTCCTCTTCCGTGTCTATGCCCCCAAGCCTCTATCACCTTTCTTCGACAGCAACGAACCCTTCTTTATCGGCCAACGGTTCAAGGGCAACCACCGTTATTCATCCGATGACTTCCAGTCCACCACGTCGGCATCCACAGCCGCAGCCGCAACGTACGCCGATGTCGCAGACCACATGGACTGGACCAAGAAGTCCTCGTCGCCCTATGTAACGACGTCCTTCAGCTTCGCATGGGCGATCTGGGAAGCCACACGCAGATACAAGGCAAATTCGAAGAACGGGGTCGAGATCGCTGTCATCGATGCTCGTGCGCTCGTCGGCCGAGCTGTAACCGCCCTCGAGCTTCTCAGGAAAGGTTCGGCGAAGGAGTGAGTTTAACTTTCCTGCTGTTTTTTTTTACCAGCGCTGACTTGTATATAGACGTCACCCGGACCACTGGAAGTGGTACCGTTTCGCAACTGAAGCCCAGGACGTTCTTGTCTACGGCTACATTCCAGGCACAGCCGTGCTGGCCTCCATTCCCATTCTTTCCCTCGTTCCCCAAACTCCCTTCCTACTTCCTCAACCCTGAACCCACAATGAGCAAGAACTTTAGCAACCTTGCATGGGACGTTACCGAATCACGACCAAATTTCCAGCAATTCTGTCAGCAGATGTCAGAACAGTTCCTTCGCTCCCCTGTCGATGTACGCCTGAGAGACACGACCGCTGGCTCCGTCCACCTTGCCATGGGTCTTCTCCGCCCATGGTTCCAGAAGCATGCGCTAAAGGACTTCCGGGCCTCTGTCGAGCTCGTCGCCGAACTCGCGTACATCATCGCACGCTGGCCGGGCCAGTGGTGGGTACGCGAACATTCGGAGGTGTGGGACCTCATCCAGGCGATGGTCCATGTCATAGGGGAGGAGGTACGCGATGCGCAACGCACGCACGCGCTAGGCGAGGTCGTACGTCTTGAGGGCGTCGTGAGCGAGCTCCAACTCCTCACGGAAGAGTACGTTTACGTACACTCGCGGTCCCACTCTCGGGCAGGCTCGATGGCAGGCTCGATGGCAGGCTCGATGTTAGCCGAATCTGCAGCGGAGTCTGCAGACGAGGCCGAGTCCATCGATGTCCGATCCCCTGTGTGCCCAGCCGCGCCCGCCGCACCCCTCGGTCCCTCCCTGCCAGACTCGCCCAAAGAACTCGTACCCTCCAAGGTCGAGGCTGCTTCATGCGTCGTCACAAGTTTCCTCTTCGGCGTGTTCGCCGCTCTGTTCGTCGTCAACGCGCAGAGACGAGAGCTCGCACTCCACTTCTCATAGCGGAACATCCTCCCGACTGGATTCGGTGATGGATCTGATTCCATCCCTTCCCTCCCAAGCTGGCCCGACGCCGGAGAAGGAGTAGATCGACCGCCGCGTTCGCTCTAGATGCAGGTCTCGAGCTCGTATCGCGTGTTGTCCGCCGATATGACCTAGGGTCACCGTCCCATACTGGGCGCCTTAGAGGAGGCCGATCGGTGCTGCATACGACACTAAGCTCGCGCTAGGCGAGTGCCATTCTTATGGCTTATTTCACGATAACTTTATTGCACTTCTCTCACTTCTTTGTGGATGTACTGCTATGTACTGGTGGTGTACATTATTTTTTGTTGTATTTCTTGTGTTGTATCTGTGTTATCATGTACTTATGGACGTCGCGATAGAAGTGTACCAATAGTCATTGTATCTTACTCCTTCGTTCCCCGTCCTGGCCAGGCTCTTCCGGGGCATTTGTGCAGTTTGGTCCAGTTCCTATCTCTCTCCTTCCTCCATCTTGCAGTTGGAGCACTACTGACATGAAAATCACAACTTCTTATAGCCGGTTCGACGAAACCTCAAGGCCTCAAGATTGTTCAAGACCATCGACGGGGGCTGAGAATAGTATTAGGTCGATATTCCTGTCATAGATCTCCGTCGTTTCCAACCCACGTGGTTGAGGATGCTGTGTAAGGATCGATGTCTGCGATTCCTTGTTCCATTCCACAGGTCTTTCGACGGGGTACATTCTGGATCAGAACAGGTGGAGCTCTCAATCCTGTCAGATGCGTAGTTGGCTAACATTTTTTGTCGTAGTAGGATATGCCGATATCTGACTTGAAACTCGCCGTCACCTTCTTCGCCCTCAACTCATGGCTGATCCATCACCCTTTCCCCCCGCCTTTCCCCGTCAGGGCCAATAGCCCCAGGTTTGCTGTGTTATCACAACCATCGGATCGTTGATTTCAGACTTTCACACAAAGCGTGCGGCCCAGGACCGCATGAAAACGGGGTGGACCACGGAGTGTCCTTTGGGAACCGATGTGTTGCCTTGAATGTACGTCGTTTATACTGTCTGTCGGAAACACAAATTTATAGCCAGACTGTCTACCTCTCGATATCCACTGGGAATGTGAATGATGACCGTGGTCCTGTCGTTGGGCAAAGAGCGCGTCAATCGTTCTACAGCACATCCCATAAGCAGCGAGACAATGCCAGTGCCAGTGATCTGCCCGCCAGCGGACTTTATATTCCCATTGTTCCACCCCCATTGTCCATGAGATCTCAACGATGCTTGGTTTTAACGTCCACAGCACTATCTTCAAACCCCCAAGTATAAAACTGACGATTGTCGACATGTTGGTGTCTGTTCCCTCTTCTCATTTTCTCTCCACATCACCCTAGCCTTCATCTCTACGTCTCGCAGCGTTGTCCTTCCCGCAGTACACAGTCTGGTGACTCTGGTCATACCTTTTCGGCAGCCTCTATCCACTATGGACCAAAAGAGGGAGGCCACCGGAAAACCTTCACTGCTTGAACTCGAGAAACTTCCGATTGATCAACTCCCGGCCATGAACTCGACCAACTTTCCGTCAATTTATTTTCCTTCTGCTGACGGTTCAGCCCCTCGGAGGCCTCAAAACTGCTGGATCATCTATCGCAGCTACCGCGCTCGTCAGGTTGTGTCCGAATACGGAAAACTGTATTCCCAGGTCGAGATCTCGAGAAGCATAGCGGAGGTTTGGCGAGTCGAACAGTCCATCACCAAATCTCATTTCCGAGAGTTGTACAATCAGGGCAAAGAGCAACACGCAATCAACTTCCCGGATTGTGGGTTCAGGCCGCAACAACCCAAGGGCAAGATAAACAGGAGGAAGAAGGCAAAGGTTGGCGCCGGTGGCTTCAATGAGGACCATGAGAAGACTCAAGCAGGAGACAATGTTGTGGCTAGCCCTGTGCGGCATACGTCAAACGCAGGCCCTCATCGTGGTACTGCACTTTCACCCCGAGTTCAAGCGCGACCTCCATATAGTCATGGTTCGTGAATGATCGTCACCAGAACATGCCTTCGTCTAATTTGGCTCTCAACAATGTTGAAAGCCTTGGCCAGGACGCGCCTTTACCCCATCATCCCTCCACCTTCGGGACAGACCTCCACCCCGCGAGCCCCGCTGGCAAGTCCCTATTTTACTGTGGCTTACAGCCGATATATTTGACTAATCCCGGGTTCAGCAGGGCTTGGAGCTGTTAGCTGAGACAGCCCAAGTAGTTGGTCTTCAGGTATCTCTCCCTCCGCTGTCACAGCTTGGCCTGCTCCCGCCGTCTTTCATCTCGCATGTCGGTCGATGTCCTTCCCCTCCTTGGCGCCCTCCGCGTCTGCGGTTGCCCGATGAGATGAATCATACTGGCGAAACGGTGATCCGTCCTTCATGTTCCACGCGCGGAGATGTACGTCGGATGGGTGGATAATCTAGAAGTGATTCAAAGAAAATCTGGGACGCCTCGGGCACGTAGAAGGAACGGAGCATGAGGACCGCCATTGACTGGGCCAAAGGACTGACGGGGTGGAAGTAGGATAGGTATATGGGTAATCAACGAATGGCTCATGGGTACGGTGTATGTGGGTATGTTTATGCTAGTATGTATGTATGCATGTATGTATGTTCTTTTTACCCTTTCGTTGAGGGTCCCACTTGTTACGCACGAAATATGTATATGAGGCATTAAACGGTTGGATGAAGTTTTCCAATAATGTGCTTTACGATTATTCAGAAGCTTGATTGCGAATGTGTGCCGATATGTGGTCCGTGGATACGTGAGTCTATGGGGCGCCTGCGAGGCATTGTTTAAGTATCAGAGGAGGAACTTGAAGAGCGTGTTGAAATGTGAAATAATGAGGCAGAACCGAGGCAGACCAATCCTAGTACTTCTCGGCCTAACATAATGGATTATTGCCCGTAGCCTTTGTATCCCCAACTATGGAAAAGGTGCGAAAACAGCCGGAGTACATCCCATATCGGCCACGCACGTTGAGCGTCGCCAAGGGATTCATTGAAATCGGTAATGGAAAGCTTCTGGCACATCTTTGGCAGTGGTTTCGTCGGGACTGTTGAAGAAGCGTTAGTGTTGTGGGAAGGCTCGCGCTCAGCGCTCACAAGTTGCGCCGGCGTCCTACACAAGGCCGCACTCACGCGATAAATAGAAACCTTGTTTGACATAGGGCGGGGTCATGGCGGGAATCTGTGTACATCACCTGCTATCGAGAACGATGGCCAGCCTTGAAGCTTGAAGCTTGAAGGTCAATGCTGCTGGTCGGGACAAGCAGTTCCACAAGTTCGGCCAAACATTTATAGGAAACATCAATTCGGAACGGGGTGCTCGATAAACTAGAAATACATGATTGAAGACTTGTTGGATGGCAAATGCAGACGAATAGCGCTACTTCTCATCCACGGTGTGGACTTTCCCTGTCGCGGTGATTGCCACCTGTTTGTTCAAAGATCAGTATTGATGATCGAATGGAGTGAGAAGGTAGAAGAGCAACGTGCCGTTCGCTTTTGTCGAGAAGCTTTCGAAGGATTTGGGGCGCTGAAAATCTCGTCCAGTTCCTGCGAACACGACGTGGAGTTAGCCAAATGTATCGAACGAGTTTAGAGGGAGCTCACCTCTAATGTACGGCCCTGGGTTTCCACGCAGAAGAAGTACCAAATCACCGTTTCCTAGGACAACATAAGCAAATAAATCCACATGAGTTAGCATTGTTCCAAACACGTACGAACGCGTCCCAAAAGACGAACACCAGGATGTATTTCCACTGCAAGTGGGAAATAATGAGCGAATGCTTCAACAGAACTACGAATGTATACATACTCCAAGCACGGCATAGGCGGGCGGAGTGCAGAACAAGTTGATGAAGGAAGTGCAGCCGATGACCTAAGAGGACAACATTTCAGCGTCAGGGTAATAATATGTGAACGGTACGCACGAAGATCTTCATCGAGATGCCTTTGGCGCGCGTGGCATTCTCGAGACACTCGGCAGGATACAGAGACTCTGTGGAGATCGAGCCATGAGAACACAACCCGAGGCTGGATAGATAATATGTGCTTACGGAGAGGAGTATACGTGAAGGAGTAGACGATGTTGAAAAAGTAGTAGAACGTGACTGCGGCGTTCCCAATTTTCTGTAGCATGGTCCTTCAATGTACTCGTAATCACGACAGGACAGGAGAGCAGACATACCAGGTTCTTGGGTCCGTCGTCAGGATACTTTGCCCACACCGCGCTGAACCCAGCATTTAGAGCGAGGCATACAGAGCAGAGTGCTGTTCCGACGATAAGAACCTTGCGTCGCGGAATTTTGTCGGCGAGCGCGGTGGCTATCCAGGCAGCAATCGCGTTCAGGCAAGTGTCTTGATAAAACGCGTGAGAGGTCACAACGGGAGAGATTGAAGGTTGCACACTGATGAGGTTCATGTTGAACTGCATTTTTTCTACGCAATAGCTTTTTAGAATCCCTCATTAATCGAGATTGTGACGCTACTCACTGCCGAAGCCCAAGCTCTGCAGGATCGGAAGGTTAGTATGGTAAAGAGAATGTATCGATGGTACATGCCTCGTAGATAGACAGCTAAAGTTCACGACAGTTATCAGCAATGAAAATACGAAAACAGGGATATCCTTACGTTGAAATATCCTTCATCAAAAAACATAAACAGGAAGTCTACCAGGCTTCTGGAGAATGACGTACCAAGACCATTCCCGCTCATTTGTCCAAAGAATCCCATCAGAAAGACCATCTACGAGCATGTATGAGCACCTTAGGAGACCTACCAGCGAAGATGCACCAACCAAGAATCGCCAGCGGTGGTTTCGGTTAACTGTTCGAATGTTAGACTCCTCTTCGGTCCGTCTCGAGGTCAGGACCCACCAAGCAAAGACCTGGGGTATGCGTCGTCAGCGAAGCAATACGAGCAACTCGAGGTCAAGAAGAACGCACTTGAAATCCCACCATCGCTTGTCAGATCCATTGGAATGAATGTTCTCCTGGAATTCGCGCATTTCCAACTGCACGACCGGGTGTTTAGGGTCACCATTGCCCTGTCATGGGCTATTAGATAACGTCGACTAGAGTTCAATGGCGTCGTACCGTGGTATTTGGTCAACCACGCGAACGCTTCCTCTTTACGACCCTGTGCCATGGTCCACCGAGGGCTTTCAGGCTGGTAAACGTCATCAGTCAAAGAAGAGGGCACATGTGCGAAGGGACTGACGAGGAACCAAACTGTGCAAACGACAATGCTGGCGGGAACAGCTTGGATGATCAATGGAATTCGCCAGCCCCAGTCGCTCGTCATGTTGGACGTGGCCAAGGTAATGCCAGCCGCCGGAATAGCGCCACCGTTCCATCCAGTGTTATAAAGTCCCGTCAAACGGCCCCTGCGAGAAGTATCACGTCAGAATGAATCGTCAGAGAAAAAGCAAGATAGTTTGTACCTCCACTGGGGAGGAGAACACTCCACGGTAAATGTCGGGGCACCGATGGTCGCAATTGCGATGCCAAACCCGAGGACGAACCGACCGCCGATGAACTGCGAGGGGACTTTAGTCACTGCATTGACCGCCCGAATGCAGGTCGAAACGAACTTGGTTTTTGGCCTCTGACGATGCAATGACCGCCGAGCCAGCCATGATGAACAGGCAGCCTATAAAGGTATTTTAAGCCACGATGCCGTTGAGACGTGGTAGAAAGTCCACCCACCAGTAAACATTGCAGCGCGGCGACCGAAGCGATCGCAGATGAACCCTGCGATGAGGGAACCGCACATCTGACCGATTGTGTAGATCGAGAAGATGATGCCAGTGGAGACATCGAGCTGGCCTGAGGAAGGTTCCCTCGGTGAGTTGTGTTCGAGTATCAAGGCCAGCATATAGTACCTTGGTTGAATTTGTTCTGGTACCTATCAGGGTGCGTTAGAGCAGTCAAGGAGAAGACGGAAACGACACATACGTCGTCATTCCGTTGATACCCGTCATAACAGAGCCGTCATAGCTGAAGAGGATAAGTACCTTCACTCGCGACGCCGACGCAGTGATCCTCACCCATTACCACATGAACACATAAACGCCACAGCAGGCACCTACTCAAATCTCAGAGCCTGTCAAGACCGGAACGCTGGGATGACTTACAGCAGTAGACCACAAACGCTGTCTTCGTGAACGGATTGATACGCCCAGTCTCGACAGGCCGCGGCGAAATCCGCTGATAATCATCGTATGAGCCATGAGCCGCATTCCTCCTAGGCAAAGAGGAGTACGTACCATTCAACGCCTCGACAACTTTCTCCCCCTTCAAGAACGTCGGGTGTTCCTCATGGGCGACGTCGACCTTGGCGTCCGACTGAATAGAGTCCTTCTCGTTCTTGAGATCCGAAGCCATCGTCGAGGAGGTACGACAGGGCTGCAGTAGAACGGCACGACGTCCCTGGTCTATCAAGCTCCCACTATTTATCCCTCCTACGCCGCATGCATGTCACCAGCGGGTGCTCGATATTCGAAGTCCGTGCATTCAGTTCTAGAGGGTGGATATGCCGAACTACGCCCGGTTCGACGAGTCAGCTGGGCATCCTCGAGGGTTCTGTGAGTCCACAAACGACCTATGCCCTCTGCCACTGCCGCATCCTCGGTGGTTTGATTGGACTCCTGCCAAGCAGATTGGGAGAACTTCGGTAAGTTAGCAGCTCGGAGGGTGTGGGGTGTACACTTCCTATCCTGACCAACGGCCGTAGCCTATTCAATTCAGTGATCATATGTCCACGCCCCCCTGAAGAGAAGTCAGATACTCGATTGCGAGGAAGAGGAGATATATACGTGCCATGCAGCTGGGGCGGGGGGCGGGGGTCGTTCCTAAAAGAAGGGATGAAGACCGTACGTCAGTCATCCATGAAGAACGAAGCGACAAGCTCCCGATTTATCCTGAGCTTCGAGTCCTAAGTCCGTCTGCATGGAGATGAACGGGACCTGTACGGAGGCCCGGCTTGGACGAACTGAATCCAACGACACAATCGATTGCCCCTCGAGAATGATCAGCGACGGTACATCGATCCTGCACAATCCGTTCAACAAAGGATAGGACGCATGCAAAGGGGCGGGTATGAGATACATGAAGTAGAAGCCCCAAATTAACCAATAAGGCGAGAGGTTGTAGGGAAAGAAGAGCAAAAGAAGAAGTACATTCGAAAAGAAGTAGACAGGCGGTCCTATATCGAAAAGAATGGTTGGTCGGGGTTCTGCTGGTGTTGCTGTTGCTGTTGTTGCTGCTGCTGGGCAAATGGGTTGAAGTTGGATTGTGGCGCGCCCGTCTTCTGGGAGACCAATCGTCCCGCCTCCGTACCGCCGTATCTGTGGGGTTTGGTGTATAAGCAGTTACATTCAGCCCAAGAGAGATGGGAAGAAGAAACAGAGAGCGGGGGAATATCGGGGTGCCATGAGGCGAGAAGTAATGATGTAGAGAGCAACCGAGCAAGGAGGATGCGAGAAAATAGACCATGTCACACGAAACGCACCGTAGCTGACCAGTATTCCCGAACGTATCGACACCATCGCCATCTCCCCGACCCGCAAATAAGTTCGCCAGTTGGGAATGCTCTTGGTCGGTACGTGTTGGTCCTCGTGGAGGCTGTGGGGAAGCAGACGGACGTGGTGAATTGGAGGCGGAAATTGATGATAGATTGGTGCTTGGTGAGTGGGTTTCGTAGGTCGACGGGAGGGAGAAATTCGAGAGGGAGGCAGAAGGGTTTGATGTGCTGGGGGACGGTGCGGAGGGGAAGGAAGGGGTTTGGGCGAAAGGGTTGTTGGTTCTGACATAAAAGTGTGAGTCCGAGAAAAAGTGCGGCTTTAACCGGGCGTACCCAAAGGACGTCTGCTGAGGAGCGATAGGCTGCTGGTATTGTTGGTATTGTTGTTGTTGCTGGTATTGCTGGGCCTGTTGCTGCTGGAACTGAAGAAGCTGCTGCTGGCGGAGCCACTCTTCCTGCTGAGCCTGCAGTTGCGCTTGAGCTTGAGCCTGTGCTTGCTGCTCCTGCTGCTGACGTAGCCATTCTTGCTGTTGACGAAGATATTCGGCCTGATCGGCGTTTCATAAGCATGAGGAACCAAGGTATACTTAGGAAGAGACGACGCACCTGTGCCGCTTCCTGCTGCGCCTGTTGCTGATACGGGTTGAAGGATGTGAACTGAGGTTGGATGGATGTGAACTTGGGGTTGTAAGCCGGTGCCAAATGGTTGAGCGTCCACCAACAAGTTGTTATTGTTGCTGTTGAAGGCAACAGGACGTGGTTAGTCGGTGTTGACTGACGAAACGACGAAGACGCACATTTGCTGTTGATCATCGAACAGAGCCTGGCCGTTGGCATCCAATACTGCCTGGTTCCGCCGCGCTTCCTCCTCCTCGCTAAGCCGGATTGCCTGTGCCAAATCACGATCCTCCGCCCCACGGGCCTGCTCGTCCGCCAATGTACGCTTGCTGGCTTCGATCGCGCGGCGCAGTTCGTCATCAGTTTGATCCTGAGGCCTTGCGGGGGGTGGGGCACCGTTGGGAGAGCGGCGGGAGTCGTTCTCGTCAAAGGACTGGATGGCTTGGAGGGCCATTGTCTTCGCCGAGCATACGGTCACGCATATGTGCACGGCTGCGGCGCTCGTGGCGAAGACGACTATCGTCTTGGAGCAAGTTGGTGATGTCTTTGGCCTTCTGGCGGAACGTTGGCACCTTGATCCTTGCCGAATTCGTCAACGAATTGAAACTCTTTGAGAGTCTTGATAATGTAGATGTTGTCTTTGAAGTAGATGACGACGTTTTCTGAGCCGGCGTGAAGAAGGTAGTCGAGAACGGTGAGGGACTGTGCACGTGGAGTCAGAGGATGCGAAGGGATGTGCGAGAAGGGGGCGGTAAAGACCTTGAAGACGTGGCGCCAGTTCTTGCCCTTGTCGTTGAGACGTTTGTCCAGCATTTCCATGATCTCGACAAAGTCATTCCTGTGATATGAATAATGAGGAGGGAGGGGAGAGGGCGAGGAAGAACACGGGAACGGACTGGTTGAAGGACATTTGGGCGATCTCGTTCATCTGCGTGCCGGATGGACCCCAGGCGTCGTTGGAGGTTGCCTCGCGCACCTTTGCCTGAACATCTGAGTAGCCCTTTGTGTAATTCTTGGCGACTCGGAGGGCGCCCTTTCCAAAGTTCTGGATAGACATGGCGGTCGCTGTCGCCGAGGACGAGGACGAGGAGAGAGGCAGGGAGGAAGGGACTTGGGGCGATACACAAGGTGAAGTCACGGAAATCCTAGCCACTGCGCAGTAACCTTCCCGAGTCCTTATGGTGATTTATGAAGAGCTCCCTTACATGACATCGGTGGTGAAACGGTATCATGCTTGCCTTCCAAGCAAGCGGCACGGGTTCGACTCCCGTCCGATGTACTATCCTGGGTAGTTGTCTTTTTTTGCTGATTAAGCTCTTCCGCCGAGACTCCAAGTACAAAACGCAAAATTACAAATTACAATTGAATCCACCTCTCAACTCGACCACCATGCTGCTCACTGAGCCTCCCTCTAAACGTCGTCGACTGGTCTCCTGCCGCCAAGGCTGCTGCCTCTCTTTCCCATCTCCCAGGGAAAAGAGACGAGCATGACCACCAGGTCGTCCAAGATCTCAACCTGCACCTCCTGCCACCGTGCTCTCAATCTCAAGTCAACAGGCCAAGCAGTCATCTGCGCCAGGTCAGTCACCCGTATCTTCTTTAGCCCTTCTGCCCTGCTCAACGGACTCGCCTTCCTAATAGATGCAACGTGTCTACGTGCGCCGTGTGTTCGCGCACTTGCGACGCCGCATCGCTCTCATCTCCGCCCGCACCTCTGCAGTTCATCTCAGTGCCCCTCCCTTCCTCTCAGCCGACAGTCCGCCAACGTATGGCTCTTGGTGTCAGAAACACCAACTCCATCCTGCAGCGCAGACGCGTGCGCGAGGAAGAGGAAGAGAGCGATGGACCTGGAGACAAGGACGCGTGCGGGAAGAACGCGGACGAGGGCTGTGGACGCGTGGTCTGTCGCAATTGCTGTCTGGAAAACCCCCAGAGGTGCGTTTGTTTCTCCTATTTGGGGGATACAAGAGTCCGAACGTTGACGGGCTTGTTTCCGTCTGCGCAGCGGCTCCGTGACTTGCCACGACTGTCGCGAACGCCCTCGCACTCTCTCGACCCAGATCGTCGTCGATGCACCCATGCAATAGTCCCGATCATTTCTGCCTTGCTTTACTATGTCCTACATCTATTCTCTCGGATCTTCTCTGATTGTAGTTCTACCACTTGCTGTCCTCATACCTACACTAGCATCTCTATACCTACTCGCATCATGGCCGTGTAAGCCTACTCGCTTCTGCTATCAGCCCATACTAGCCATCAGTTCACTACTTTTGTACATCCGACCGGAATGGACTGAAGTTTGTATGTTCCGCGTGATGCGCTGAAAGGCCATTCAATATATTCAATATTCAAGTCTCCTTCTGTACTCTACCACCAACCCCTGCTATCTACAACCATGTACCCGGTACCGATCGCAGCTCAAACCCACAGATCGTACGCGTCTATCTCAACCCAGTGACGCATGTCCGTGCCCGTGAGACAAGCGTGGGTGTGGGCACGGGTCTGAGGGTATGTATGTAAGGATGGTGGCGGCGAACGAGCCTGCTGACTCTTCCCTCTTTCCTCTCCCCACATCCTTCGCCTCCCCACCTCACTCTTCTGCTCCAAACGGCACCGATCATGGCCGAAGCCACTGGTCGACCTCGCCGATCCACACGCGCTCCCGACCGCTATGTCGCCACGAAGGAATCCGCGCGCACGGGTACCAAGCGCGACCGCGCATCCAGCTCCGCGACGGGCGCAAATGCCTCGAAGGTCAAAACCCCGGAGGATCGCCTGCGTTTCTTCCTGCAGGACCCGAAGAGTCCTTTCGTACGCGTTGATATGCCTGTACGTGTGGAATAATACAGCGTATTGGAAGAGAAGAAGGCTGACCGCGGGGCCGAACAGGATATCATCAACGCGGGGACGTGGGCGGCGCTGCCTGCTTCATCGCGAGCCAAGCTCGCGAAGCTCCTGCCTCCGACAGCCTTTTCAGACCACATATCTATGGTTGAACCGTCGCATCCCTCTCAACGTTGGAAAACCGACGAGGAGACGCAGGAGACACGCGCTGGACCGTCATCGCCCTTCCGCGACGCCACGCAAACATGGTCTTCAGATGGCCACGAAGTCTCAACCGCGCCTTCGTCTCCACCTCAGGACACCACCGCTTCCCCCGTCGTCTCCTATAACGACAGCCCCAACTTCATCTTCCCCCGTTCGCCGTTCCTCACCCGCGCCCATGGTCCTCGATGACCCCGACGAAACATCCGTCCGCGAACCCATCACATCCTTCTTCACCGAGTCGCACTTCCTTGCAGCGATGCGGACATGGCAGGACCATCTTTACACCGGCTGGCTCACGGACGCGCATATAGAAAAGGTGCGGGTATTCGAGGAGAGCATACGGGCGGGGCGAACGCATGTGCCGTGGAAGGATGAGGTGTGGGAGCGGGAGCATAGGGAGGAGGAGGAAGGAGGGCAGGTAGAGGAGGTGGTGGCGGGAGGGAGGGGGACGAAGGGCAAGGGCAAGGGGAGAGTGAAAAGTCAGGTAGTAGGGTGCGTATCTCCGTCTCAGCCTTTCTTTCAAATGGCGAGTTGACCTGGTGGGATGTTATAGGGAAGCGAGGGAGTGGAGGCTTCAACATCTGTCCAAAAGCGGCGTCATCCAGGCCGGCGACGTGCTCTCCTATAGCCGACATTTTGTCCTGCAAGGCATTACCGTTGAGAAGGACGTGCTGGTAAGGGTGTCCTGTGTTTCATTTACACTGTCTGCAGGCTCACCGCTCCATGCACTATCCAGGTCGAACGCATACATTCTCGCACGCACGCCCTGTCCATCCTTGCGCCCTCTCATTCGTCTCAATTCCTCCCAATGTACATCCTTGTCGACCCTCCCATCACCCCTCCCGAAGACGAAACCTCCTTGCGTGCGTCGGAAGTGACGAGCCCCTCCCAGCTGGAAACCGTCATCCTCGACCTCGACGGGCGCGTGCCGCGTGCGGAGAGGCCCCACGGCAACGCGTGGAAGGTGATTTCGGTGTGGCGGCAGCGCGAGGGGGCGATGGACGAGATGGAAGTGGACGTACAAGGGCTCGAACGAGGCGGCAGACGCAAACTGGGAACGCTCTTTTATCTGAGGGGAAGCTGCGTTCGCGAATAGGTGCATTCTTGTCTTCCTATGTTACACACACCGTACGAATACAACCCTAGCGTGTACACTTCCGTTGCTATCTTACACACATGTGCTTTATCCTCTTTTTTGACCTTTCGAACGTTAGAGTTGCCCGGAGCACACGCCCTCAATCCAGTCGACGTCGCTCCGCACCGTCGTCAAGTTCTCGTACCCGTCCGCGGTGATGCGGACGACGTCCTCGATGCGTACACCACCGACGCTCTCGTAGCGCTTCAGGACGTCGTGGTCAATGTGCTTCGAGTCGCGGACAGGCTCAAGCAGGTGCGGGTGGAAGTAGATCCCCGGCTCGACCGTCTATTGGTTGTCCTCGTCAGCTCCTCCTGCGAGGTCACTAAAACGGTAAGGCGCGCTCACCACCACCATGCCCTCCTCGAGAGGCAACCGCAATCGAAGATACGTGTAGAAGCTCTCGTGCCCGAGAGGTAGCCCTTTCTCCACGCTGGGGTTCACGCTGGGCTTGCTCGTCGCCGGCACGTCGTGCACGTCCATCCCGAGCGAGTGCCCGAGCCCGTGCGGGAAAAACGCGGCGCTGATGCCGGACGCGAGGATAGCCTCTTCCGAATTCCATGAGCCCGAGCCGGGAGCGTCGGGGGACTTGAAGATGCCGAGGTTTTGGAAGCCACGGATGAGCGTGCGGTGGCAGAGAAGCTGGACGGCGTCCCAGTGGAGGTTAGGCTTGATGATGTCAAAGGAGGCCTGGGGGAGAGTGATGGTGAGGAGGGATGGATGAGAAGCGGTGGGGACGACGCACCTTCTGCATCTCGAGCACAAGGGAGTAGATCGCTTTGGCCTCGGGGGTGAACTTGCCCCCATTGCCAGACGGGCATCGTTCGCGTGACTAGAGGGGACGTGAGGATGTCTATCGGAATCCACCGAAACAAGCGAAACGTACTGTCTGCAGCATAACAGTCCCATTCACACCCGGCGTCGATGAGGAGCACCTGGGGGAGGAGCTGCCGGCTCTCGCCGTGCGCGAACTCGCTCCGGTTCTGGTGGTCGTGCGGTTTGATGGGGCCCCAAGCAAATTCTTTGTCGTTGCAGCAGTAATGAAGCGTCGATGCGCGAGTTGACGCTGCGACGATAGGGAGGTATGCTTGGTGGGCGGCCCTGCATAGATGTCAGCCATAAAATCCGTGGAAGACCAGGGGGGTTCGTACCCTTCTCGACGGCACGAAGCGACGAATATGGCTTCGGCTTCGGCCTCCTTTTCAATGAGCCATTCTCCAGGCAAGAGTGGCCTGTCAACACCGGCACCCTTACCCAATTGCAAGCCGCGTACACCCTGGCCCAAAACACGCATGACGGTCTCGTGTGCACGGGAGCTGATCGCGTTCGCCCTTCGGATGCGCTCGATCTCCTCGTCGTCCTTGATCAAACGCGCCTTGCCCAACGCGGCGAGGAGATAGGCGTCCGTGACCTGGACGTGGCCCTGCGCGAGTTGGAGGAGGCTCCCGGGCAGCTTAGGGGAATTGCAAGGATTGCAGGGGAAGGACAGTGGACCAATGCGCCTGGGGTCGCGGTGAGTGCGTCGGTGAGGGCTTTGGTAATGTCTGCGGTGTAGGCGACGGTCGCGACGTCGTGTGTTTCGCGGGCGGCTTCGAGGGAGGGTGGAGGGACGGACCACATGAGATCGACGGGCTCTACTGGAGGAATGAAGAGTGTGAGAGAGGTCGGTTCTGTTAGAGCTGAGGAAGAGGTGAGGAGGATGGAGGAGGAGGGGACGTGGACAGCCGGAAAGGTAGAAGAAGTTGGATTCTTGACGGAAAAGGCATCTCGCGATCGGTGTCGTTGCGGTAGGGTGTCACTTCGCCCGACATGAGAACAAACTGCGGCTAAACATGACCTCTAATCAGCCTTGGTTGAGATTGAATGGCGAAGGTGGAAGCGAGGGTGTGGACCTTCCACCGCGATCAGTCGACCACCCGACGCACAAGCCGTAACAGATGATCGACTGGGGATGCCGCATCGTGCATTTCTATAACAAAGCTCTCACGGGCAAAAAAATGAATTACTTTGATCCTCTCTTCGGCTGGCAAAAGCTCGGCCAGCTTTTCCAGGGTTTTGAGGGCATGTTTCCTAGCTACATAGGGAGTCAGCCAATCGTCGGGTGGAAGCGCACATCGGTAGTTCCGAATGCTCTCGTACCAGGGTAAACCATTTCTGGAGTTTTGTTGCGTCAACCGATTCAAGTCGTGTCGAACCAGAACAGGACGATGTAGGTGGGGTATAAGCAGAACCCAAGACAGTGACGTTATTGCCACTGGCATTGGCCGCAGCGGACCATTGTCGAGTCCGGCATCTGCCGGAACGCCAACGGCACTTGCTATCAGTACTCCCTTTCTTAATCTCCTGTGGCTCTGGAGCAGAATAGGTTTGTTCGGTTCAGTTTTCGGTTTCCTTGGTTTGGCTGCGATCCTGACAGTGACGAGTGAAGCCCGTGTGGAGGGCCCGTACTATGCGTAGACTCCCATTGCTTACTACCACCGGCTTGCACGTTGTACATCTGGCGCTCGGCCACTTCACCATCCACCAGTACCCTGCCATCGAGTCGCGAAATTATGGCTGTTTTCTCTCCTAACCTTCCACCCCGTTTCTCGGAAACTTCGCCCTCTTATCCAAGCGATCCCAAATACACTTGGAGTTGGCCCCCGCAGAGAACATGGCAAACGAGCGTTCCTTTCCTTGGGAGGCATTGAAGGCCGAAACCTTGCGCACCATTGGCCGCGAACTCGGTCTCGGTGGTTCGTGCAACGTGGCGTACTCGTCGAATTCCTGCAAGATGTCGAACATAGCGGACGTGAGCTTCTTCCTTCTACTTTTTTGCCTCTTCTTATTTGACCGCATGCGCGTTTACTAGCTGTACGGGCACTCAAAACGGTCAAGGCTCAGGGATACAGAAAAGGGAAAGAGAGAGTTTCGAGCAAGAGAGACAGGATACGCCGTGACGTCGCGTCGTAAACGTGCCAACGTTGAACTCGATGTCGAACACCAGAGGTTTCCTGGGCCGTCCAGTGGAAGACGAGAGACATCCTCTCGTATGAGCCGGTCCAGCACTGTGGAGATCGTCCTTCCGCGATGGGAGGACCTGCGTCCATCTCGTGAGATGGATGGGCCCAATGTTTTCCACGAGCCTGCAAGGTAATCTTCAAGGGCAAAGCGCAAGAATGGCGTTACCGAAATAGAAGCAGGACCAGCAGACGCGGATTTGCAAGATTGGACGGAAGCGAAGTAAGCAGATTGAGGACTGGTATGATGTGAAGGAAAGCTAATCCTCGAAGTGATATGCCCCAAGCCACCCGCCATCGAGAAAAACAATGTGGCAGCTCGCTGTCCGCGCCAAACGGTCTCCAGGCTGCCAAAAATATGCAGCTCGACTTGGACAAACTCCGGTTCATGGTCGATTCCGACCGGTTTCGAGTAGTCTCGTTCATAAAGGTGCGCGTCTTGCATGCAATTCTAGCTCGTCGCTGAATCCCATGAACAAGCGGTTATACGTGAGCATCAGATCGGAAAAGGGTGAGGAAATCGGTCAGATGGAAGTGCTGGTCATCTACCGCGAGAAGGCGTTACAGGAATACGAGTCGTTCTACGAAGCGCTGCATGACATCGTAGGGGCTTCGTTCTCCGTATTCGTCCGCAAAATTTCTGACACGGTCTTAGGAATACGAGGAGTTTGCCGATCATTTGTTCCGTCTCGGATGAGCTTGCGCTCAACGGCTACTTTCAGACCGCTATAACGTCGTGTACGACGCACTGGCTTAGACATACATTTGCCAAAGAATCGCCGCTGGTCTACATTGACATGATCCATGTCGAGGAGGCGTGGCGCCGCAAAGGCGTCGGGACGTGGGCCTACGGTCGTGTGCTTGTTCACCCTCTGTGCAAAGATGCCAACTATCTGGTCGCTCGCCCGACCGACGGCGAGATTGAAACGGTCGAGGAAGACTGGAGTGTCCGTTTCCATCGAAAGGTGCGTCTTGTACAAGTGCTCATTAGCGTTTTACTCAATCGAGGGGCCCTTCCGGTGTTTAGTTTGGATTTCGTCGCCTCGGACACACGGCGTTCTTTGCTTGGGCGAAAGACCCGAGCCATCCGTCTCGAGCCGTCCTTCCCAGCCATGGATACCCCGTACAACGCTCCGGCCCCTATGTGGACATTGGATGGTTTTTGAACATGAACACCCGTCTTGCAATGTTTTTCGGCATCGTTTGTACGCCTTCACAGAGCTAAAAGTCGAAATAAAAATTTGATTGCAGCAACGATATCGTTCAACCTGACATGTCGCCGCAAGATACATACGCTCAACGTCGTCGCATGCTTGCCAAAGAACTGAATGTAACGACCGACAGGCGGCCGCATAGGAGTTGTACGTGCGTACAGAACGGTCGCGAACAGAATGCCTCGACGAACTGCCATCAGCGTCCACTCTCACTCCATCATCGACGTCTTGTCAGCACATATACTCAAGTTTATTTGGTGTCGTTGCCCAAGACCTCGTCGACTTCCACGAAAGAGCCCTCCTGTCCCTATGACAAACTCAAAGCGGAAACTCTGCAGTTCTATCGGCCGCGACGTGGACTTGGGGCCCCGGGGTACGCGCAAGCACGAGGAACTAGTCGCGTTCTTGCGAGACTGTCTATGATACTTATTCGCAGATTGTGATACTATACACACATGTTTCAGTTAACTCTCTGCGTCCCGCCCTATGTCTCGCCCTTCAAATGTCGCGCCCCAAATACGCCCGTCCCCACCCGCACGATGTCGCTCCCCGCCCGCAGTGCCGCCTCGAAATCAGGCCGACATCCCCATGCTGAAGTACCAACCTTCCTTCGCCGTCGCCCCACCGCTCCTTGGTCAGCCCCTCGCCGTCCATCTCGACCAGACGAGCTTGTAGCGCGTCGCGCGTGCCCAGGAGCGTCGCAAAGTCGTGATTTAACTGCGTCGGGGGAGGAAGAGGCAAGGGAGGAGGAGAGGGCGCCGATGGTCATAAGGCCGTGTAAATGCAAGCGCGGACAGGCAGTGAGGATGTGCCGCGCGAGAGAGACAAGCTCTGATTCTGTCTCGGCCTCAGGGGTAGATTCAGGAGAGGGTGAAGAGAGAGGCGGTAGCCCAGACTTGGCGTCCTCGCCGGAGGTGTTGACCTGTAAAAGGACGTGGAGCGGGGCGGAGCGGGTGTCGGCATCGGGGAGGGCTTTGTTGAGCGCAGAGGCTGCCTTGGCCGAGGCGACGGTTTGGATGGTGTGCAGGTTTGGGATGGCTGGATCGGATACGACGGAAGATCAGGGTGAAAATCGGAGAAGGGGAGGGAAGGGAGCCTACAGGCGAGGAGTTTGGCTTTGTTCGACTGGAGGGTGCCGATGAAGTGCCATCGTATGTCGTCGGGGAGCTAAGTACAGGAAACGTGGAAACACGTACGGTCAGCTTTGTGGGCATCAACAGATGGCAGGAGACACGCACCTGCGCCGCCTTGTCAACGAGCTCCTGCACGTAATTCTCCCCGAAATCGCGCTGGCCCTCGTCGTAGCATGCGAGGACGTCCGACGCGGGTTTGTATTTGGATACCGCGACGAGCGTCGGTGTCCTGCCCGCCTCGGCGGGGGTTGCGTTGCGGACGCGTGAGCGGATGTCGATGAGGGCCTCTGCAAGCTCTGCAGCGCGCTCTGGAGAGGAGTGTGCAAGTGCGGGAGACGAGGGCGAAGAGGCCATCGTCAAGATGGGAGGAAAGAGACGCGTCGCGCGCAGATATGTAGACGCGCCTTGGATTTGATCGGTGACCACCATCGTCGCGCTCCAGAACCGTCTTTTGCAACATATACACTTCCACCCCCTCGAAAACGCTACGCGCACATAATAGTAAGTTACATGGCCAACATCCTGGCCTCGGCACCATCGTATGCATGGCACTTGGCACCATCGCTCTCGGTCTCAACGGCCTATGTATCAGTACCATCCCAACCATCACACTAGCCATCCCTTCTCTGGGTATGGGTTTACTCCTCCATGTCCTTGATTCCACGCCAACTGACCGATATTTGTAGCCTGGGTTACTGTCCCAGAAAGCCTATGTCTTTCCCAATTCCCCATCGCAATCTGCAAGAAACGTATTGGCGTTCTCGATTTAGCGATGCTATGATATAGCAATGGACGGCAGCACAGGACGTGGCATTTGTTAGCTGTTGAAGATTCCCTCCAGCCCCCTATTCGCCTGAGCGATCTCCTCAGTTGTCCGTACGTATCAATGGATCGAACAGCGGAACCACTCAGAAGGTCTCCTTATAAACCGCTTGGTCCTTCCCCCCTCGCGGACACACTCTCTGCTCGCTCGCTCGCACACATACTTCACATACTTCCCAGCCGTCCTTATATCGGCGTTCATGGACATGAACATCGTTGTCCACGGTTTCGCATACCTTTCCCTTCTCATATGCGTCCACTTCCCTTTTGGTCGTGCCCAGCAGACATTCTTTCCCTCCAGTGTCCCCCTCTTTTTCCGATCCCCCTACCTCTATTCATATCTCTCTACTGCACATGGCACCACTCACTCCCACTCATGGCCTCGCCTCACCGGCGCTGTTGAAGCACGTTATCACCACTCTCTTTCTGTAGCGACGCTGACACTGTCCTGGACAGTCCTTAGGATGGACGGGCTTGATCAAAGTAGACAACGGAACAACCTACTTGTGGTCAGGGAACACGGGTACCGTGACTGGTACTACCGACACAGTACTGAAATACTTTACGGTCACACCGACGCGTACGATCTTCACGATCCAAGCCGGACCTTTGGAATTGAACATCACGTATTTATCTCCCATTGAGGTACGTGCCGAACTCGTAGATGCCCCAACAACGACGGCTCATTGTTCTCCTTGGGCAGCCGGACGATTTCGTGAAGCAGTCCATCCCGTTTGCTTACCTCGCGTTTGAAGCTCGATCCACCGACGGCTCCCCGCATCACATGCAAGTGTACACAGGGATCACCGGCGGCGAGTCGCTCTCTTCTCTCCTCGATAAAAGTGCTTGAATGACCATACCAAAACAGAATGGCTTAGTTGGGACCATACTCAGAACCACACTTGGGCAACGACGACGACGACAAATGGCAGCCAAATACACTCATTCAGTTACTCATCTCCCCAGGAGTTCGGCGAGCTTCACGGCCTGGCATCGTGGGGTACACCCTACTATGCAACAAGACAGGTGTGCTTCGTTGTGTGGATTTACTTCATCTTGGATCTGACGTCCTCGCAGGGACCAGGAGTGACCTATCGCATAGGCCTTACCCAACCCGGTCCCACACTTTTTGTAGCTCAAGGATTTCTCGACAATAGTGTAGACCCACAAGCCCCGCGCGAAATTGGCAACGGCGGTACGACGCTGTGATCACCTGGATTGTTTCTAAGCTGACATACGTATGATGGATGAAGGCAGTCAATGGACTTCGCTGACTTTTGCACATGACCTGGGGACAATCAAGAGTACTTCAGCCCCTGTCGTGTGGGCATTCGGCCACACTTTTGACTCCGACAACACCTCTGCTATCCAATACCAAGATTTGTCCGGAAATCCTCCTCAGCGTCGAAGTTTGTACTATGTTACTCAATACTCCGATGATCACACCCTGGTAAAGTCCTCCGGGATTTATTTTCGATCACCACTGACTGTGTCTCTAGATCGACGACTTTCTCAACGACTTCCCCGCCGCTCTCGAGCGCGCGATCCAGTTCGACGCGAATCTCACGAACGCTGCTACCTCCACGATCCCCGGGACCGAGTACTCTGACCTTATCGCGCTAGCGACGCGGCAGGCCGTGGGATTCACGTCGCTCACCATTGGCAAAGGCTCTGATGGTCTGTGGAACAAGTCAGATGTCATGATGTTTTGGCGTGACCTGGGCCAGACGCCGCCTGAGTACGTCTCTCTTTCCCTTGCTAATGCAGTCCACTCCAAGTGAGAATTCGTAGCCCAGTCAACACGCCTGATGGCCCTCTACTCGTCCTTCCCCATGTACTTGCACTTGAACCGGCATTCGGTGCGCTGCTTCTCGAACCTCTTCTTCGCTTCCAAGCATCGCCGGCATACACAGTGCAATACGCTGCCGCAAACATCGGTATAAGGCTTTTCCCATACGTTTATCTCAGTGTTATCTTAACCGATCTAACACAGGCGCGAGCTGGCCAAACATGACCGCGAGCAACTCTTCCCACCACCAAGGGGTTGAACGCAAGTCCGCACCTTGTGTGCACATTCAAGTATCTCGCTCACCATTGACGCTGTACAGAATCCGCCCAATATGATCATACTATCGTATGCTCAAGCTCGCGCCGCTGGTGATCCTCTCTTGTGGGTCGATATGTAAGTTTGTATCTCCCGCAGCTTGCTATCTGTTTTTGATGAGGATCATGTATACCAACTTCTCAAGTCCTGGGCAGACTACCCTCCTGACCACGACGAATACGTGTCAACAATAGGCAGTAGGCGTTTGAAATTCCGCTCTTCTACACCGCTCACGCTTGAATAGGGTGTCCACGGACGGATGAGCATTGCGAATCAGACGAATCTCGCGATTAAGGGCATCATTGCGATTGCAGCACATTGTCCAAGATTGCTGCCTTGACCGGGACACCGCCGATGCTACGACCTACTCAGTATCCACGTTTCTCATCTCAGATTGGGCCTGTCGACTTTTTCCCAGGAGAAATCACGAGATCATATACGCCAGTGAAGTTTCAAGCATTGCGGACGACGGACCAATGCTGTCGCGTATTGGCGACGACAGCCCAACTTCTCTTGGCTACAACGTCTTGCAGGACCTCTGGCTAGGCACTAAGACGTCGTAGACTCCCGACGTAAGTTTCTGCGTCCTATCTCTACGCCATTCCTTCTCATTTGGGGCCAGGTGACAAGTGGTCTCTCTCGTCAAGTCAACAATCTCCTCTCCTTGGCACACCCTACACCCAATACGGCCTCCCCATAGACAGTACCGCCACTGATCAAGTCCAATCAGGTGCATTTCGAGTATCCTTCAGGTAGAACTGTTGTTGGCTGACGGATTCACACACACAAACACACACAGTCTGGAACATGTTTATCGCCGCTGCTGTTAATGATTCGGAAACACGAAATCAGATCATTTCGCGGGTCTATGGCCGCGTAGCGATCAATATAACGGTCTCCACCTGGCTCTATCCTTTGACCTGGAGCTCTACGAATCTTACCGCCATCTCCGAATCTGGGAATACGAGGTACGCTTCCCCTTTTCCATGAACTTCGTGAGCTCTCATCCTGCGCCTCCACTGGCAGCCCTCGCCAGGGTGCCATCTTTGCCCCCCTTGTTCTTTCGTATGCATTTTTCTCGCATCACTCTTCCCCGTACTGAGCGGCCACAAACAGAGGCGTCGGCCCTAGTGTTCCCGCATCTCCGAGCCCGCCATCCAATGCATCCACCGCATCCTCGCACCCTCACACCGCTGCAATCGCGGGCGGTGTGGTTGGGGGAGTTCTAGGCAGTGTGGCGCTTGTCGGACTAGCCCTCTGGCTTTGGTGCCGCCACAAACGCACCCAGTGCCGCCTCGCTTACCCGACCGGCACCGGATCAGTTCACGGTGTGCCCGACCCCGAACCCTTCACGCCTATATGCAGAGCACGTCCGCCGGGTCACCGAATGCCTTATCATCCAAGGATCTCCTGACACTCCGGCATACGATACGCTTAATGCATGCGGTCAGCATGGCACAGGTGCCAGAAGACCTTCCAGCCGTGACGGTGCCCAGCAGCGGACATATCATCCTGGATCCGCGTGTCGATGAACTGAGGAGAGATTTAGACGCGCTCAGGATGAGAGCGGAACCTCCACCAAGCTATGCCAACGAGTAACAGGACGGACGTGGTCCTTCCACCTCTTGTATCGATGTAGTAGATGACCATGTGAAGCATGTTTTGAAAAAAATCATCTTTCTTGTTCTTCCGAGCTCGTAGGCAGACTCAGCCGGGACAAAATCTGACAAAGATATCCTCGTCCGCTGTGCGCTCGTACCGGCGGGCGCTTGGATCGGAGTCGAGTTGCCGTGAATGTAGAGACGAGAGTGATATACGATTCGGACCAGCGTATGCGATTACTCCTGTCCTACACCAACCTCCCTGTGAGTCCTCCAGATTCCGGAGTGCATTTTGGCTCGGTTTCCATATCTCAGTACCAGTCCCCACGGTCCCCTGGAAGTGCAACACCGCGGGCAGAAGTCCATTTTAGCGCTCCTATTATGTATCTGAAATGGGGACTGAAAGTACAAATATTGAAGTGAGCTTACCTCGATAACTACACACCGGAAAGAGGGAGTTACAAATGCGCAGTAGCTGTGAACAAAGCAAATGAAAGCCCATCATTTTGAATGTGTATTGACCCCGTCGGAAACCCATTGGACACGTGAGGTTTGCGATCTGTTGCGACCGAACCGAAACCATAGGTTTCTAATGGATCCTATTTTGCGCAAAACCTCTCGTTTGGGAGCGATTTTAGGCAGGATGAAATTTATCATTCCAAACACATCCTTATCAAGATGCAGCTGATCCGAAATTTTAGATAAAGCACCAGCGCCAGATCAGCGCCTTGGCGGGGGCGCTGGTCCGGCGCTGGTGCTTTATTAATTTGAAAGCTCGCACTTCAAACTGATTTCCTCCTGATACGAACGTGTTTGGAATGATAAATTTATCCCGCCCAAATTCGCGCCCAAACGAGACGTATCAAGTAGGTTTTGTACAGAATACGACCTATTAGAAACCTAGGGTTTCGGCTCGGTCGCAACAGATCGCAAACCTCACGTGTCCAATGGGTTTCCGACGGGGTCAATACACATTCAAAATGATGGGCTTTCATTTGCTTTGTTCACAGCTACTGCGCATTTGTAACTCCCTCTTTCCGGTGTGTAGTTATCGAGGTAAGCTCACTTCAATATTTGTACTTTCAGTCCCCATTTCAGATACATAATAGGAGCGCTAAAATGGACTTCTGCCTGCGGTGCAACTTCAAAGTTGAAGTAGTCCGATAGCACGTGATAAATCGTTATAAGTTCAAGAACGTTGAAACGCCCCGCCCACACTTGACCACCACCATCTCTTGCAGGCAGCATGCATATAATCTACTATCTATCTCCGTCATTCTCGGAAACATCATTGGAGCGCGTCTCGTCCACATGTCAGCTCGGTTTCCCAAGATGTTGACAAGATCGGTTTCTTTTCTAACCCGATTCGCAGGTTCGCGCAAGCGCGCCGAACTCCTCGAGGACGTGCACTTTTCCGTCACAGTGGTGAGCATCTTTCTCGCGTCGCGTTGCTTCCACGTTATGCTTACCATGTCGAAGGCGTCCGTAAACTCGAAGCCCAGGACAGCTCAGCCAAAGCCTGCCAAGGCACGGTGACAGCTGGCTCGACGAAGACTGGAAAGTTCATCATGGCTCCAACCCAGCCCGAGAATTGCTCTATGTGGCTTCTGAGGATGTCCGCGAGGTAAAATCGTGAGAAGGACTGGGACAGGTCGCGAAGACGGCTCGTGTACAGTAAGGTACGTTTTTCGTGTGCGCGTAACCTGGAGCTGGGGCGTCGTCGCTCACGTCCACTTGTTGGCAGAGGGTGTATGTGAAGATGAACGCGGCCAAGGCTCGTGATGCAGACGGACTGGTGGTCCAAGGACGAGTTCGTGGATGAGTTCCCGTTCGTGTGCGTCGACGACACCGGCGTGGGCGAGCCCTGGCAAGGGTAAAGGATCAGGCCTCAGGCGTTGAGCGTACACCCG
Source organism: Amylostereum areolatum (assembly GCA_012932865.1). NCBI lineage: Eukaryota > Fungi > Basidiomycota > Agaricomycetes > Russulales > Stereaceae > Amylostereum > Amylostereum areolatum. The sequence goes on along the minus strand of SAXG01000044.1, from coordinate 186,246 downwards.
CCTGCTCCTCCACCCCCGGTTCAAGGGCGCAAAACACCTCGTCACGCGTCCCGCGTACGGCCACCCCAGGTGCCGAGGCAAAGCAAAGTGAAGCATTTGATAGCAGGTGTGTGTCACGGTCAATGTATGTCTGAACAAGTACGCTGGGTCCTGATGGCGCGGTTTTGGCAGCTATGATTTCGTCGGATTGGATCGTCAATGTACGAAGAACCTGCACCATCCATCCCATTTAGTCCCGCTGCCCAGGGATCCACCTTTCCTTGCCCAAGTGTCTCATTTCTGATAGTGATCGCCTCGTGAAACCCGTCTTTTTCCGGCCGTTATCTGGCTGCATCGCCGGCATGTTTACGAGGATGTTTGTGATTTTTTTCACCATGCGAGGAGAATTGAATGGGGAAGACCCGAAAGTTCGAAATCAATCAGACGAACCCCCGTCAGGTTACTACGCTGACTCGGAGTCCTCGTTCTCCTACCGGATACAGCACGTCCGTATTCAGCCTCTGAGTTTGAGACCTGGAGAAACACCCAGGTACGTTTTAGTCGAGACTCAAGAGCTAAGGTCTCTCTGAGCATAAATTATCTAGTTCAAGCGCATACGCGAGTGTCAAGTCTGGGAGAGCGAATCGACCACGAGATGCTCGTGGGAAGCCATGAACATTATGAAACAAACGCTCGATCTGTTGATTCTGTTCCATAACGCTCATAGCCTACTGCCTACTGAGATGGTATCAGCGCCAGCTTCGCTGGGCATGGGAACGACTAGCAATGCGTCCAATGGATGTCTCGTTTCGAGGAGGAGCTTCGACGTTCCAGTAGAAGCTATCAGATGCCACCCACCTCGGTACGTTGTACTTGAGTAGCCGCTTGGGAAGTCCGAGTCTGCCACGGGTGCGTGTACAGGCTAAGCGACTGCTACTTCCATCTTTGCCGACACTGAATTTGGTTGTCTCTAGCGCGTCCACCACCATGGCACCCCACCACCATCAGAACCGGGAAGAATTTTTTGATCAGCGATAAGTACCATGATATGGCAGTGGGCACCAGCACAGGACAGCTGGCTGCCGATGAGTCCTTCCAAGCGCCCCCTCCGGATCCCTTCCCCCCATTCATCTGAGCGCTTTCCTAAGCTGTCCGTACGTATCAATGGATCACACAACACTCTCCTTTATGAACCGCTCCCCTCACTTACGCACATTCCCCTTGCTCATACATACCTCGCACACTTTACAGCCGTCTCTATTTCAATGAACATCGTCATCCACGGTTTCGCCTACCTTTCCCTCCTCATATGCGTCCACTTTCCTTTTTGTCGTGCCCAACAGACATTCTTTCCCTCCAGTGTCCCCCTCTTTTTCCGCTCCCCCTACTTCTACGCCTACATACCTACCACAGATGGCACTGTTCATTCCCACGAATGGCCACGCATCACCGGGGACGTTTCCGTACGTTATATCTCTAATTTTCTCAGGTAGCGACGCTGACATTTGCTTGATCAGTCCTTAGGGTGGACCTGTCTGATCAAGGTCGACAATGGGACAACCTACCTGTGGTCAGGGGATACGGACACGGTGCCTAGGACTAATGACACCGTGGTCAAATACTTTACGGTCACGCCGACACGTACGATCTTCACGATCCAAGCCGGACCATTGGAATTGAATATCACATATTTATCTCCCATCGAGGTGTGTTCTGAGTTCGTCGATGTCCCCAACACGTTGGCTCATCGTGAATCCTCCACGGGTAGCCGGACGACCTCGTGAAGCAGTCCATACCTTTTGTTTACCTTGCGTTCGAAGCTCGATCCACCGATGGTTCCCCGCATCATATGCAGGTATACACAGGGGTTACCGGAGGCAAGTCTCTCTCGTTTTCACGAGAATACTTGATTAATCACATCAACACAGAATGGCTCAGTCCGGACCACACTCAGAACCACACTTGGGCAACGACGTCAACTACGAATGGCAGTCAAATACACTCATTTAGTTACTCGTCACCCCAGGAGTTCAATGAAGATAATGGTATGGCATCGTGGGGTACACCCTACTATGCAACCAGACAGGTGAGCTTCGTGAGCTTCGTGACGAATGGGATCCCTCTTCATTGTCATAGGGAGCCGGGGTGACCTACCGCATAGGAATGGCCGAGCCCAGCCCATCGCTTTTTCTGTCCCAAGGTTCGTTGGACAATAGTGTGGACCAAGGTGCTCCTCGTATAATCAAGGGAGGCAATTTGTATGTAGTCGTGACCACCTCAGGCTGGATCAATTCTGATGCTAACAATCCGTGTGTAGAGACTTCACCTCGCTCACTTTCGCACATGACCTAGGGACGATCGAGAGCACCTCAGCCCCTATCGTGTGGGCATTCGGCCACACGTTTGACTCCGACAACACCTCTGCCATTCAATATCAAGATCTGTCCGGGAATCCTCCTCAGCGTCGAAGTCTGTACTACGTTACTCAATATTCCGATGATTACACCTTGGTAAAGTCCTCCGGAGTTTATTCCTGGTCACCACTGACTGCATCTCCAGATTGATGACTTTCTGAACGACTTCCCGGCCGCTCTCGAGCGCGCGATTAAGTTAGACGCGAATCTCACCAACGCCGCCGCCTCTACTATCTCCGGAACCGAGTACTCTGACCTTATCGCGCTAGCGACGCGGCAGGCCTTAGGATTCACGTCGCTTACCATCGCCAAAGGCTCCGATGGTTCATGGAACAAGTCAGATGTGATGATGTTTTGGCGCGATTTGGGCATAGCGGCTCCCGAGTACGTTTCTCCCTCTGCTAATGCAGTCCACTCAGATCACTCAAATCAAAATTATTAGCCCAGTCAACACGCCCGATGGTCTCTACTCTTCCTTCCCCATGTACTTGTACTTGAACCCGGCATTCGGTGCGCCGCTTCTCGAACCCCTCCTTCGCTTTCAAGCCTCCCCGGCATACACGAAATCTATTCCGTACGCTGCCGCCAACATCGGTATAAGGCTCCTTTTGTCCGTTTATTCCAGTGTCATCTTACCTGATCAAACGAAGGTACCAGCTGGCCAAACATGACCGCGAGCAACTCTTCCCACCACCAAGGGGTTGAACGCAAGTCCGCACCTTGTGTGCACATTCAAGTATCTCGCTCACCATTGACGCTGTACAGAGTCCGCCAACATGATCATACTATCGTATGCTCAAGCTCGCGCCGCTGGTGATACCTCTCTTGTCGGTCGATATGTAAGTTTGTATCCCCGACAGCCTAGTAAGTATATTCTTTGATGAGGATTACTGCAGTACCTCCTCCTCAAGTCCTGGGCTGACTACCTCGTGAATACGGCACCTTTCACGCCCAGTACCACCACCCTCAGCGATATACAGTACATCGTTCAGACTCTTCCTCTTCTCAACCGCTCACGTTTCGAACACTGGCAGGATATCCGCGGACGGACTGAACATTGCGAACCAGACGAACCTTGCGATCAAGGGCATCATTGCGATCAAAGCCATGTCCATGATTGCGTCTTTGACTGGGAATACCGCCGACGCCACAGCCTACTCAGTATGCCAGCTCGCTTCATTTCGGGCCGTGTGAGTCTTATACCTTGTCTTAGGATAAATCTCGAGACCTTTTTACCCAGTGGAAGGCCCATGCATTGGCGGCGGATGACCGTCACATGCTGCTCGCGTATGACGACGATGACAGCTCGAATTATTCCCTCGGCTACAACGTCTTCGCGGACCTTTGGCTAGGCACTGGCGTTGTCGATTCTGATGTAAGTGTCTATGTCCCTTTCTATACATCGTCCCTTCTCATGTGACGCCAGGTAACAAATGGCCTCTCTAATCAAGCGAACAAACTCCTCTCTTCACCTGTCATACAACCTGGCCTACCCACAGATAGTACTGTGACTGATCGTGTCCAATCAGGTGCATTTTTCAGATATCCCTCCCAAGCAGAACTATTGTAAGCTGATGGCTTTACATAGCCTGGAACATGTTCATCGCCGCTGCTGTCAATAATTCGGCAACGCGAAGTCGGATCATTTCGCGGGTTCATGACCGCATTTCACTCAATACGACGGACGATCAGCTCTATCCGTTAACATGGAGCTCTTCATCCTTTTCCACTATCTTTGGGGACACGAGGTATGCTTTCCTCTCCCCCTCGAACTTCGTGAGCTCTTACCCTGCACTTCCAACGACAGTCCTCGCCAGGGTGCCGTATTTGCCCCCCTCGCTCTTTCGTACGCGCTTTTCTTTTCTCGTCACTCGTCTCTGTACTGAGCCGTCGCCAACAGAGGCGTTGGCCCCCGTGCCCCCACATCTCCGGCCGGGAACGGCACAACTCCGGCTGGGGGAGGCACATCTAACGCATCCTCGCATCCTCACACCGCTGCTATCGCGGGCGGCGTAGTCGGCGGTGTTCTCGGCAGTGTGGTGCTCGTCGGGCTAGCTCTCTGGTTTTGGCGCCGCTACAAACGCACCCGCCTCGCGTACTCCAGCGGCAACGCATCAGTCCAGAGTATCCCCGATCCTGAACCTTTCACTATGCAGGACGCCAACTCGCCGAGCACGCCCACTGGGTCACCAACCGTCCTATCACCTAAGGGGCTCCTGGCACTCCGGCATACGACACGCTTGACACATGCGGTTAGCACGGCACAGGTACCAGACGTCCGTCCACCCGTGATGGCGCCCAGCCGCGAACATGTCATTTTGGATCCGCGCGTCGATGAGCTGAGGAGAGAAATGGACGTGCTCAGGCTCAGGGCGGAGCGCGCAGAGCCTCCGCCGAGCTATGTCGATGAGTAAAAGGACGTGTATGAATTCTTCTGCGTCCGATGTCCGGTATCGATTGGGATACCCGTATATAGGAGATATGAAGCTTTGTGAATATAATCTTGACCTCCTTGACCTGACTCGCAATACCAGTAGCCAAGTAGACTAGAGATGAGTCTGGGTCCTGATGACGAGTCAACGACAGGACAAGGTATGCTAAAATAAGCGCAAATCCGGTCAGCGAAAGTCTAGGTGAAATGAACGTTTCGCGTACAATTTCAGCGGCGTAAACAGCGACCGATTTCGTGTCAAAAACGATGCGCCCCGACGCAGACCTCCTGCAGATCCACAGTCAACAAGGCATCGCAGACACAAAAAGGAGCAGAGGACTGACCATGACGATGTCCAAGTAGGCCTTGCCGTGCCAGCTGAAGCTGGCCTCCCTGTCCTCGAAGACCCATCGTGATCTCCTGCTCCTCGCACATCTTTGCGCGTCACCCCTTCCTCTTGGAGTAGGAACCTCTTCATCGCCTTTATCGCCACGGACACGCCCGTGTGGATCGCGCGCGAGGAACATCTTCCCGAAGCTGCCACTGTCCAGGCGCTTGAATACCTTGAAATCAGCCTCGCGAGTGCAAGATCCGTCCACTTTCCTGGGATCGTAGACCACGGTCTGAGCGGTATAGTCGGATAGGAAAGATTTGGGGTAAACCGTGAACACGCTGGACACCAACCTCGGGAAAAGTGAAGTTGGGTGCCATCTTCGAGAAGCCGGAGGGTAGGGAGATGTGTTCTGGAAACGAGCAGGCAGGAGAGTACTCTTCATCGACAGGCGGGAACGGGGCCGATCAAGCACTTGACGCGGAGTGAAAGGAGAATATAGAGGGTGGGCTCGGGGTGTTGTCCCGAATGCTGTTAAACAAGGCAGGAGAAAGGGGGGGGACAGGGCAGAGCAGCGAAGTCGGGTTAAACTTGCGCGTCACGAGCAGAGCTGTGTGTTCAGCTAGCTCAAGGAAATCCACCACAGCCCCTGTGAGTTGATACGCCAAATGGGAACGACGGAAACGGATCAATTTCGTGCGGTTTAACGATGCCGACATCAGCCCACACGACGAGAATGCATGGATGGTGGATGTCGATCGAGCCAACAAAGAGCAGGTGTGGGACCTTGTATAAGGGGAATATAGTGGCCTGCGCATGATCGAGGTCAAGTCGACGCGTGGCGAATTTGAATACACAGAACGCACCATACTGTACGACGCGAAACTATGGACGTACGGAGAAAGTGTTCTTGTAGACGGCAGCAGAGGACATCTTGAATTTGCGTGGGCGACTGAAAGACCTGGCGCAAAATATTTTGGACGGCGGTCAATGGCTGAAGGAACATGGTATTCGACGAGGGTGTGGTCGTTGTCATTTCAGAGCGATGAAACCCGCCCGCCTGCCCATTCTCGATCCCCGGCAAGAGACAAAGTCGACCTCTCTGACTCCGTCTGATTTTCGAACAGTTGCTGTGGATTCAAGAGAGGAGGTGGCCCGTTCGCATCTTCGCCGGAGGTGTTGACTTGTAAGAGGACGTGGAGCGGCGCGGGGCTGTGTCGGCATCGGGGAAGGTTTTGTTGAGCGTAGAGGCTCGTAGAGGCTGCCTAGGCTGAGGCGACGGTTTGGACGGTTTGGGATGGTTGGGTCGAATACGACGGAGAGAAAGATCAGGATGAAGATTGAAGAGGGGTGGTACGAGGGAGCTTACAGGCGAGGAGTTTGGCATTGTTCAATTAGAGGGTGCCGATGAAGTGCCATCGTATGTCGCCGGGGAGCTAAGTACAGGTCAGCCTCGTGAGCATCAACAGATGGCGGGAGACACGCACCTGCGCCGCCTTGTCGACGAGCTCCTACACGTAGTTCTTCCCGAAATCGTGCTAGCCCGCGTCGTAGCATGCGAGGACGTCAGATGCGGGTTTGTACTTGGACACCGCGATGAGCGCCGGCGCCCCGCCCATCTCAGCGGGGATTGCGTTGCAGATGCGTGAGTGGATGTCGGCGAGGGCCTCTTCGAGTTCTGTAGTGCGCTCTGGATAGGAGCGTGTCGGGGCGGGAGACGAGGACAAGGAGGCCATTTAGAAGATGGGATTGGAAGAAAGAGCCGCGTCGCGTGCACAGTCGACGCGCCTTGGAGCTTTACCGGCGACCACCACCATCGTCGCGCTCCAGAGCCGTCTTTTGCAACATATACACTTCCACCCTTTCGAAACGTTACGCGCACATAATAGTAAGTTACATGGCCAACATCCTGGCTTCGATATCATCGTATGCATGGCACTTGGCACCATCGGTCTCAACGGCCTATGTATCAGTACTCCGTCCCAACCATCACACTAGCCATCCCTTCTCTGGGTATGGGTTTACTCCTCCATGTCCTTGATTCTACGCCAACTGACCGATATTTGTAGCCTGGGTTACTGTCCCAGAAAGCCTATGTCTTTCCCAATTCCCCATCGCAATCTGCAAGAAACGTATTGGCGTTCTCGATTTAGCGATGCTATGATATGGCAATGGACGGCAGCACAGGACGTGGCATTTGTTAGCTGTTGAAGATTCCCTCCAGCCCCCTATTCGCCTGAGCGATCTCCTCAGTTGTCCGTACGTATCAATGGATCGAACAGCGGAACCACTCAGAAGGTCTCCTTATAAACCGCTTGGTCCTTCCCCCACTCGCGGACACACTCTCTGCTCGCTCGCTCGCACACATACTTCACATACTTCCCAGCCGTCCTTATCTCGGCGTTCATGGACATGAACATCGCTGTCCACGGTTTCGCATACCTTTCCCTCATCATATGCGTCCACTTCCCTTTTGGTCGTGCCCAGCAGACATTCTTTCCCTCCAGTGTCCCCCTCTTTTTTCGCTCCCCATATCATCGCGCCTACATGCCTACTGCTGGTAGCCTTCTTCACTCCCGAGTATGGCCTTGCATCTCCAACGATGTTCCCGCATGTTATCTCCTCAGTTTCTTTGTAGCGACGCTGACTCGGACCTTTTCCTGGTCAGAAATCGGGATGGACGGGCCTGGTCAAAGTAGACAATGCAACGACTTACTTGTGGTCAGGGGATACGAGCTGGGTGACCGATGCTAACGACACCAAGGTCAAATTCTTTACGGTCACACCGACGCGCACGACCTTCACGATCGAAGCCGGACCATTGGAATTGAACATCACGTATTTATCTCCCATTGAGGTTTGTATCGAGCGCGTCGATGTCCTCCTTGCCGCAGCTGATCGTTCTTCACGGGCAGCCGGAGGACTTTGTGAAGCAGTCCATCCCATTTGCTTACCTTGCGTTCGAAGCTCGATCCACCGATGGCTCCCCGCATCATATGCAGGTATACACAGGAATCACTGATGGCGAGTACCCGAGTCGATTTCTTCAGTCCTTCATGAATGCTTGAATGACCATACGAAAACAGAATGGCTCAGTTCGGATCATACTCAGAACCACACTTGGGCGACGGCACAGACGACGAATGGCAGTCAGATACACTCATTCAGTTTCTCGACGCCTCAAGAGTTTAATGAATTTAATGGCCTGGCATCGTGGGGTACGCCCTATTACGCGACTAGACAGGTACTTCGTCACGAATGTCATTCGTCTCGGATCTGACGCTCTTGCAGGGAACAGGGGTGACTTATCGTATAGGGCTTGCCGAGCCCAATCCCGCGCTGTTTATAGCGCAAGGATTTCTCGACAATAGCATAGACCCCGGAGCTCCGCGCGACATCGACACAAGTGAGTTGTCGTGATCACCTGAATTGTTTCTAAGCTCACATACGTATGAAGGGCAACGGATCTCGCTCACTTTCGCACATGATCTGGGGACAGTCGAGAGCACGTCCTCCCCTATCGTGTGGGCATTCGGCCACACTTTTGACTCCGACAACACCTCTGCTATCCAATACCAAGATTTGTCCGGAAATCCTCCTCAGCGTCGAAGTTTGTACTATGTTACTCAATACTCCGATGATCACACCCTGGTAAAGTCCTCCGGGATTTATTTCTCGATCACCACTAACTGTGTCTCTAGATCGACGACTTTCTCAACGACTTCCCCGCCGCTCTCGAGCGCGCGATCCAGTTCGACGCGAATCTCACGAACGCTGCTACCTCCACGATCCCCGGGACCGAGTACTCTGACCTTATCGCGCTAGCGACGCGGCAGGCCGTGGGATTCACGTCGCTCACCATCGGCAAAGGCTCTGATGGTCTGTGGAACAAGTCAGATGTGATGATGTTTTGGCGCGATGTGGACAATGGGACACCTGAGTACGTCGTGCTCTTCCGATCACTAATGCTATCCAGTCAACCCAGAGCTGTTAGGCAAGCCAATCCACCCGATGGCCTCTACGCATCCTTTCCCATGTTTTTGTATTTGAACCCGTCGTTGGGTGCACCGCTTCTCGAACCTCTGCTTCGCTTTCAGAACTCGCCGGCATACACAAAGTCAACTCCGTACGCTGCCGCCAACATTGGTAAATTGCTCCTTCCATACGTTCATCTTGGGGTCGTCTTAACTGATCTGACAAAGGCAGGAGCTGGCCAAACATGACCGCCAATAACTCTTACCATAATCAAGGGTCCGAGCGTAAGTTTCCACCAGGTGCAGACATCTATCCCACTCGGTACTTACAACTGTACAGAATCTGCCAACATGATTATTCTGTCATATGCCCAAGCTCGCGCCACTGGGGATACCTCTCTTGTCGGTCAATATGCAAGTTGGTATCTCCCGCAGCTTGCTATCTTTTCTGATGAGGATCATTGTAGTACCAACTTCTCAAGTCATGGGCAGACTACCTCCTGACCCCGGCGACCACCGTTTTCAACAACGGACAGTACGTCCTTCAGGGTTATATTCTGCTATATTACTCATGTTTATCGGTCGGAAAGGATGTCCGCCGACGGACTGATCATCGCGAATCAGACGAATCTCGCGATTAAGGGCATCATCGCGATCAAAGCCATGTCCATGATTGCGAACTTGACCGGGAACACCGCGGATGCCACGACCTACTCAGTATACCAGTTTTCTTCATCTCAGACTGGGCCTGTCTGAATTTATTTCCCAGGAGAAATCGCTAGATCTTTACACTCAGTGGAAGTCTCATGCATTGGCGGACGACGGACACATGCTGCTCGCGTATGGCGCCGACAGCTCGACCTTCTCTCATGGATACAACATCTTTGCGGACCTTTGGCTAGGCACTGGCGTCGTTGACTCCGACGTAAGTGTCCACGTCCCTCTGTATACGTTATCTATTCTCATATGATTCCAGGTAACAAGCGGTCTCTCTCATAAAGTCAACGACCTCCTCTCCTTAGGCTCACCCTACACACAATACGGCCTACCCATAGACAGTACCGCCACTGATCAAGTCCAATCAGGTGCATTTTTGCGCATCTCTCGTAGGCAGAAGTATCCTAAGCTGACGGTTTCACGTAGCCTGGAACATGTTCATCGCCGCTGCTGTTAACGACACGAAAACGCGAGATCTGGTCATCTCGCGGGTCTATGGCCGTGTAGCGATCAATACGACGGTTTCCACCTGGCTCTATCCCTTGACATGGAGCTCTACAAATCTTAACGCTTCCTCTGAGTCTGGGAATACGAGGTATGCTTCTCCCTTCCCTCAAACTTCGTGAGCTCTTACACTGCGCTTCACATGGCAGCCCTCGCCAGGGTGCCATCTTTGCCCCCCTCATTCTTTCGTATGCATTCTCATTTCTTATCGCTCGTCTCCGTACTGAGCGGCCGCCAACAGAGGCGTCGGCCCCAACACCTCCACATCTCCAGCTGTGCCTGGCACATCTCCCGCTGTGACTAGCATCCCCAATACATCCTCGCACCCTCACACCGCTACAATTGCGGGCGGCGCGGTCGGGGGAGTTCTAGGCAGCCTGGTGTTCGTCGGATTAGCCCTTTGGCTTTGGCGCCGTTACAAACGCACCCAGCGCCGCCTCGCTTACCCCAGCAGCGACACATCAGCCCAGAGTATGCCCAAAGCCGAACCTTTCACGATGCAAGACGCCTACATGCAGAGCACGTCCACCGGGTCACCGAGCGTCCTATCACCCAAGGATCTTCTAGTACGCCGGTATGCGACGCGCTTGACGCATGCGGACAGCCTTCCTTCCGTGTCCCAGGAGCCAGAGGATTTCCCCCCCGTGACGGCGCCCAGCAACGGACAAATCATCCTGGATCCGCGTGTCGATGAGCTGAGGAGAGATTTGGACGCACTCAGGATGAGAGCGGAACCTCCACCAAGCTATGCCAACGAGTAAAAGGACGGGCATGAGTCCTCCCACCTCATGTATCGATGTACTTAGTAGATGACCATGTGAAGCATGTTTTGGAAAAAAATTTCTTTCTTGTTCTTCCTCGTAGGCAGACTCAGCCGGGACAAAATCTGAAAAAGATATCCTCGTCCGCTGTGCGCTCGTACCGGCGGGTGCTTGGATCGGAGTCGAGTTGCTGTGAATGTAGAGACGAGAGTGATATGACGATTCGGACCAGCGTATGCGATTACTCCTGTCCTACACCAACCTCCCTGTGAGTCCTCCAGATTCCGGAGTGCATTTTGTTTCATATCCCAGTATCAGTCCCAACGGTCTCCTGGAAGTGCAACTTCAAAGTTGAAGTAGTCCGACAGCACGTGATATATCGTTATTCAAGGACGTTGAACGTATCCCGCTTGACCACCACCATCTCTTGCGGGCAAATGCATATAATCTACTATCTATTTCCGTCTTACTCGAAGACATCGTTTGGGCTCGTCTCGTCTACACATCCCCAAGATGTTGACAAGATCGTTTTTTCCCTAACCCGATTCGCAGGTTCGCGCTCGGGCGTGCAGAGCTCCTCGATTACCTGCAGAACGTGCGCTTTTCCGTCACAGATGTGAGCATCTTTCTCGCGTCTCGTCGCTTCCTTGGTATGCTTACGATGTGCGAAGGCGCCTGCAAACTTGAAGGACAGCTCAGCCAATGCCTGCTAAGACACGGGGACAACTGGCTCGACGAAGACTGGAATATTCGCCGTGTCTCCAACTCAGCCTCGTCGTCAAAAACAACGACTTCATATAGCTTCTGAGGATGTCCGCGAGGGAAGATCGTGAGAGGGCTAGGATACGCGGAGACGGCTCGTGTACAGTAAGGTACGTTTTTCGTGTGCGCATAACTCGGATCTAAGGCGTCGTCGCTCACGTCCATTTGTTGGCAGAGGGTGTATGTGGGGATCAACGCGGCCAAGGCTCGTGATGTAGACGGACTGATGGTCCAAGGACGAGTTCGTGGATGAGTCCCCGTTCGTGTGCGTCGACGGCATCGACGTGGGCGAGCCCTGGCAAGGGAAATGCATCAGGCGTTGGGCGCACAGTGACCGCACATCCACCTGCTCCTCCACCCCCAGTTCAAGGGCGCAAAACATATCATCACGCGTCCTGCGTACGGCCACCCCCAGGTGCCGAGGCAAAGCGAAGCGAAGCGTTTAATAGCAGGTGTGTGTCAATGTATGTCTCAAGAAGTACGCTGGGTCTTGACGGCATGGCATTGGCAGATTATACTTCGTCGCATTGGGTCGTTAATGTATTTCACATACGCGAAGGACCCACGATCCATCCCGCCTAGCTCCAGGGATCCGCCTTTCAACGCCCCGGCGATTTTCTTCTAACAGTAGGGTGCCCCTTAAACGCCGCCTCTCTTAATTAGTGTTCGGTGTCCTTTACCCGCACCGGCAGCATGTTTGCGGTTCACCATGCGAAGAGAATTGAATGGGGAAGACCAGAAAAATCACGATGGCATAGGCGGACCACCGTTAGGTTACTATGCTGACTCGGAATCATTGTCGGACGTTGTTTCCTACTGGATACTGCATGAAAACAAGCATGCGTGGTAGTCCTGTACTGAGACTAGGAGAAAGTTCTGGTGCGTTTTACTTGCTTGGGATTGAGTAAAGGTCTCTCTGAGCACAAATGATTCAGATTTCTTGGTCCGAGCACATACATACGCGAGCAGTTTCAACTGCCAACTCTGGGTTGGAGCGAATCAATCATGAGCGTGTAACAAAAGCTCGATCTGTTTCATCATCGTTCAAACGATGAATGCTCGGGGTCACTGTCACATCAACGCTGGCTTTGCAGCTGGGCACGGGAAGACCAGCAATGTGATCCAGTTTCGTTGCGAGGAAGAGCTTGGACTTGCGAGGAGGTGCAGGCTAGGAGCAACCGTTTAATAGATGTCACCCGCATGGTACGTTGCGCGACGTGGGAAGTTCGTGTCTACCGCAGGTGCGTCTATAGACCAAGTCACTGCTACTTACGTTCTCCCCGAGAAGCCAGACAGGAATCTGCGCCACGAACTTCGTGTAAAAACGATCACTCTACATAGCACGTACACCACTTGGCGCCACCTCCCGCGTTTCCAAATTCAACCTGCACCGACCGACTGTTATCGCATCCCACTGGGTCCAGGTCCTTTGTCTTTGATTCTGTGCCAAGTTAACTGACTTTCGACATATGTAGCGTTACGGTGGTTTTGGTGGCGGACCGACTACATCGGGGAAATAATCGCCGGATTTTTTGATGTGTTATGGTGGGGCATTCTATGCCGGGGTATCTGTAGGAACTGCTGACAGGAAGCGCCGATGTGTCGCTCAGACTTCCATTGCTCCATTGCTCCAGCATCATGTTCTGATGATTCGTTGCCAACTTGCCGCCGCATTCGTCTGAGCAACGTACTAAATAGTACGTGGTCTGCTTATGGTCAAACGACCCTGACTCTCAAGGGGTCTCTTTATGAACCGCTTCGCTCAACTCCCACCCGCGCACACTCTCCTTCACTCGTTCGCATATACTCTTCTCTTGTAAAATCCGGGGCATCATCACCATCTCCAGTTCCCACGAACATGAACCTTGTCCTTTATAGTTTCGCATACCTTTTTTTCATCGTGTGTATTCCTCGTGCCAGTGCACAGCAGACTTTTTTCCCCTCCAGCGTCCCCCTCTTTTTCCGCTCCCCATACGTTTACGCCTATATACGTACTGGAAATGGCCTCCTTCACTCCAACGTTTGGCCTCGCCTCTCTACCGATGTTCCCGCACGTTATTTTATTTCTTTCTCTGTAACGACACTGACTTGTTTCCTGGGCCAGTCCTTAGGATGGACCGGCCTGATCAAGGTCGACAATGGGACAACCTACTTGTGGTCGGGGGATACGGGTACGGTGGCTGGTACCAATAACACCGTACTCAAATACTTCACGGTAACACCGACGCGTACGATCTTCACGATCCAAGCCGGACCAATGGAATTGAACATCACGCACCTCTCTCCCATTGAGGTATGTATCGAGCTCGTTGATTTTCCCTTCGCCGACGCTGATCTTGAATCCTCCACGGGCAGCCGGACGACTTTGTGAAGCAGTCCATCCCCTTTTCTTACCTCTCATTCGAGGCTAGATCCACCGATGGTTCACCACATCATGTACAGGTGTACACAGGGATCACCAACGGCGAGTCGCTTTCTTCCTTCACGAATACTTGAGACTCACTGCATCAAACCAGAATGGCTCAGCACGGACCACACCCAAAATCACACTTGGGCAACGACACCGACAAAGAACGGCAGTCAAATACACTCGTTTAGCTACTCGACACCACAGGAGTTCAATGAGCGTGATGGTCTGGCATCGTGGGGTACGCCTTACTATGCAACCAGACAGGTGTGCCTTGTCGCACGAATACAATTCATTCTGTGCCTAACGTCCTTGCAGGGTAATGGTGTCACATATCGCATAGGACTTACCCAACCCGGTCCCACACTATTTGTAGCTCAAGGATTTCTCGACAATAGCATAGATCCTGGAGCTCCACGCGAAATCAGCCCTCGTATGTTGCCGTGATCGCATGAATCGTCTCTGAGGAGTCTAACATACGCATGCAGAGAATCAATGGACTTCGCTCACTTTTGCACATGACCTGGGGGCAATCGAGAGCACGTCAGCCCCTATCGTGTGGGCGTTTGGCCACACGTTTGACTCTGACAACACTTCTGCCATGCAATACCAAGATTTATCCGGAATTCCTCAGCGTCGAAGCTTGTACTACGTCACTCAATATTCCGACGATCACACCTTGGTGAAGTCCTCCGGGTTTCATTTTTAATCACCACTAACTGCGGGTCCAGATCGACGACTTTCTCAACGACTTCCCAGCTGCTCTCGAGCGCGCGATCCAGTTCGACGCGAATCTCACGAATGCTGCCGCCTCCACCATTCCCGGAACCGAGTACTCTAACCTCATCGCACTCGCGGCGCGGCAGGTCATGGGATTCACGTCACTCACCGTCAGCAAAGGCTCTGATGGTCTGTGGAACAAGTCAGATGTGATGATGTTTTGGCGCGATGTGGACAATGGGACACCTGAGTACGTCGTGCTCTTCCAATCACTGATGTTACCCACTCAACCCAGAGCTGTTAGGCAAGCCAATCCACCCGATGGTCTCTACGCATCCTTTCCCATGTTTTTGTATTTGAACCCGTCGTTGGGTGCACCGCTTCTCGAACCTCTGCTTCGCTTCCAGAACTCTCCTGCATACACAGATTCAACTCCGTACGCTGCCGCCAACATTGGTATATTGCTCCTTCCATGCGTTCATCTTGGGGTCGTCTTAACTGATCTGACAAAGGCAGGAGCTGGCCAAACATGACCGCCAATAACTCTTACCATAATCAAGGGTCCGAGCGTAAGTTTCCACCTGGTGCACACATCTATCCCACTCGGTACTTACAACTGTACAGAATCGGCCAACATGATTATTCTGTCATATGCCCAAGCTCGCGCCACTGGGGATACCTCTCTTGTCGGTCGATATGCAAGTTGGTATCTCCCGCAGCTTGACATCTTTTCTGATGAGGATCATTGTAGTACCAACTTCTCAAGTCATGGGCAGACTACCTCCTGACCCCGGCGACCACCATTTTCAACAACGGACAGTACGTCCTTCGGGGTTATGTTCTGCTATACTACTCATGTTTTGTCGGTCGAAAAGGATGTCCGCCGACGGACTGGCCATTGTGAACCAGACGAATCTCGCGATCAAGGGCATCATCGCGATCAAAGCCATGTCCATGATTGCGAACTTGACCGGGAACACCGCGGATGCCACGACATACTCAGTATACCAGTTTTCTTCATCTCAGAGTGGGCCTGTCTGAATTTATTTCCCAGGAGAAATCGCTAGATCTTTACACTCAGTGGAAGTCTCATGCATTGGCGGACGACGGACACATGCTGCTCGCGTATGGCGCCGACAGCTCGACCTTCTCTCATGGATACAACATCTTTGCGGACCTTTGGCTAGGCACTGGCGTCGTGGACTCCAACGTAAGTGTCCACGTCCCTCTGTATACGTTATCTATTCTCATATGGTTCTAGGTAACAAGCGGTCTCTCTCATAAAGTCAACGACCTCCTCTCCTTAGGCTCACCCTACACACAATACGGCCTACCCATAGACAGTACCACCACTGATCAAGTCCAATCAGGTGCATTTTTGTGTATCCCTCGTAGGCAGAAGTATCCTAGGCTGACAGCTTCACGTAGCCTGGAACATGTTCATCGCCGCTGCTGTTAACGACACGAAAACACGGGATCTGGTCATCTCGCGGGTCTATGGCCGTGTAGCGATCAATACGACGGTTCCGACCTGGCTCTATCCCTTGACATGGAGCTCTACAAATCTTACCGCTTCCTCTGAGTCTGGGGACACGAGGTATGCTTCCCCTTTTTTATGAACTTCGAAAACTCATCCTGCGCCTCCACTGGCAGCCCTCGCCAGGGCGCCATATTTGCCCCCCTTGTTCTTTCGTATGCATCTTTCGATTTCTCATCACTCTTCTCTGTACTGAGCGGTTACCAACAGAAACGTAAGGCCTCCCGCCCCCACATCTTCGACTGGGAGCGGCACATCTCCGGCTGGGAGCGGCACACCCGATGCATCCTCGCACCCTCACACAGCTGCTATCGCGGGCGGCGTGGTCGGGGGAGTTTTAGGCGGTGTGGCGCTCGTTGGACTAACCCTCTGGCTTTGGCGCCACCACAAACGCACTCAGCGCCACCTCGCTTACCCCAGCGGCGAGAGATCAGCTCAGAATATACTCGACACCGAACCCTTCACCATGCAAGACGCCCACTCGCAGAGCACGTCCACCGGGTCACCGACCGTCTTATCACCCAAGGGTCTCCTGGCACTCCGGCATACGACACGGCTGACGCATGCGACCAGCATGATCCAGGTGCCAGAAGATCTTCCACCCGTGACGGCACCCAGCAACGGACAAGTCATCCTGGATCCGCGTGTCGATGAGCTGAGGAGGGATTTGGACGCGCTCAGGCTGAGGGCGGAACCTCCACCAAGCTATGTTAATGAGTAAGAGGAAGCGTATCAATCTTCCTGCGTCCTATGTGTATTAGCGATTGGTATACCCGTAGGAGACTTTATGAGGCCTTGTGAATATATATGTTGACCTTCTTGACCCAACTCGCAGTATCAGTAGCCAGGCAGACGAAGGACGAATCAACGACAGGACAAAGTCTGCTAAAAGTGTCGAAGACGACGCGAGTCCGATGCAAACCTCCTGCGATTCCACAGTCTGCAAAGCATCACACGCACGAATCGCGCATCGAGGACTGGTCGTGACGATGTAGAAGTAGGCTTTGTCGTGCCAGCTACCGAGCAGCTGGAGCTGGCCGTCCTGGCCGTGGGGACCGTGAACCCTCGAGTGTCACCCCTTGCTCTCGAAGCAGGGACTTCTCCACCGCCTTGGACATGCCCGTGTCGACGGTGCGCGCAAGAAACATCTGCCTGAAGCTGCCCGCTGTCCAGGCGCTTGAACACCTTGAAATCGGTCTTAAAGAACTTGCGAGTACTAAAACTGTCCGCGTCTCGGGGAGCGTAGACCGTGCTGATTGGAGGGATACAATTATATTGAGAAGATTCAGTGTAGACCGTGGATACGCTGGACACCGAGTTCGGGAAGCGTGTAGTTACGTGCCCTTCTTCGAGAACAAAGACGAGGTCAGAAAGGTGAGTATATTTTTTCCGTAGACGAGCAGGCGGGGATCCGTCATCAAAAAGCAATCCAGAGGTGGGGACGGGGCCGATGATCGATGAAGCACTTGACGCGGAGCCTGAGTGAAAGGAGAAGATAGAGGGCGGGCTCGGGGAGTAGTGCTGCTGTTGGACCAGGGGGAGGCGCGAGGATCGCCGCCATGTCTCGCATCGAGGCGGCGTCGTTAATGATTTGCGAAACGAGCGACATCGGCACACACGTTGAGAATGCATGGAGGGTGGATATCGATCAAGACGATGAAGCGAAGCTAAGGGGCCTTGTAAGCCGCGAGAAATATGGCCTGCGCGGCAGGATCGAGGTCAAGTCGACGTCTCGCGAATCTGGATACACGGGCCGCACGATGCTGCACGATGCAGGAGTATGGAGGCCACGGAAGAAGGGTAACCTGATACCTAACCATCAATTCCCTCGCAGATAGGGCTGAGAGTTATGGACGTACGGAGAAAGCATCCTTGTAGGCAACAGCGGAGGTGCGTGTGCAGCTGAAAGATAGGCTGCTGCAAGATTTTTTGGATGGCGGTCGATAGCTGAAGGAACGAGGTGTCCGATACCAGGGTTGCGGTCGTTGTACAGGTGGTCATTTCACAGCGATATAAAATCAGCGCGCCTGTCCATTCTCGATCCCCAGTCAGAGACAAGTCGGTCTCTCTGACCCCGTCTGATTGTTGAATCGTTGGTGTGGGCTCAGGAGGAGAGGGAAAGAGAGAGGCGGTAGCCCGGACTTGGCATCTTCGTCGGAGGTATTGACTTGCAGGCTGACGTGAGGCGGCGCAGTGCGCACAGAGGCTGTCTTGGTGGAGGCGATGGTTCGGACGGTGTGAAGGTTTGGGATGACTGGATCGGATGCGACGGAGAGCTGAAAGATAGGCTGGTGCGAGATATTTTGGATCGTGGGCAAGAGCGGTAAGTCGATTGCTACAGCTGTTTCTGAAAAGCTTGGAACGCGTGAATGAAGCCGTGAAAAATCACGGAAATCCTCGAAAACCTTTGTAAATGCTTCGAGACCATCCATAGCCCTCTCTCTGCGTGTAGAGACCTCGTTCCTCTTTGTATACCTCCGCCAACCTCGTCCTCAGACCATGGGACGTAAAAAAGGCAGGAAAGCCGCTCCAAAAAGCGGTGTTGAGACCGATGGTGAGATCCACGGCAACAACTCCGTTGGTGACTCCCTCGATGGTCCTGTGTTGGTTCAAGGTGCCGGAGATGGCAATAGTGGTGAGTAAAAGATGTATATTCCTGGTCTCGAAGAGAGCAGGCTTACCTGGGCGACCTTCACCCTATTTGGGACACTTTTTCCTTTTCTGGATGTTCACCTCCTTCCTTTTCCGTCTCCTCCTGTTCGGCCGACGTTTGTTTTCGGCCGCACACCTAGTCACGTTTTATCGCATCTCTTGCGTCAATGTCACAGTCACGATATTTTTGTCTTCTGCCTTCATTTGCGCTCCGCCTTCGCTAGATTCGGGTAGCAAAGGGTGTTGTTGCAGGTTCAACTGTGCTCTATGTTGCCTTGGGAGGACACACGCACTGGAACCTGGTCAACATGCAAATATTCTGTCCGGCGACTTCTTACGCTGGATTTCTTGTTTACCTCCAAGATGAAGAAGGATATCATCTGATCGGCCCCGCCTCTCCAGAAGCCCTCGCCGAGGACGACAACAATCCGTATGTGACCTCCAGCTTCACGCTCAAACATGACATTCGACATACCTCTGTTCCGCCTTTCATGCACTATCGACTCGTCACCGCTGCTTGCAATCACCAACGCTTGGGGGACCCACTTGATGAACTTCCTCTCGGCAGACACATTTTGCGTTGGATACCCAGAATTCACGTTTATGCATCGAACCTGCATGAATCCCTCTTGGAGGGACACGACACCCAACACTGCGATCGACGCAGCTGTGGTGCGAGGGTTCCATGTGTTGGCTTTCGATGGAGGCAATCCTGTTCACTTCAAAGGTCAAGACAGCCCTACTGCCCTCACTTTATCCGTGCATTCGGTGATGGTGCATGCACGGTCGTGTCCTTACAGGACGAGGATGAAGCGACAGATTCGGTGTGGGACAAGAATGTCTTGTGGAGGTGGGGAGGGGACAGAGGATGTGGTGGTCTATGCCAGGGGGGTTCCACGGTGGATCATTGTGCCGTGGTACATCGGTGACAATACAAGATAGGGATGGCTGGTGGGACTGGGATATATACATATGTAACATGGATGTATGGAGTCAACTTCAATAATGTACTTAGTGTAAGTTTCAGCAGTGCGAGACCAGGATGTGCGCGGAGCGCTGTGGTATGTGAAGCATTATCCATACTGAATCGTTATAAGTAAGTAACAGAGTTCGTCAAGAACGTAAGCGTTGAACGAGGACCCCTGAAATTCCCTATAGAGCATTCATCCCAGGGTGACCTGTTTTCGGTGGTGCGCTGGGACAGAATTTGGGCCATTTTCGGTGGTTTACATGATAGATTTTTTCAAGTCAGCCGTTTTCAGTGGTTCTTAGACTATACATATCTAAAAATAGTCTAATTTCCCACGCCTTCGGCGTCGAGGTTTCCAGAGCAGAACTCTCATTTTATGCACAAGCTTGCTATAACATGCCTAGTTTGCTTCCATAGACCCATGGGAAGCAAAATATGCAAAATACTTGTGATTGGAACTGACAGATCCTCGGCGTGTTCAGATGCTTACCATTTTCGGTGGTGAAGATGGGACTTCGGACGGGCGGGTTCCTTTTCAGTGGTTCTTAGCTCCAACATGTCGGCCCTACGGGGCCCATTTTCGGTGGAGAGTACCATACATAGGTTCCCATAAGGCCCAAATTTTCGGTGGTCCGAGATGAATCATTTATAGGGAATTTCAGGGGTCCTGTTGAACGTTGAACGTCGACGTTGAGCATCCACATTTGAACACCATCTCCTGCAACTACGTGCTTATCATTATCTATGCTCCTTCCCCAACTCGCAGATTCGCGTTCGTGTGCCCAACCCTTCGACGATTCCATGCAGAACGTGCACTCCTTATGGAGGTGAGCATCTTCCTCGCATCCATTTTTCTTTCTTGGTATGTTTCCGAAGTCACCCTCGATGGCGCGCGCAAACTTGTTGATGCCCACGACAGCTGGAAACTTGAAAGAGAAACCCCCCCCCCGGAATGGCACCAAACCCGTTCATGCGACAGTCGGATAAAACCCACCCCTCGTCAAGTTCCCGTCGTCGTGCAGTTGAAAGCGACTTCGCGCAACGGCCAGGCAAGAGAGTGCGGTGAAGGATTTGAACTTTGAAGAAGAGAGGAGCCTCTGGCTTGTCGTCAAAACAGCGACGTCATGTAGCTCCTGAGGATGGCCGCGAGAGAAAATCATCAGAAGGGCTGGGATAAGTTGGACCCTCGCGAAGATGGCCCATGTGAGGTGCGTGTTTCGTGTCCGTGTAGCTTGGAGCTGGGATGTCGTCGCTCACGTCAAGTCATCGGCAGAGGGTGTATGTGAAGATCGAGACAGTCGAGACCGAGACGACCAAGGCTTATGGGCAAGATCTGTGCTATCGATAGAAGAACGCGGGAAGTTCTCGAGGCGCTCATGGACTGGTGGTCCGAAGAAGGATTCGTGGGCATGTCCCCGCTCGTGCACGTCAAGTACATCGATACCAGCGAGCCTTGGCAGGGAAGAACATCGGGTTGTGGGCGTACACCCGCCTGCTCCTTCACCTCCGGTTCAAGGGCGCAAATTACGTCGTCTCACGTACAGCACTCACGGTTGCCCGAGGCAAAGCGCAGTGTTGTGTTCCATCGCAGGGTGCTGTGGCAACGTAGGCATGAACAAGTACTCTGGGTTTTGACGGCGCGTTTTGGCAGGCTGGGTTTCGTCGCATCGGTTCGTCAATGCATTTCGCTCGCACCACCCATTCCGCCTAGTCCGATCGTCCAGCGATCCGCTTTTCAACGTCCTGGCGACTTATCTCTGGCGGGCGCGGCGTGAACATTTTCCCCCAGTTACTATCGGCGCCCCTTACTCGCACGGCGAGTCGCACCGGCTTTTCACCATGCGAAGGAAATTGACCGGGGGAGACTCAGAAGGTCACAATCAGGTTAACACGCTGACTCGGAGTCCTCATTGGGCCCTTGTCTCCTACAGGACACTGCACACAAGCAAACACGCATCTCGCGCGGGCGCGGTACTCAACGTACTCAACCTCTGAAGCTTAGAAAATTTTCTGGTACGTTTTAGCTACGATGTAAGGGTTGAGGCCTCTTTGAGCATATATACATGGCACAGATTTTTTTCGTTCGAGCACGCGAGTAGACTCGACTGTCAAATTTGCTCGATATGCCCGTGGATGGCCATGATGATCATAGAATAAAGGCATTACCTGCTCAACGCTCAGCCCCACTGAATATCAGCACCGGCTTCGCTTGACATTGGAAAAAGTAGCAACTCGAGTCGTCCCCTGATACTCGTAACCGGTTGCTTTTCGAGGAGGAGCTTGGACTTTACAGGATGTATAGGCTCTCAAACATCTCCCACTCCGGTACGTTATGCATACTTATGTGGCCACACAGGAAGTTTGTACCACAGGTGCATCTATGATCCAGGTCACTGTTACTTACGTTCTCCCAGAGCTTCGAGGGGCTAGGCAGAAACCCAGCCTTACGCCACTGAATTCAGATGAGTGGAAACAATCACCTAGCACGTGTACATAACACCGCCCACGTTTCAGACCGCACGCATTATTATCACGTTCTATCTCGGGCTCTTGGTCGAAGTCCTTTATGTATGTCCATGATTCTACGACACAACTCACATAACTCACGTTCGAAATATACAGTGTCACTATATATGGCGTTGGGGGCGGATTACCTGCCACCCCTCTCCTATCAGAATCGGGAAGCGAATCACAAGAATTTCTGATCAGCGATGCCATGATATGGCACTGGACGGCAGCGCGGGTACACCTCGTTTCTTAACTGCTGATGAGTCCCGCCGACTGCCCCGTTCGTCTGAGCGGTTTCCCAAGTTGTCCGTCCGTGTGAATGGATAGAACCGCCCTCTCAAAGGGTCTCCTTATAAACCGCATTGTCCTTTCCCCACTCGCACACACTCTCCCTGCTCGTTTGCATACTCTCAGATCTCAACGTTCACGGCCATGAATATCGCCATCTACCGTTTTGCCTACCTTTCCCTCCTCATATACGCTCACTTTCCTTTTTGTCGTGCTCAGCAGACATTGTTCCCCTCCAGTGTACCTCTCATCTTTCGCTCCCCTTACTTTTACGCATATATAGCCACTCAAAATGGCACCGTTCACTCCAATGTTTGGCCCCGCCTCGCCGGCCCCATCGCTGCACGTTATTTTCTCTGTTTTCCTCTCACCGACGCTGACCGTTTCCTGGCCAGTCCTTAGGATGGACGGGCCTGGTCAAAGTAGACAACGCAACAACCTACCTGTGGTCAGGGGATACGGGCTCTGTGCCCGGTACTACCGACACCGTCCTCAAACAGTTCACGGTCACACCTACTCGTACGATCTTCACGCTCGAAGCCGGACCGTTGGAGTTGAACGTCACGTATCTATCTCCCATTGAGGTGCGTGTCGAGCTCGTTGATGTCCCAACGCCGTCGCTGATCACCATCCGCGGGCAGCCAGACGACTTCGTGAGGCAGTCCATCCCTTTTCTTACCTTACGTTCGAAGCGAGATCCACCGATGGTCTCCTACACCAGGTGCAGGTCTACTCGGGGGTCACTGACGGCGAGTAGCTCTCCTTTCTTCATGCAAACCCAAATAACCGTGCCAAATAGAATGGCTGGATCCAGACCATTCCCAGAACCATAGTTGGGCAACCACACTGACAAGGAATGGCAATCAGATACACTCTTTTAGTTATCTGACACCCCACGAATTCAACGAGCTTGATGGCATGGCTTCGTGGGGCACTCCCTACTATGCGACCAAACGGGCGAGTTTTTTTTGTAACGGATTTGAAGTCACCTTACACCTGACATTATTGCAGGAGACCGGTGTCACTCACCGCATAGGATTTACCCAACCCGGTACAGCGCTCTTCGTGGCTCAAGGCTTTCTCGACAATAGCGTTGACCCCAACGCTCCGCGTATAATTCAGGGCGGCAATATGTACGTGGTTGTGATCGTCCAAACTTCCGACTGCTGATGCTAACGATACGGTGGGTGCGTAGATCCTTTACTTCCCTCACCTTCGCACACGACTTAGGAACGATCGAAAGCACATCAGCTCCCTGTCGTGTGGGCATTTGGCCGCACGCTCGATGCCTGCCACGACCTCTGCAATTCATTTCAGCACTTCTGCCGCCCAATACCAAGACCTATCCGGCGAACCCCCCCAGCGTCGAAGTCTGTACTACGTGACGCAATATTCCGACGATACCGTCCTGGTAAAGCCCTGTGTCCTCCTGGTCCTGTTTCCTTTCTATACCCCTGATCGCGCCTCCAGATTGACGACTTTCTCAACGACTTCCCGGCCGCTCTCGAGCGCGCGATCAAGTTCGACGCGAATCTCACAAGCGCTGCCGCTTCTCGGATTCCCGGCCCCGAATATTCTGATCTCCTCTCGCTTGCGACACGACAGGCCTTGGGACTCACGTTGCTCACTGTCGGCAAAGGCTCTGATGGCTCATGGAACGAGTCAGATGTAATGATGTTTTGGCGCGATCTGGGCAATGGGCCACCTGAGTACGTCTCACTTCTGTTACCGCCATGTCTCCCACTCAACCCAGAGCTGCTAGGCAAGCCAATCCACCCGATGGCCTTTACTCATCCTTTCCGATGTTTCTGTATTTGAACCCATCGTTGGGTGCGCCGCTTCTCGAGCCTCTCCTTCGCTTTCAAGCCTCGCCGGCATACACAACTCCGTACGCTGCTGCCAACATTGGTATAAGGCCCCTTCTACCCATCGATTCCAGTGTATCTTTAACTGGTCTAACAAAGGTACCAGCTGGCCAAACATGACCGCCAGCAACTCTTTGCACAATCATGGGACCGAGCGTAAGTTTTCGTGTTATCGTGCACGCATTTATCCTACTCAGAACTTACTTACACTGTAAAGAATCGGCCAACATGATCATACTATCATATGCCCAAGCTCGCGCCGCCGGAGATACCTTTCTTGTCGGTCAATATGCAAGTTGGCATCTTCCGCAACATCCTATCTTTTCTGACAAGGATCACTACAGTACCAACTTCTCAAGTCATGGGCTGACTACCTCCTGACTCCGACGGTCTCCGTCTTCAACAATGGACAGTACGTCTTTCGAATCTTCACCTTGCTATATTTCTCATGTTTCGCTGGTTGAAAAGGACGTCCGCCGACGGACTGACCACTGCCAACCAGACAAACCTCGCACTCAAGGGCATCATCGCGATCAAAGCAATGTCCATGATTGCAAACTTGACCGGGAACACCGCCGATGCCACAACCTATTCGGTATCCCAGTTTCTTTCATGTCGGCCTGGGCTCGTCTGAACTCGTTTCTGACTTTCAGGATAAGTCCCGAGACCTTTACACCCAGTGGAAGTCTCATGCATTGGCGGAAGACGGACACATGCTGCTCGCGTACGGCGACGACAGCTCGAGCTTCTCCCTCGGCTACAACGTCTTTGCGGACCTCTGGCTCGACACTGGCGTCGTGGACTCCGATGTAAGTAAAGACGCCCTTTCTACGCGTTACATCTCCTCATTTTTACGACAGGTAACCCATGGCCTCTCTCGTCAAGTCAACAACCTCCCGTCCAATAGCACCAAATACGGCGTACCCATAGACAGTACCGCCACCGATCGAGTCCAGTCAGGTGCGTATTGGGTGCACACCCTTATGGCCCAGGCAAGCTGACATCGTCGCATAGCCTGGAATATGTTCATCGCCGCGGCGGTGAACGACTCGACGACGCGGAGCAAGATCATCCGGCAGGTCCATGCACGCGTTTCGCTCAACACGACAGGACGATCAGCTGTATCCTTTGGCATGGAACTCCATAAACCTCACCACCGTCTCCGGGAACGCGAGGTGAGCCATTCCTTCCTGTGAGCTGTGACCTTCGTGAGTTCTTATCCACCCTGCTCCCGAGGGAAGCCCTCGTCAGGGTGCCGTATTCGCGCCCCTCGTTCTTTCGTATGTATTATTATATTCACTTCTCTGCACTCGTCCCCACACTCATCGCCCGCCCACAGAGGCGCCGTCGCTGAAACCACCGCCCCTGCAACTCCCCCATCTTCCGGGGTCAAGTCCACGTCTAAACGCCCCCCCACTGCTGCTATCGCGGGCGGCGTGGCCGGCGGTGTCCTCGGCAGCGTTATGCTCGTCGGCCTCGTCTACTTCCTCCTCCGACGCCACCGACGACGCACATCCCTCCATGAAAAGCCATCGCCCGAAACCACATACCAGACCGATCCCTTCATCATCCAGGACGGCCACCTGCAGAACACGATGGCCGGAGCGTCCGCCGCGCTGACCACACCAACGAACGCCGCGCTCTCGCCCAAAGCTCTCGTGGAGCTCCGCCGCGCGACGCACGCGGCGGGCATCCGTCCGGCGAGTCCTGTCACGGTCGATCCAGTGCCCCAGGACACGGAACCCGCTCCAGTCGTCCCGACGCCTGACCGGGCGGACGTCGTTTCGGAACGGAGCGCAGACGCGCGCATCGAGGCGCTGAGGCGGGAAGTCCAAGCGCTCAGGCAGAGGGTGGAGCCTCCCCCGAGCTATGTCGACCGTGACGGACGATGAATCTAAATAAGGCACTTCGTTTTATTTCTTGGGGGGGCCGTGGGCCCATCATGATGGTGTTTCATACTAGCCATATATTGCACTTACGGCTTCTTGAAGTAGTTGGAGTGCGGGTCGTGGTTATAATGTCATACGCCTCCATACGTCGAAGGGACTGGAAAGCGAGCAGACTTACAGACTGGATGCGTTCGAGAACAGAAGCTAAAGCGGGCAATCAGCTCGCGTCGTAAATACCA
Organism: Amylostereum areolatum; assembly: GCA_012932865.1. NCBI lineage: Eukaryota > Fungi > Basidiomycota > Agaricomycetes > Russulales > Stereaceae > Amylostereum > Amylostereum areolatum. Next base: position 159,298 of record SAXG01000044.1, on the reverse strand, counting down.
ACGTGCGCGGTTGCCAGAGGGCACCGACAACTGATGAAGTGCCATCGTATGTCGCCAGGAAGCTATGTACAGGAATCGCGGAAACGCGTAGCCTCGTGAGCATCAAGAAATGGCAGGAGATACGCACAGCATCAGCGGAGGTTACACTGGACTCTGCGGATGCGTGAACGGATGTCAGACACTGCGGAGGATCCTGAACTTGAGAAGGTTGACGAAAGTGTCTCGTCGGCCTCTGGGAGACTACTCTGCGGGCTACAGCGCGCTCTGGAGATCTGGAGAGGAGCGTGCGATTGCGGGAGATGAGGACGGCGCGACCAGTTTATCAACATCTTATGTGGATGGGAAGGAATCGAACTTGGATGGCTCAAGTTCACACTTACCTTGTACTTATGTACCTTGATGGCACGTGATATACCGTGTTTGACCTTTTGAACCGTAACGCCCACGCTTGCTAAAACATAAGCTTGGTCAGTGACCACCATCCCCGTTGTGCTCTACAACCGCCTTCTGCAATTTACCCTTAACCCCCCCCCCCCCCCCGGAACGTTGCGCGAACATAATATAAGTTACATAGCCGACATACTCACATCCCTCAGGCATCGGTATCATTTGGGCACCATCGTAAAGCTATGCGGCGCCGTCCACGTTCTAAACTGCATATGTATCAATACTCCGTGTCCCGGGCCTCGATGATTACAACCACCACCACTTCTCTGGGTCCGAGTTCCTCAAGTACACAAGGCAAAGCGCAGTGTTGCGTTACGTCGCAAGGTGTGTTTCAATATTTGCCTGACCAAGCACGCTGGTTTTGACGGCGCGTTTTACCTAGTTGTACTAGACACTGCATACTTGTGCGTACTTACGCAGCCGCGCGGGAAGTGCGACCCTAGGTGCATCGACGCAAGATGTAGTGTACGCCACTGAATTTGGTCGTGCGGAAAGAATCGCTCTACCTCGTGCACTGCTGCCCACGTTTCAGACCGCACGCATCGTTATATCACATCACATGCCTTGGTCTGAGTCCTTCCTTTCTGTTCTTGATCCTACGATAAATTAACCGACTGTCACATCGTGCAGCGTCTCTGTGACTCTGGTGGTGGGCTAACTACCCTCTCCTGCCCGGCTTTCCTTTCGTCGCCCCCATCACAGTCAGGAATGCATTTTTTGATGAGCGACACCATCATATGGCGTTGGATGGCAGTACAGGGGACGTGGCGTCTGACACTTGGCTGTTGACGTCGACGAGCCATTCGTCTCAGTGACTTCCTAAGTTGTCCGTAAGTGCATCAACGGATCATGCTTCCCTATCAAACGGTCTCCTTATATCTGAACTCTTTGTCCTTTTCACATTTTCGCCTACTCTCACTGCTCGGTCGCATACATAATCACCACGCTTCCCAGCTTCAGCGTTCACGGACATGAACGTCGTCATCTATGGTTTCGCTTACCTCTCCCTCTTCATATGCGTTCACTTCCCTTTTGGTCGCGCCCAGCAGACATTTTTCCCCTCTAGTGTCCCCCTCTTTTTCCGATCCCCCTACCTCTATTCATATCTCTCCTACTGCACATGGCACCACTCACTCCCACTCATGGCCTCGCCTCACCGGCGCTGTTGAAGCACGTTATCACCACTCTCTTTCTGTAGCGACGCTGACACTGTCCTGGACAGTCCTTAGGATGGACGGGCTTGATCAAAGTAGACAACGGAACAACCTACTTGTGGTCAGGGAACACGGGTACCGTGACTGGTACTACCGACACAGTACTGAAATACTTTACGGTCACACCGACGCGTACGATCTTCACGATCCAAGCCGGACCTTTGGAATTGAACATCACGTATTTATCTCCCATTGAAGTACGTGCCGAACTTGTAGATGCCCCAACGACGACGCTCATTGTTCTCCTTGGGCAGCCGGACGATTTCGTGAAGCAGTCCATCCCGTTTGCTTACCTCGCGTTTGAAGCTCGATCCACCGACGGCTCCCCGCATCACATGCAAGTGTACACAGGGATCACCGGCGGCGAGTCGCTCTCTTCTCTCCTCGATAAAAGTGCTTGAATGACCATACCAAAACAGAATGGCTCAGTTGGGACCATACTCAGAACCACACTTGGGCAACGACGACGACGACAAATGGCAGCCAAATACACTCATTCAGTTACTCATCTCCCCAGGAGTTCGGCGAGCTTCACGGCCTGGCATCGTGGGGTACACCCTACTATGCAACAAGACAGGTGTGCTCCGTTGTGTGGATTTACTTCATCTTGGATCTGACGTCCTCGCAGGGACCAGGAGTGACCTATCGCATAGGCCTTACCCAACCCGGTCCCACACTTTTTGTAGCTCAAGGATTTCTCGACAATAGTGTAGACCCACAAGCCCCGCGCGAAATTGGCAACGGCGGTACGTTGCTGTGATCACCTTGATCGTTTCTAAGCTCACATTCCGGCGTGAAGGCAATCAATGGACCTCCCTCACTTTCGCGCATGATCTGGGGACAATCAAGAACACGCCGGCCCCTGTTGTGTGGACATTAGGCCACACGTTTGACTCTGTCAACACTTCTGCTGTTCAATACGAAGACTTGTCCGGCAACCCTCCTCAACGCCGAAGCTTGTACTATGTCACTGAATATTCTGATGATCACGTCTTAGTAAAGTTTCCCGGGGGTTATCGATATCCTTGATCACCACTGACTGCGTCTCCAGATCGACGATTTCCTCAACGACTTCCCGGCCGCTCTCGAGCGCGCGATCAAGTTGGACGCGAATCTCACGAACGCTGCTGCCTCTACCATTCCCGGAACCGAGTACTCTGACCTTATCGCACTAGCGACGCGGCAGGCCTTGGGATTCACGTCGCTCACCGTGGGCAAAAGTTCCGACGGTTCATGGAACACGTCAGATGTCATGATGTTTTGGCGTGACCTGGGCCAGACGCCGCCTGAGTACGTCTCTCTTTCCCTCTGCTAATCCAGTCCACTCAAATGAGAATTCGTAGCCCAGTCAACACGCCCGATGGCCTTTACTCGTCCTTCCCCATGTACTTGCACTTGAACCCGGCATTCGGTGCGCTGCTTCTCGAACCTCTCCTTCGCTTCCAAGCATCGCCGGCATACACAGTGCCATACGCTGCCGCCAACATCGGTATAAAGCTTTTCCCATACGTTTATCTCAGTGTTGTCTTAACCGATCTAACACAGGCGCGAGCTGGCCAAACATGACCGCTAGCAACTCTTCCCACCAACAAGGGGTTGAACGTAAGTCCACACCTCGTGTGCACATCTACTATCTTGCTCGCCACTTACGCTCTACAGAATCTGCCAACATGATCATTTTATCGTATGCTCAAGCTCGCGCCGCTGGTGATACCTCCCTTGTCGGTCGATATGTAAGTTTGTATCTACCACAGCCTCCTATATTAGTTGACGAGGATTGTTGCAGTACCCCCTCCTTAAGTCCTGGGCTGATTACCTCGTGAATACGACACTTTTCACCTCCAGTAGCACCCCCTTCAGCGATAGACAGTACATCATTCACAATATCACTCTTCTAAGCCGCTCATGCTTTGAATAGGGTGTCCGCGGACGGACAGAACATTGCGAATCAGACAAACCTCGCGGTCAAGGGCATCATTGCGATCAAAGCCATGTCCATGATCGCGTCCTTGACCGGGAATACCGCCGACGCCACATCCTACTCGGTAGGTCGGCCTCCTTCATCTCCGGCCGTATGAATCCTAACTCCTCTCTCAGGATAAGTCTCAAAATCTGTACGTTCAGTGGAAGGCCCACGCGTTGGCGGCGGATGATCACCACATGCTGCTCGCGTACGACGACGAAGACGGCTCGAACTATTCCCTTGGCTATAATGTCTTCGCGGACCTTTGGCTCGACACCGGTGTCGTGGATTCCGATGTAAGAGTCTTCGTCCTTTCCCTCACATTATTCCTTCTCATTTGGTACCAGGTAACAAGCGGTCTCTCTGGTCAAGTGAACAAACTTCTCTCTTCACCTGCAACACAAGTCGGCCTACCCACGGATAGTACTGTCTCCGATCGAGTCCAATCAGGTGCTTTTTGAGTATTCCTTCCAGGCAGAACCGTTGTAAACTGACGGCTTCATAGCTTGGAATATTTTCCTCGCCGCTGCTGTCAACAACTCAGAAACGCAAAGCCGGATCATCTCTCAGGTCCATGGACGCTTATCAACCAATACGACTGACGACCAGCTCTATCCTTTGACATGGAGCTCGGAAAATCTTTCCACTCTCACTGGGGACACCAGGTAGGCTTTCCCCTTGTCGTGAACCTCGTGAGCTCTTATCCTCGATTTCGAATGACAGCCCTCGCCAGGGTGCCGTATTTGCCCCCCTTGTTCTTTCGTATGCACTGTCTATCTCTCATCACTTGTCTCCGTACGTACTGAGCCGCGACCAACAGAGGCGCTGGTCCCCGCAGCCCCACACCTCCGGCCCCGAGCGGCAGGTCCACCGCATCCTCGCACTCCCACACCGCTGCTATCGCGAGCGGCGTAGTCGGGGGTGTTCTTAGCAGCGTGGCTCTCGTCGGACTGGTGCTCTGGCTCCGGCGCCGCCACAAACGCACGCAGCGCCGCCTCGCATACCTCAGCGACGAGACAGCAGTCCAGGTTATCCCTGACGCCGAACCTTTCATCATACAGGATGACTACTCGCAAAGCACGTCTACAGGGCCACCGAACGTCCTATCTCCTAAAGGCCTCCTGGCACTCCGGCATACGACACGCTTGACGCACGCGGCCAGCATGACCCAGGTGCCAGAGCATCTTCCCCTCGTGACGGCGCCCAGCGGGGGACACATCGTTCTGGATCCGCGGTTCGATGAGCTGAGGAGAGAAGTCGACGCGCTCAGGGCGGAGCGCGCTGAGCCTCCGCCGAGTTATGTGAATGACTCGGAGTAAGGAAAACGGGCATGAGTCCCTCCACATGTTGTATCGATCGGGATCGCGGCAGTACATGCTCATGCGAAGCCTGCTTTGAATATAACACTTGCCTTCTTGATCTGAACACTCGTAGGTAAACTTTACATGATAACAGTATGCTCGTTCGCACGGAGTCGCAGCCTCTCGCAAATGTAGAGACGAGGGATAAGTAAGACGGGACCAGCGCATGAGCATACACCTTTCTGAGACCTTCGGAGTGCACGCTGGCTGGGTCTCGACGTGCTCGCCGTCGAAACGTTGAACCTGGAAAACGCTCCTTGGAGTGCGCGCGGTGAAGTGCGGGTCGTGGTTATGATTATGCGCCTATGCGTGGAAGAAATCAAAGAGCGGGAAGACTTACGGGGTTCAAACAAAGCAGCCAAAAAAAAAACACCCTACTCCCATCGCCGATGTTGTTTATACCATGCCGAGACACTGTCCACGTATTGTTCCCACTCTGGGAGTGAGGTCAAATCCTGCTATAATCCACGAAAGCACGAGCGGCGAACCTTTTCCTCCTGGCCAAACCTCAGGATACCATTGTTGGAGGTGGTATTTCACGTCCCTGCACACTGACCTCATTGTCTCTTCGGGTGAGCCCACGTCCGGAATCGTGTCGGCTATCCGGACAACATCAGACATCCATGTAATGGGGTAGTCTTCTCCGAGGATACGAATATATGCTAAAATCCAAAGCACACGTAAGAACGGGGAGCCGACGAACGGAGTAGAAAAGATACGTACGAGGTCTCCAGATGGCCATATGATAGCCCAGGTTATACAGCTCCCTGCAGCCAAACTCTTCCTCATCTTGTAGTTCGATGTCGCCCAGACGCATACGGTATCTTCGTTTACACTTCTCCTTCGTGGCGAGGGCGAAGTCGATGATTACGGGGTTTCCGTTGTGGTTTAGGATGTTTTCTTCGATGAGATTATTGTGGACGATATCTAGCCGATGCAACGTTTTGACCGCCTCGACAAGTTTCATCCTGCGAAGATAAATGATTACAGGTACGTCATGTAGAAAACCCGTCAGTACGCACTTGAAATCCACGCTGACAATGTTGAGACAGTCATTTGGGGTGACTGGTTCGCCGCAGTGTTCAAGAACAAGGCATGCGTAAGGTTCCCTTTGTGGTTGACGGTGGTACATCCCGTGACAGCGGGGAAGCCAAACACCTTGGAAGGGGCTGAGCGTTCCGTTGTAGAGTTGGTGCTCCTTCTCAAGAAGGTCGACTGCCGATCTGGTCATGGCGCATTTGACGACAACGCGAGAGGTATGTGAAGGATCGCCGTCTGCAGGTGAGAGGTCCCCAGAATAGATGTGGTGATTCCTGGACCTATGAATGAGGGCCACGTTGGTCACGACCGTGTCGCCGGACGATTTCGGGGACGCATTGAACCGATACGGTTGTTTGTAGATTTTCACCACAAGAGTCATGGCACTGGGCGGGCGGAGGGAGGGTCTTTGGGGGGAGGCGGTCTTGGGAACGGAGGCGGTCTTGGGAATGGAGGGCGGAGGTTTTGAGGATGGAGGGCGGAGGTTTTGACCTTTGAGGATGGAGACACAAAGAGACAACAAAGAAAAGCTATAAGTTGAACATAGGTATACGTGACTCCAAATGGCCCACGCGTGGTCTACTAAGGCCTCGAGGCTCGTGTTCACGCCACGTGACTTCGATGGGCCCGCGTCGATGCAACCTCGGTTTCTTGAGCCTTTAGCCGACAGCATTGGCCGGGCCCACGACCAACCCACGACTATGTCTGTGCAGTTACGCGCATGGATGAGCATGGATGTGCCCTCACAATAATGTAAGTACATACTATGTTTCCCAGTGCTTATTTTTGTACCTGAGAACATCAGAATGGCCCAGCATTTCTTGTGGGTGTGTCCGTAATACCGTTTCGACTCCGTGGCAGTGGGTACCGGCCAGGCCCACGGCTCCTTTGACCTGGATTTCCTTATCGAAAATGGGATGCCATACGATCTGCGTTTGATACTAGCGAGACCGGAATATACCAGGTACTCTCACCAACCGACCGTCCAAAGTATGATCAACGCATCCCGATTTTTTTCACTGACCTGGGTCTGGCTGCGAAACGAGCGGAGACGAGAGATTTTCACAGGCGCAAACAGACGAACGGGGTTTACGGGACACGCGTGTGTGTAATAAGCGAGCGTGCGGTGCGGGTGCGGGATATATGTAACGTGGACGCACCGCGGGGGTCGACAAGCTGATGCTGTAGTAAGCTATGAGGAGATTTCCTCGCGGTCCAAAAGAAATCAAGAGGTGAAACAAGTGGAAACGCGTGCGGGCGGAGAATCGAAAGCGAAAGGAAAACAAAAGAGACGACGCGGAAGTGGATCCAGAAACGCGAAAAGAAAGGGGAGGAGGGGGGGGAGGTGGAAGCGTGCGCCTCTAGCGCGTCGAGCGAGGGCGTTTAGTGTACAAAGCCGTGAACAAAAACAAACCCAAACGACCGACCCCACCGCCGACCGCGACCGAAGATGATCCTCTACGCGCCAAACCAACCCATGCGCCATCGCGCCAAGGGCGGTCCTTCTTTCGCGCACAACGAGCTACCTATCGTCCAAAGCATCGAGCAGAAAAAACAGTGCGCCAGACAAGAAGACCGACCCCTTCAAAACGGCATCGGCGCCCTCCGCACCGCGGACGGCAACGGCGGCACAGGCGGGATCGCCCACGACTCCCCCTCCGACGCCTGCTCCCGCATCATCGCGTCCACGCGCTGCACGAAGCGCTCGCGCACGCTCCCGCTCTTCTCGTCGTCCAAGAAGCTCGCCCGGCTCCAGACCGAGCCCCGCGCGCCGCCCTCGCCGAAGTAGTACGAGTCCACGCCCGTGCTGCGCACCGTGCGCGCGTCCGACTCGGGGTAGATCGAGCGGTCGTCGGCCTCGGAGGAGGAGGAGGGGGTGGAAGGCGCGAGGGAGAGCGAGAGGGCGGAGTAGAGCGAGTCGCGCGCGACGGCGTCGGTGGGGACGGAGAGCAGGCCCGCGTCGCTGTCGCGCGCGTGCGCGTTGCGGGGGGAGAGGAACGGGCTCGAGGGCGCGGAGGTGTCCGCGGGGAAGAAGAACTGGGCGACGTCCGAGCGGATGTCCTCGGCCGCGGAGCCGTCGCGCGCGTGCGCGTGCACGACGAGCACGGGCGCGCGCCCTGGGTCCCGCGGAGCGTACGTCGTGCGCGCGTCGTCGGCTTCGGAGATGAGTTCGCGCGCGGAGGGCGAGGAGGAGGGGGTGCGGCCGCCGCCGCGGGCGGAGGAGGGCGTGGGCATGGGCAGGAGGCGTCCGCGCTCGTCTTCGACGGTGATCGCGGCGGGGCCTGCGCCGCGGCGTTTGGGGACGAGGCTGGCGTGGCGCACGAGCAGCTGGGAGTCTTCCTGCGGGAGGACGGGCTTCGCGGGGAACGGCGATTCGCGGCCCCGCAGGATGGTCGGGATCGGCTGGGCGAAGAGGCTCGGGCCCGGGCTCGGGCCTCTGCTCCCGCCCGCGCCTCCGCCGCCAGGTAAAGGGCTGCTCGCGCCGGTGCGGTTCGTGAAGGACACGGGGGGCGCGGCTTGGCGCGCGGCGAAGGAGTACGGGGAGGCGCCTGGGGAGACGGGCGTGGGGGCTTCGATGGTCGGCTGATCGGGGAGGGAGGGAAGAGGGCCGGTGGGGGGCGGGGTGGGCGGGGGTACGTATTCGAAGCGGGCGCGGGAGGGGCTCGGGAGCGGGCTCGGGGGCCTGTCGGCGGTGGAGATGCCGATGCGCAGGGGGCGAGGGAGGGGCGAGGACACGATGTAGTCCGAGGAGGAGACGATGCTGTAGTCCGAGGGGACGGGCGAGGGCGCGGGGCGGGCGATGAGCGGGGCGAGCGAGGACGGGTTGCGGAGGGGGGAGAGGGCGCCGAGACGCATGGGGGCGGAGATGGCGAGCGGGGGGGAGAGGCGGGGGTGCGAGGGGGAGGCGGGGGGCGGGGCGTCGTCCGAGGCGGCGGTGGAGTGGCTGAAGCGCGTGGAGGGGGTGAAGCGTACGCCGCGTCTGGCCGAGGACGGCAGGGAGAACGCGGCGGGGTCCTCGGCGCTCGTCTGGGAGAGCTCGTAGCCGTCGTAGGCGGCCTCGTCGTCCTCGGAACCCGCGGGTTCTGGCGCGTAGGCGGGGTCGTCGAGGCTCTCGAAAGAGCGTGGGGCGGCGGCGGCGGCGGCGAGCGGGGTGGCGCTGCGGGAACGTTCGTCGAAGGAGGAGACGGAGCCGGGGACGGGGCTACGGACGAAGCGGTCGGCGATGGGGAGGGGCATCGGCGTGGGCGTGGGCGGGGCGGGCATGGGGGGTACGGGGGGTGGGGGTGCGCGTTGGAGGAGGCATTCAGACCGCTGGACTTTGAGGACTTGGACTTGAGGCGGAAAGAAGGAGCGTTTCTTCTTGGAGGACTCGGAGAGGTAGCCGCCGTCGCTGTCGTTGGCCTGGCCGCCGCCGTCGATGGGGAGGGCGCCGGGTTTGCGCTTCGTCTTCGTCTTTCTCCTCTTGGTGAAGTCGGAGAGGTAGCCGCGGTCGGACTCGTAGTCGGATTCGGCGGGGGCGGAGGGTTTTTTGGAGGACTTGGGTTTTGGGGCGGCGTCGGAGAGGTAGCCGCCGTCCGAGTCGTGGCCAGTCGGTTCTGCGGGGTTTGCGGAGCTTGTTGTGCTTCGGAGCGGGCGGGGGCAGGATGCGGGTTTGTGCGGCGGGGGAGGGGCCGGGGTGGTAGGGAAAGTCGAAGGCGGGGGAGGAGGCGAAGGCGGCGGGGGAGGAACGGTAGGGATTGGAGGGCGGGCTGTCAGGGAAGGCGGAGGGGCTGGATTCCTCGGAGGTGGCGGTGTCGGCGTAGGTGAGAGCGGGCGAAGGCGCGACCTGGAGGAAAGAGCGGTCGGAAGGGGGAGAGGGAAGGGGAGAAGGGGGAGACACGCACGTCCTCGTCCTCGTCTTCCTCGCGCACGGAGTCGTTGAACATCCAGTTTTCGACGGTGCGGCTGGAGCCGAAGCCGATGGCGATGGCGGCGTCGAGGACGGAGGCGCGGAGGGCGTTGGAGTCGCGGTTGGGGTCGAGGGGGCGGGGCGGGCGGGGAGGACGGCGGGTGGGCGGGGCGTTCATCGGGCGGAGGGGAAAGGGCGAAGGGCGAGAAGAGGGGGGAAGGACCTGCCATTGTAGAAAAGAACGGGGAATTCAAACGGAAAGGAGGGACATGAGAAAAAACGAATGGGAGGCGAGGCGAGCGAGCGAGCGAGGCAGGCCAACGCGCGCTTTCTTCAACTCGCCCCACTTTCCCTCGGTCTCTATGCCATCACCCCCATCACTTCCCGTGCCTTCTCATCCCGCCTTCTCCTCGTCCGTATAAGTACGTGCTCGCTCTCGTCCTCGACGCTCTCCTTCTCTTTTTTCAGGTCGCCCTCGAGCAAGCCCTGAAGCCGTGCGCAACCCTCGGACCTTCGACGCTCGTCGGCCTCGGACTCGTCCGTCCACTATGCCCCCACCGCGGTCTCTTTCATCTTGGGCGGCAAGGACGTTATCCTAGGTCGTCATGGCACATACAGGATCTCACCACGACCACTTTCACCCTGCTTATCACCTCCTTCCATCATCAACCCCACCTCCTCCCCCGCGCAACGTGTACGCCCCCCTCTCCCGCAACCCTATCTCATCTTCAGATTCGCGGACGCATATGTCCTGGTCCCCGTTTCGGTCCTCGCCCACATCCTTCGCCTCTCCCCGGTCCCGGTGCACCCACATCAAACAAAAATCACGGTCGGCATGTCGAATGTCAATGCACGCCGTGATCGTCTCTCTGCACCACACTCGTGCTCGGCGTCCGTGAACTTGCCGTCATCTGCACCCCGATAGGCCCTCCCTTCTTCCCCTTCGCCCAGGCCACATCGTCATGCACTGATACACGCCCACCCGCGAGGCGTCCGTCACTCACCCCATGTCCAAACCGCTTCGTCACCGTGTTCTCTCTTCCCCCCACCATATTGCGCCCGCTCCGTTCCTTCGCGCGAAAGAAATGCCTCCGCTGGACGAACTTCGGAGTCCCGCCCGTCCGCAGAGGTGGATGAACGAAGTGTGCGATAGCGTCGACGATGTATGCGGTAACTCGCACCACCGGCCGTGCCCGATAAATAAATCAAAAAGTGGATGCACCCGTCGCCTGAGAAGATGCAAACCGCCGCCTATGACATCGACGCCCACACCCCGTCGCAGATGCCCGCGTGCCGCAGATCCGTCGGGTCTCTCGGTAATCCACCCGTGCTCGATCCCGGCCTTGTACGACCAATCGTCCCCCTCCTCCGTCTTCCACGTCCACTGGATCCACCCGCTCCCGCGCTCGAACGCGATCACCTGATCCCCATTCAGCCGCCGTGCCCCTCCGAAGAAGGACGAGAAATCGCACCTGGGTTTCCCACAGCTTCCGCAGCTCGACCTTGTACTCGTCGCTGAACGACGACCCCACCCCCGTCTTGCCCTCGCAGCTCCCGAGCGCCGGAACGCTCGCGTCGTGCGTCCCGTCCCACCGCGCGCCCACGCCCCGCCCGTTCAGGTACTTCGCGCAGTCCGTCATCGCCGGCGTCCACTCGCCCACGATCGCCCACATGTTCTGCGTCGCCGCAAACTTGGCCAGCGCGGGGCCGCGCGCGCAGAGCGCGTCGATGTGCTCGGTGGTGTTGCGCGCGAGGAGCTGTGGGTGGGGGGTCAAGGATTGGGTCGTTGGGAGAAAGGGGGAGGCCGTACGGTGTTGTCGAAGACCTCGTAGATGTGCGTGTCCAGGGCCATGCCGACTTTGCCCTCGGCGAAGCCGTGCCAGTAGTCCAGGGGCTGGAACGCGTCGTGGATGAGCACGACGGGGTCCGAGGGGGAGGTGCTTTCGGGCCTTCCGCGTCAGTCTTGTCATCTACCCGACGCAAGGAACCACACGCACCGGATCGTGGCGTACGAGTCCCGCCAGTACTGCTTCGTCACGTTCAGGACGAGCTCGCCGTAGAACCCGGCGGGTCTGCGCCCTCGTCAGCACGAGCGGGGAGGGGAACGCCAAAAGGGAAACGCACTCGTTCAGCGGCGCGATGGCGGGCGCGACGGCGGTCTCGAGCCCAAACTCGCCGACGATCGCCCCGAGCACGGCGTTCGTCCGATCGACGTTCGCCTGCCTGTCCTGCCACGTCGGGCGGTCGCGCTTCTGGCCCGAGTTGTCGAACCCGTTCTGGCTGCCGGGCGCGCCGTGGAGGTCGATGACGACCTTGAGCGCGTGCTTTCGGGCCCACTGGAGCGCTTTGCGGAGGTAGGGGAGTTGGCCCTGGACGTAGGGCTCGCCGCCGGAGACGTCCCAGGCCCAGTAGCCGATCGGGAGGCGGACGTGGTTCAGGCTGGGGTTCGGGTCGATGGGGTGAGCGCGCATGCTAGGGGGGGGGGGGGGGGGAAGGACGCACCCGACACTGGCGATTTGGGCGAAATCGGCTTCGGTGATCCAGGTGTCCCAGTGCGCTTTCAGCGCGGCGCGGGCGATCGCGGGGTCCTGGTACTGGCCGAAGGTGTACTCGTCGACGATGGCGGCGTTGCCGGTGTTGTCGAACAGGCTCGGGGTGAGCCAGGGCTTTTCGCCGGGGCGGCGCCGTCAGCTTGTTTTTTTTGTTTTTGGAAGAGACGGGAAGGGGAAGAGACGCACCTCGAGGACGAGCCAGCCGCCGAGGTTGACTCCGCGGACTTTCTCGGAGCCGTAGGGGAAGCCGGGCGTGAAGTCCGCTGTGTTGGCGGCGCGGGGACGGAGGTGGGGAGGGAGCGTGGCGGCGCGGGCGAGGAGGGCGGCGGTGGAAAAGAACGTGAGGGCGGTGGCGAGCGAGGCGAACATCGTCGCAAAGGGAAGGAAAGGAAGGGAAAGGAAAGAGGGGGGGGCGGGAGAAGGAGAAAGAAAAATGGGGGGCGACGGTGGCGAAGGGGGCGGGGTTTTATAGGCCGTCGATGGCGATCGGGTTGGAATGGATGGCGGTCAGCATTCTGCAGGGTGGCAGACGCGTGCGCCGTCGTTTCCATTCCGATCTCTGCGTTGGAAATACATACTCACTTACCGGCCGGGAGGGGAGTCATTCGATTGGATGAGTGCCGCGGGCTTTTTCGAGGACGCTTGGCAGGTTGGCGTGGGCTAGACGCGATCCAACTCGACCCCGCGTACAAGACAAATGTTGATATGTGATATTTGATGCGCCTCGGCGAGCGATGCGTTCCGTTCGACGGTGAAGGGGGGGATCGGCTTTAGTACGAGCAGAAGCCGCCGCTAACGAGTGCCAGTGTCTCAGTCTGGTTGGTGGTCCCGTTCGAGGCGTTGCGCGAGGAGGCTGTTTTGCGTTGTGCGACAGAGCAGATGGCATCACGAAGAAGGGCGAGCAGAAAACGGAGAACAAGTTGGATAGGGACGCGGGAGCTGCGGTGCATATTGTTGCATTTGAAATGGGTCATGTGACCGCGTTTGCGAGGACGGCTCTGAATCGCTCGGCGCCTTCGCTCGAATCGCTGAAACGTACCATCATGATCGTGTTTTCCTTTGCGGTGGTCTTACTTCCCACTCCTTCCTCTCTCCCTGCCAAAGTGGTCAGCTGAAAGCTTCTTAAACAGCGCTACTACCGTTCTCTCCCAATAGCATTCGTTGGTTCTGGTTCCAGAAACGCGTACAAGTGGTATTCCATGCACCGTCACTGTGAGTAAATGCGCGCTGACTACGCTCAAGCCTCACACGAAGGCCGCTTTCGCGAGTTCTGATGCAGATGTACGGAGCTTGTGACAGCGTTCATCACGTCGCCGAAGGATAGCAAAGGAAAGATGCCGTTATATACATCCATCAAGCCCCCATATCAGGTTTCCCCCCTTGCCTCGTTTCCTGCACATCCCCACCCGTCCCTTACTTTGAAGGCGGGATCCTACGTCTCTGCAACTCCTGCATCGCCAAGGTCGACGGGCACGACATGCTCACCCATGCGATCTTCGCGCCACATGCCGTTGGAGGGCTCCTTGCGCGGTCCCTCCAGCTCCTGCTCGTCATCTCGATGGCGACCCGATCTGGCGCACAGCAAACCTTCTTTCCCGCCAACGTCCCTCTCGCCGCCCGCTCGACGTACATGAGCTCCTGGGTCAGCACCCAGGCCGGCAGCGTCTACTCCCACACATGGCCCACCACCTCCATCGGCCCGGTCCGTACATATTCGCTGCCAATATTCACATGTGCGCCTATTGACATCCGATGCAGTTCGCGATCTTGGGATGGGGCGGCCTGGTCAAAATCGACAATACGACGTATTCGTGGCTGGGCAATCCGCAGAACGGCGCGACGACGAACGTGTCCCAGTTCTCGGTCACCCCTACCCGGACGGTCTTCACGCTCTCGGCGCCTCCGATGGAGCTCAACATCACGTTTCTCAGCCCGATCGAGGTATGCGCGTTCGAACACGTCTGATCGCGTCTCGCATCTGAGCGTTCGGCGGTGTCTTACAGCCGGGGGACTTGGTCAAGCAGTCGATCCCGTTCTCCTATGTCACTTTCGAGGCCACGTCCCTCGACGGCGCGTCGCATTCCGTGGAGGTCTACGCTGATCTCAGCGGTGGTGTGTTTTTCTTTTTTTTTTCGGGCTTTGGTATGTCCTTACCCTATACCGTAGAATGGATTTCCGGCGACCGCGGTCAGACAATCTCGTGGACCACAAACTCGGGCACCTCCAATGTCTACCATGCTGCTACACTGGAAAGCCCGCAAGTCTTTGGAAACAACAATGGGCAGGCGCAGTGGGGAACACTCTACCATGCGGCGAAAAAGGTGAGCCGCCCACGGATTCTCCTCGAGACCATCTATCTGATTGTGCTCAGGACTCAACGACGACGTGGAGAATAGGCTCGGACGTCGTCACCCGCGGCCAATTCGCTAATCAAAGCGTTCTCGACAATGGAGAAGACACCAACTTCCGCGCTATCAACGAGTGAGCCTCGGGTTTTCGTTTCTCTCGCTGCATATGAGCCTGAGCCGTCGTGCAGTGCTTGGCCTGTCTTTGCCATCTCGAAAAAGCTCGGCACGATCCAGTCCACGGCCAGCCCCGTTGTGTGGGCCGTCGGTTTCGCTCGGGACCCCGCCGTCATGTATACGGACGTATCCGGGACCCAGCAGCAACGACATCTGTATTACCAGTCGAATTATTCGGATATATCGACGCTGGTACGCCTTTCTTGCCTCCGTGAAACCTTGCCGGGTTCACTCACGAGCTGCGTCCAGATAGGCGACTTTCTGGACGACTTTCCCGCCGCCCTTCAACGGGCTGACGCTCTCGATGCGAAGCTCCTGAACGCGGCCGCGGCGTTGATCCCTGGGTCCGAATACTCTGACCTTCTTTCGATCTCGACGCGGCAGGTATATGCGTCCACCGAGCTCACCATCGCGACCAAGGCGGACGGGAGCTTCGACACATCGGACGTTATGATGTTCATGAGGGATACGGGGGCCGGGAACTCGGAGTACATACGCCCTTTCGTTGTGTGGTGTGCGTCGATGCTGACCGGAGTTTTCAGGCGAACGAACGCGGTCGAGATCCTCTACGCGGCTTTCCCGACCTTCATGTACATCGACCCTCCGCTCGGCGGTGCGCTCCTCGAGCCCCTCCTTCGCCTTCAGAACACCTCTGATTTTGTGTTGCCCTACGCTGCCATGGACCTCAGTAAGTTTCTCCTTCTTGTTCACATGGATCTTTCGGCGACTGACGAAACTGTGGTCAGCTTCTGCGTATCCCAACGTGACCGTGTCCGCCAGTCCGCATAACCAAGGGGTAGAACGTAAGTGGACGTT
This sequence comes from Amylostereum areolatum, assembly GCA_012932865.1. NCBI lineage: Eukaryota > Fungi > Basidiomycota > Agaricomycetes > Russulales > Stereaceae > Amylostereum > Amylostereum areolatum. Next base: position 143,496 of record SAXG01000044.1, on the reverse strand, counting down.
TCGAATATCATCACGACGCTCATCGTTCTCGGGGGCGTAGAATCTGGGAACATGATCATCATGGCCTATGCATACTCCCGTGCGAGTGGCGACGGCTCTCTCATCGGTCGCTACGTGAGTCTTCCGTTCGATGGGTGGTCATGCTCACTCATGTATGCCCCGGCAGTACACCCTGCTCAAGAAATGGTCCGATTATCTCGTCAACAACACGCTCACGCTACCCAATCAGTGCGCGATTTTTTTGCGGTTTTTTTGTGTGTTTGTATGCTGACTTTTACCATAGAATTTCGTCGGACAACACCGTCACGACGAACCAGACGAACCTCGCGATTAAGGGCATTATCGCCATTCAAGCCATGTCGTCCATCAGCTCAACTCTTGGTCGGACCGTGGAGGCGAATGCATACTCGGCAAGCACACTGGTTCCGAGTCGTACGCTGACCGCCGGTCATACTAATGCTACTTTCTCTTACAGGCCCAAGCGAAGACTCTTTATAGCAACTGGACGTCGCTCGCCCTTGCAAGCGGTGGTCAGACCTTGTTGGCCGCATATGGGCATCAGTCGACTTGGTCGCTTGGATACAACTTGTTTGCGGATCGTTGGCTCGGGACCGACGTCGTGAATTCCACGGTACGTTCGTCGTTTCACGAGAAGACGCACGCGTTTGGACTGAACCGGGGGCTCTTAGATCTTCGCCGCGCAGGGGTCCTCCCTGCAGAACCTCTTGCAAACGTCGGGAAGTACGAATTTTGGCTTGGGGGTGGACAGCACGAGCACGACCATAGTCACCTCCAGTGCGTTGGGTCTTCCTTCCTCTGTTTGGTTCGGGTGCTTATACCGAGGCGCGTCCAGGCTGGAATATGTTTGCTGCGGCCATGACGAACGATAGCGGCGCGCGGAGTGCTTTAGTCACTCGGATCCATAACCGGGCTTCGCTGAACACCAGCAGCGGAGCGTTTCCTCTGACGTGGGAGAGTCAGCAAGGGTCGGCGACCACAGGCGTGGCAAGGTAGGCCCTCTTGCCGTGCAAGTTAACGTGTACGAACGCGAGCTGATTTCCCGCTCCAGCCCTGCGCAAGGCGCTGTGTACGCACCTCTAGCGTTGACGTGGGCATTCCCTGCTCTTTACCTTTTCATACCGAGAACTGACGAGCGCTAACAGCATCCAGAGTAAAAGCATCAACGCCTCGGGATTCCCATCGTCGGATTCGGGTTCGACTCGGAGCCCTCCTCGACGACGCAGCAACGCAGGAGCCATCGCCGGCGGGGTCATCGGAGGGCTGGCCGGCGTCGCCGTGCTGGGTGGCCTAGCATACTGGATTTGGCGCAGACGAAGGGACCAGTTCGTCCCGGCTCGCATCGATCCTTTGGTCACCGAGGATGTCTATCAGCGTCCCCAGCCGAGGTTCGAGCCGCTCAACGGCCTCGCGGTGGGCACGGACGGGCGATACAATGTTCCCAGTCAGCGAGGGGCCGGCGGCGGCGCGCCCGCCTCCTCGAATTCGAACTCCAACTCGCGCTCGCATGAACCGCAGTCGAGCGCGGAGGGGAGCAGCTCGACGCCCGCGAACGTCGCGCCGTCGTGGCTGTGGATGAACGGGCAGATGCGCGAGGCCGAGCGCCCGCCGGTGGTGCCCCAGGGCCCGCGACTGCAGACGGACGAGCCGCACGGGCAGGGGCAGCTGTTCCTCTCCACCAAGGCGATCATGCACCTTCGCGCGATGAACACCGACGCCGCCGCGGGGCGGGACCAGGCGGCGGCGCTCGAGGACTCGCCGTCGGCGCGGGCAGAGATGGGCGGGACGTCTCCGACGACAGAGGTGGGCGGGAATCGGTCGGTGTTGCGGACGCGGCGGTTGAGGGAGGAGGTGGCGAATGTGGTGCAGGAGATATTGGGGGAGAGGCTGGAGCTTCCGCCGAGCTATAATGAGGATGCGGAGGCTCGCGGGTCGCCGCTGGCGCAGGGGAGGGATCCTTGATATACGAGGGACAGAGGGGGGATGTCTTGCGTAAGTTATTCACGCGCGCATGGACTCCGGCATCTTGGGGGCTTGCATAGTCTTGTATCGTACACTCCTTTTTCACTTTACTTTCAGCCTAGCTTGGGGGCTGATTGCGCTTCTGAATTTATCTGCAGAGGGACCCAATCTCTGCTCGGAAATCAAGTTCCTGTGCCAGTGACGACGGAAAAGCTCGCTGAAGACCACATGGGCGGTCAGTAGAACATTAGACCTGCTCCTCGCTCGTACACAGACTGGATACACCGGTCAGCGATAGTCTCTCGTAGTAGTCAGACTTGAGACAGACCGCTTGTCTTCTGTTGTAAGTTGGCGACACCTGGTACTATATCCCCTATATCTCATATAGCGCTGGGTCATCTAAGTTTCTTTGCCGCTTACTATTCTTTTCAATTTACATCGACATGGTCAGTACTCAATGCGCCATTCCTGCATGCGACGCCGTGCTGACTCGAAACCAGGACGTCTGCATCGAGGAGCTGACCCACGCCGTCTTCGACACGAAATCGTTCGCCATTTACGCCGCTGGAATTGTACGCGAAACGTTCATTTCATTTCACCCAGACTTTCGCTGACCGAATTTGCGCTTATTTTGGCATACCTTGTCCTGTCGTTGACTCGTCCTCAGGACCCAGACTCATCTCTAGTCTACCTGGCTACTACTGGTACTGCGAGTTAGGTCAAGAAGGTCAGGATTATATTCACAAAGCTTCATATTTCCTACATACGGGTGCTAATCCCAATCGATACTGGACATCGGACGCAGAAGAATTCATACACGTCCTTTTACTCATCGACATAGCTCGGCGGAGGCTCTGCGCGCTCCGCCCTGAGCCTGAGCACGTCCATTTCTCTCCTCAGCTCATCGACGCGCGGATCCAAAATGACATGTTCGCGGCTGGGCGCCGTCACGGGTGGACGGTCTTCTGGTACCTGGGCCATGGTGACCGCATATGTCAAGCGTGTCGTATGCCGGAGTGCCAGGAGCCCCTTAGGTGATAGGACGGTTGGTGACCCAGTGGACGTGCCTTGCGAGTGGGCATCATGCATGGTGAAAGGTTCGGGCTCGGGAATACTCTGCGCTGATGTGTTGCCACTGGAGTACGCGAGGCGGGTGCGTTTGTAGCGGCGCCAAAACCAGAGAGCTAGCCCGACGAGCACCACACTGCCGAGAACACCGCCGACTACGCCGCCCGCGATAGCAGCAGTGTGAGGATGCGAGGATGCGTTGGATGTGCCTCCCCCAGCCGGAGTTGTGCCGTTCCCGGCCGGAGATGTGGGGGCACGGGGGCCAACGCCTCTGTTGGCGACGGCTCAGTACGGAGACGAGCGATGATAATTGACAATCGTACGAAAGAACAAGAGGGGCAAATACGGCACCCTGTCGAGGACTGTCATTGCAAGTGCAGGGTCAGAGCTCACGAAGTTCATGGGAGAGGGAAATCATACGTCGTGTCCCCAAAGATAGTGGAAAAGGATGAAGAGCGCCATGTTAACGGATAGAGCTGATCGTCCGTCGTATTGAGTGAAATGCGGTCATGAACCCGCGAAATGATCCGACTTCGCGTTGCCGAATTGTTGACAGCAGCGGCGATGAACATGTTCCAGGCTATGTAAAGCCATCAGCTTACAATAGTTCTGCTTGGGAGGGATATCTGAAAAATGCACCTGATTGGACACGATCAGTGACAGTACTATCTGTGGGTAGGCCAGGTTGTATGACAGGTGAAGAGAGGAGTTTGTTCGCTTGGTTAGAGAGGCCATTTGTTACCTGGCGTCACATGAGACGGGGCGTATAGAAAGAGACATAGACACTTACATCAGAATCGACAACGCCAGTGCCTAGCCAAAGGTCCGCGAAGACGTTGTAGCCGAGGGAATAATTCGAGCTGTCATCGTCGTCATACGCGAGCAGCATGTGACGGTCATCCGCCGCCAATGCATGGGCCTTCCACTGGGTAAAAATGTCTCGAGATTTTTCCTGATAAAATGATAAAGGAATGAGAAAACACATGAGATGAAGGAAGATACCGAGTAGGCTGTGGCGTCGGCGGTCTTCCCAGTCAAAGACGCAATCATGGACATGGCTTTGATCGCAATGATGCCCTTGATCGCAAGGTTCGTCTGGTTCGCAATGTTCAGTCCGTCCGCGGACATCCTGCCAGTGTTCGAAGCGTGAGCGGCTGAGAAGAGTAAGAGTCTGAACGATGTACTGTATATCGCTGAAGGGGGTGGTACTGGACGTGAAAAGTGCCGTATTCACGAGGTAGTCAGCCCAGGACTTGAGGAGGAGGTACTGCAGTGATCCTCGTCAAAGAATATACTTACTAGGTTGTCGGAGATACAAACTTACATATCGATCTACAAGAGAGGTATCACCAGCGGCGCGAGCTTGAGCATACGATAGTATGATCATGTTGGCGGACTCTGTACAGCGTCAATGGTAAGCGAGATACTTGAATGTGCACACAAGGTGCGGACTTGCGTTCAACCCCTTGGTGATGGGAAGAGTTGCTCGCGGTCATATTTGGCCAGCTGGTACCTTCGTTTGATCAGGTAAGATGACACTGGAATAAACGGACAGAAGGAGCCTTATACCGATGTTGGCGGCAGCGTACGGGATAGATTTCGTGTATGCCGGGGAAGCTTGAAAGCGAAGGAGGGGTTCGAGAAGCGGCGCACCGAATGACGGGTTCAAGTACAAGTACATGGGGAAGGACGAGTAGAGGCCATCGGGCGGGTTGACTTGGCTAAGAATTTGGTTTTGAGCGAACCGCATTCGCAGAGAGAAAGCGAAACGTACTCAGGAGCCTTAATGCCCAGATCGCGCCAAAACATCATTACATCTGACTTGTTCCATGAACCATCCGAACCTTTGCTGACAGTGAGCGACATGAATCCCAAGGCCTGCCGCGTCGCTAGCGCGATAAGGTCAGAGTACTCGGTTCCGGGAATGGTAGAGGCAGCAGCGTTCGTGAGATTCGCGTCCAACTTGATCGCGCGTTCGAGAGCGGCCGGGAAGTCGTTGAGAAAGTCGTCAATCTGGAGACGCAGTAAGTGGTGATCAAGAATGAGCCCGGGAAGACTTTACCAAGGTATGGTCATCGGAGTATTGAGTAACGTAGTACAAACTTCGACGTTGAGGAGGATTTCCGGACAAGTCTTGGTATTGAACGGCAGAAGTGTTGTCGGAATCAAATGTGTGGCCAAATGCCCACACGACAGGGGCCGAGGTGCTCTCGATCGTCCCCAGGTCATGTGCAAAAGTGAGCGAGGTGAAGTTTCTACCCACGTATTGTTGTCATCAGAATCGAACTAGCACGAAGTGGGCACGACGACCTACATATTGCCTCCCTGGATTATACGAGGAGCACCTGGGTCCACGCTATTGTCCAAAAAGCCTTGGGACAGAAAAAGCGCTGGGCTAGGTTCGGCCATTCCTATGCGGTAAGTTACACCGGCTCCCTACGGCAATGTAAGATACAAGGGGGATCTCATCCGTCACGAAGCTCGCCTGTCTGGTTGCATTGATACGTATCAAGGAGGAGGCGTTTGATACTGAGAGCCTATACTTCCCAGCAAGTCCAGCCTCCTTCTCGAAACGAATTGAACTGCCACGAGTCTCAATGAACGCATTGTTATGTAGTCTTTCCTATGCCCAGAAAAGCCGGCGCTGATACCATCTCAAAAGGCAGTGGGGTTGAGCCGGAGCGCTGGTTATATTATGATGATGAATGTTCATTGGCATCTCCGATCGCGGTCGATTCGCTCCAACTTGAACTTGGATTTGGCACGCTCGACCGTTGAAACTGCTCGTCTCTGTGCTCCAATTAGAAAGATCTGTGCCATTGGAATCCCAGCTGAAACATACCGGAAATCTCTCCCGGTCTCAGAGGCTGAGTACGGCGCGATCGCAAGATGCCCGATGTCTTGCTTGTATACAGTATCTAGAAGGAGACAATGGCCGACGATGACTCCGGGTCAGCGTACTCATGTGATTAGGATCTTTCGGGTCTTCCCCATTCAATTCTCTTTGCATGGTGGAATATATAGCAATTCAAACATCACTGTAACATCCTGGCTGTGCGAGCAAAGGACGCTGGGTAGCAGCTAAGAGAGGGGGCATCCACGCGGAGCCTGCTGCTAGAAATAAGTCACCTGGGCCTTGAAAGGTTGATCCTTGGACGGCGGGACTAAGCGAGAAGGATAATGCGGGTCCTTCGCGTACGCGAAGTACATCGACGACCCAATACGACGGAATCCGACCTGCCAAAACGCGCCGTCAAGACCCTGCGTGATTGTTCACGCATACATTGACACACACCTTGCGATGAAACGCCACGCTGCGCTTCGCCTCGGGCACCTGAGGGTGGCCGTACGCGGGACGCGTGATGATGTATTTTGCGCCCTTAAACCGGGGGTGGAGGAGCAGGTGAGTGTACGCCCAACACCCTATGCCCTTCCCTCGCGAGGGCTTGCTGACGTCGATGTCCTCGACATACACGAACGGGGACTCGTTCACGAACTCGTCATCGGACCACCAGTTCGTCAGCATCTCGAGCTCTTGTGGGTTTGGCATGTAGCCGTCGTATTCGGGAAGTCCGCAGATGAACACGCCATTCGCGAGCTCGTCCAGTTCCTGCGGAGGAGCAGGGTCAGAACCTGTGCACCGATAGATTGTGTGTAGAATTACATACACATTCCTCCAACGCGTCGAAGAACGACCCGTGTTCTTTAATGGCTTCCTTGCGATGGATGAGCTGCACCACCATCTTGCCCACGAGCAGGCCCTTAGCCGTCTTGATCTCCACATAAACCCTCTGCCGATGGGTGAGCGTGAGCGACGACACCCCAGCTCCTCGAGTTATACGCACACGGAAAACACACCTCACATAGGCCGTCTTCGCGAAGGTCCGACTTGTCCCAGTCGCTCTCCCTCGCGGACATCCGCTGGAGCCACATGAAGTCGTTGTTTTGACGACAAGCCGGAGGTCCTTTTCTGCGTTCGGCTGGAGCGCCGCGACACGGACCTCTTCAAGGAGAGCCTCGTCATCCGGCTCAGAATCGGAGCCGAAGCCAATTTTCGAGTCTTCCTCGAGCCAGCTGCGCCCGTCGTCTGTTGGTTCTATGGATGGCGTCTGTGCATACCCTCCTGTGGTTTATTCGGGATATCCCATAATACTCGCGACTTTCTTGTCTTTACCTTTACCCTTTTCAACAACTAGAGGGATCCTTTCCTGCTTGACCGTTGCGCGAGGCAGGAAGGGGGTTGGATTTTTTTCCGACCGTTGTATGGACGGGCCTGATGAGACTCCGTGAGGTTCGGCTACCCGTGCGCGTTTAAGGCGTGGGTTAGCAAGGTCTCTATCGCCCTCTGCACGTTTCTTTGTCTCTTTCGAGCTGTCCTGGGCCTCGACGAGTTTGCGCGCGCCTTCGACTTCAAAGACGTCGTAAACCTTCGTAAACATAGTCATATCAAGAAAGCGAAGCCACGTGAGGAAGATACTCACCTCCGTGACGATGGACGTTTTGCAGGAAATCGAGGAGTTCGGTACGCGAACACGAACCATTGAGTTTAAGACACCGCGGGCGGAAGTCCATTTTTTCGGAGTCGAAATGCATTCGAAACGAGCGACGAAAGTACAAATACCAATCGTGTTTTTACCTGGACAAAACACATTCCAAACATGTCCTCTCAGGCACATGTTCCTGCCTCATGTACCCTTCCAAAACTAGAAATTTCCGCCACGAGCAGTGATTGATCTGAAATTAGAAGCTTCAGGGCAATTTTTGGCGGATCTTTTCCTAATCGAAACTGATTCTCCTTGGGGAACCGGTTTCTAACTGCTTAATTTAGGGAGAATATGGTCCTAAAAGGCTTTATTTCGAACTCATAGCTGCCCATGGCGGAAACCTCAAGTTTTAGGAGGGTACACGAGGCAGGAACATGTGCCTGAAAGGACATGTTTGGAATGTGTTTTGTCCAGGTAAAAACACGATTGGTATTTGTACTTTCGTCGCCCGTTTCGAATACGTTTCGACTCCGAAAAAATGGACTTCTGCCCGCGGTGAGACCAAGCTCGCGGCCGCTTGCGCGGAGCGTTTTCGTGGTGAGCGCATCACAGGGAAAAGATAGTTTTGTGGACATCTTGGAGAACGGAGACAAGGGGTGGCAAAGACGGGCTCCGGTGAAGTGTCAGGAAATAAATAGTAGAATGTATAATACGCATATTGCAGGAGGGCACTGGGCAGCAGTGGTGGTGGTGATGGGCTAGCGCCGTGGGCGTTCATGGACGTATTGTATATCACGTGCTATCGAACATCAGTTTGGGAGACTTGGACTCGTATTAGTAGTCTTGGTCTGCCACTCCCAGCCCTTCCCAGCCCCGATAAGTTACAACGCAAAGTCAAGCACCATGATATCCTAGGCAAAGACATCCTATAGAACCTCACACGGCGCTCTCTATATCTCACGACTTTTCAAACTTGCGTTCTGCTTCTTCACCCTTCCCGACGACTTCCTCTCGAGATCTCTAGGTTAAACCCTCTTGAATCTTCTGGGTATCTTCACGCGTTCGCAATGCTTCACCTCTTTCAGTTTCCTTTGCCTACGATTCCACAACCAGTCTGGGCCAGAGAGGCCGACTTGTCTCTGACTGGGGACCAGGCAGGCGGGCATCGCTGGTCTGAACTGAAATGACCACCCGTACATAAGACCGCCCGCACCCTCCACGAATTCCTCGTTCATTCAATCGTCGACCCATCCAAAGATATCTCACTCCTGGCCTCTCAATCGCCCACGCAAATCCAAGATGTCTTCCGCCATCGTCTACAAGAACGCCTTCTCCGTACGTCCTCAGTTCTCAGCGAGATCTGCAAGGGAAATGACGATTGGCTCTTAGATTGCCTCCTTTCTCTCCTTTCATGGCCTTCAGTTCTCCACATTGGGAGACATGGTGCGTCCGTCCCTGCAGATACACCAGGCATTGCATTGACTTTGTTCCCGCCCAGGCCATATTCCCCGCGGCGTACAAGGTCCCCCGACTGCTCTTCATCGTCTCGATCAACGTCCACCATCCATGCGTTCTCAATGTGTGGGCCGATGTCGCCGTTGCCTTTGCGTTCAACAGCAGGGAATTGGTTTGTTCTCGTCGTCCTCAGACGGCACATCCACTGACAGGGGTTGCGCAGTACTTCCTCGAACTGACTGAACGAATCGGTCAATGTACGGCTTCGATCAGACGGCTCCGCTCATGGCGCGCAAGCTCAACCCCGACCTCGCTGCTCTCCCCTGTCTCTCACAGGTCACCAGTCGCTACAACTGTCCCGCAAATCATTATCGACGCTGCCTCGACGCAAGACATGGCGACGATCCTCACGCCTCCCCCTTCGCCTTCCCTTTCCAACAGCACTCGGGACAACTCCCCGAGCCCTCCCTCCATCTTCTCCTTCCAGTCTGCATCAAGTGCTTCATCGTCCCCGTCCCCGTCTCCCAACGCAGCATGCCTTCCCACGTTCTCATACCCAGAAAATGTCTCCTATCCTTCTGGCCTCTCCTTTCTTCTCGAAGAAGGGCACATAACACCGCTCGTCCCGAGCTCGGTGTCCAGCGTGTCCACCATCTACACCAAATCCTTCCTATCTGAATATACCCCTCCGACCCCGATCTACGCTCCCCGGAAAGCAGACGGCTCTTTCACTCGCAAGCTCTCCGGGGCCGATTTCAAGGTGCTCAAGGATCTGGGCAGCGGCAGCTTCGGGAAGGTGTTCCTCGCGCGCGATATCCACACGGGCGTGTCTGTGGCGATCAAGGCAATGGAAAAGTCCCTGCTCCGAGAGGAAGGGATGACGCCCAAGGAGATGCACGAAGAGCAGGAGATCATGATGGGTCTCCGCGGCCAAGATGGTCAGCTTCAGCTGCTCGGTAGCTGGCACGACAAGGCCTACTTTTACCTCGTCACGGTCGGTCCTTGATGCGTCATCTGTGTGTGCAACGCCGTACTGACTGTGGAATTACAGGAGGTCTGCCTCGGGGAGCTGACTCGCGTCGTCTTCAACACGAAATTAGTCGCCGTTTATGCCGCCGAAATCGTATGTGAATACCCATTGCACCCTGCCCTTCGCTGACCTCGCGGATTTACAGCTTCTTGTGCTAGACACCCTCCACGCACAGGGCATTATCCACCACGACATCAAGACGGACAACGTCCTGATCGACCAGCGCGGCCACGCTATCCTGGCCGACTTTGGGCTTGCGGAGAAGGTTGCAGCCGCGGGCGGGTTTAGCACGCGCCACTGCAGGACGGTTCAATACCTCTCGCCCGAGGTTGTGAGGGGCCAGCGGTTCTCGTACGAGGCGGACATCTGGTCCTTTGGGGTCATGCTGTATGTGATGCTCACGGGCAAGGTGTGTCCCGCTCATTGTCCGATATGTTCAGCTCGCTCACGCAAACACGCAGCTCCCTTTCGACGCCAGCACCGATGAACGCGTGGTCTCGAAAATCCTGAGACAAAACGTCGTGTTCGATTCGGCTGTCAACTCGGATGCGCAGGATCTCGTGCGGAAGGTACGGCATTCTAGCTGGTCTGGTCAAAGCTGTCGTACTCACGTCAGATCTAGCTCTTGGCGAAGGACTTTTCCAAACGGACGCGCCGCATCCGGGATATCAAGAACCATCCGTTTCTCGCGAACATGTGCGTTCTCCTTTTACATATGTGGCACAGTTTCTGACCTTGGTTTACAGTGACTGGGCCGCGCTCTCGGAAGAGGTCGCCTCTCCCCGTGTGTTCTCTCAAATCCCTCCGACCCCAACGGAAGAGGGTCTATCTCTACCATGCGGCACTCCGTACAAGTCCCGGTCGGACCCACATCCTACTTACACATTCACAGCGCCGTTGTTGGACGTCATTGTCCCTGCCGCCGACTTAGCGACGACAAGGCCACCCAAACAACAGAAGAAGACACCACTCGTTCGCCTTGTCCGCACCTTGTTCAAGCGCACTGGCAAGAACAAATTCCCGGCTACCACTGAAGCTGGTCCCGACTTCGATGTTGAGGTCGACGCGCCCTCCTTTCAAGCGAAGAAGGGCGGGATGCCATCCTCTTCGTGCCCATCGATTCCAGCTGTGGATTCGATGGTATCCATCATGCGTGCGCCACGTCTGGAGTGTATCGATGTACAACCTGCTGTCCCGTGCGGGCTCGGTGCGAAGCTCAGGGGCTGGGCGCGGCGTTTGGTTCGACCAAGGAAGTAGTCCTTGGTCGAAGTGTTCGTTCTGTGGTGGCACTAGCTTGCGTTTCGTACATACCTTTCTTTTCCGGACTTACTCTCCTGTTTACTGTGCTCGTTTACCTTCACACCATCAAATCCTCATCTTTTCATTCCATTGAGCATCCCGCACGTCCCGCTGCGGACCCCTCCATTCTCTTCTCCACTTTCTTCTTCCTTCCTGGGCAACATCGCGCCTCGCGATTGTTGTTATCGTTGTCAAAATATCACGCTCCTCATGGCATCTCCTTTTAACAGGTCTTCAAGGTTGTGCCCTACTTTCCGGGATGTCATATATCTTTCGGTGACCACGGCATTTTCCTAGCCTTGTCCCCGGTTGTAGTTCTGCCTCCACTGTGCCTTCGACGTCCTGCCCACCCGGTGTCGTCGGTGACTGGTCGAACATCCTCGGCATCTTGCCCTCATCACCGACACCTGACACCGACGGCCTCGCCCTGAGTCCATATATCTCCCTCGTGGATCTGGTGTACATTGGCCGAGCGCTGGCTAGTGGCAAGTGAGCATGTTTTGCTTACTAACAGTCACGAATTTGAGGACGAAACAATAGCATTGTGGCCATTGTTCAAGTCACGGGATACGTTCCTGGTGTCCTATTTAAACCAAACTTCGGGGAGCTGTCGCGCCGCGCCTCTTTTCCCAACACTCTCTCAACACCTACCTTTCTGTCATGGGTCAAGACTGGACGGTGTGGGTGGCTTGTATCTCTAACCTTCGTGGGCTTTCTCGCTGATTCGATTCTTCAGCGTGAACCTTGACCGTCGTGAATACCGATACATGGGCAAGATTATAGAGGGTTGGTTCGATGACCCCAATATGACCCTCACCTGGGCTCTGAGTATGCCCTTGGAGAAAGAGAAGCTGGATCCAAAAGGCAGGTTAGTGATGCCACTACTCCCATTGCCAGCTGATATTCAGTTTTTTGAATTGCATTCAGCCTCACGAAAATTCGGCTTCCAGTCATGGATCGTCGATCCCTTGGCATGCTTGGGAAGCTCCCTTTGGAGATGATTCGGGCTGTGCTCTCAAACATTGCCAAAGTTGTCGACGTCGCTGCCCTTTCTCTCGCTAATCGGTCTCTTGTGGATTTGGGCCTAGAACGGGTCCGCGACATGTTGTACGAACGTTTCAGATGCCAGTCGTGGGCAGGTGATCGGCTCGTCTGCATTGGAACTCGTCTTGAAGGCATCCCGAAGGAAGTTCTCACCGAAGCTGAGTTCGCCGAGTTCTCGAAAGGCGAGGAGCCTTTCGCTTACCAGGTCCAAGCATCCCGATTTGTGGCACTAGACACGGAAAACTCAGAAGCTGAAGAACGCATGGACGCACATATGATCTGTCCCTTTATCGAGGTCGATCATGACGGCGCCCTGCGCCACCGCTTCACCGATATGAGTCCCCGTCGCAAGTGGCTCGAGTGGAAGATGAGACGGATCACTGAAGACGAGGAGAAAGTGCTCGACACGATGGGCGAGCTGAGAGGGTGGGCTCTCCGCAAGGGCGTATGGGTGGCATGCAACCTCAGCAAGAAGCAATACGTTCACCAAGATGCGGCGAAGGCCATTGTCATGAACGCCTCCTAAATATATACATCGGACCTTATTTCACCATAGTTTACCATCGGACCTCGCATCGGACTTCGCATCGGCTTCGCCTCGCGTCCGGCCCCTCGGGCATACCGGACTTCTCGGCTTCCTCGGTCATGATCCAGACCATGGAGTCATACTTACCTCGCCTCGTGTTGTGACCCACTTCGTACTCCGTGGTACCCACTTCGTAGTCCGTCCTGACCCACTCCTACTCCGGCTTTGTTTGTCTTCGTTTGGGTCCTTATCCTCATGTATATAAGGGCTCACCAATCTATGAGGAGGGGTCATCTCGACCTTTTCTATTCTCCGGCTACCTGGGGGATCCTCCCTAAGTGCTGTAGGGGAAGGTCCACACCTTCGTTTATCACTCGCCCCCCTCGATCCTATCCTCGTCTCTCCTCACCTTGTACCTCGTCGCGACGTCCTGAACCTGCATCGCAGGTAGACCGTTGCTGACAGCCATCGACGAGAAGAAAGGAAGTCCGTTTGGGCGCGGTTGGTTGGGATATTGCAGCCTCGGGTTTCTTACTGGAGTTTTGGTTTGCTGGCCGCAAGAGGGGGACGACGAGGTGGAGCGCGGGCCATGGGCTGGAGATAGGGTGGCTATCATGACATTCGACAAGATGAAAGAAAGTGAGGGGGAGTGGGTGGATATCTCGAAGGAGGCTATAAGGAAGACCTGGGCGATGACATGCCTACGTTGACATTTCCGCTAGATTGTACGCCTTGTTTTATGCGAACAAATGTATCCCTGTGTTGAACGTTGAACGTTGAACACGCAGCAAAGTGGTAGTTCGGCGGGCAGTGTTCGTACAACAAACACGACACGGCCTATGACAGATGAAATTCAGCGGGAGGACTTCCTTCCCATGCGCTACATGATTGTCGCCCTACGCATTCAAATTTTGGCGCATGAGGACTTTTCCAAGGTTGCACGCCCCCTGTTTGAACTGACCAAAAAGGACCATCCATGGAGATCAACGAAGAACATTTTCGTCTTGTAAAGATAGATATACGGCATCGGGCCGTCGGCATCGGCGACTGGTCGGCATCTTGCGCTCCGTCATCGCTCATCCGCCGGCCCCTGGGCCCGACATCGCAGGCTCCTTTACTCGCAGTCTCGCACCGTCTACTAGTATCACTGCATGACAAGGAGCTTTCTTCATTCTAAAACACATCTCTGTCACGCATGAAGTCAGCCCACGCATCCTGGCGATCCCACAAATCCAGTGTCGGCAGTGGCCCGGAATTCAAATACTCAATACGCCCTCAAGAATCAGGCTGCACTGCCGCTGCAGTAAGTAGCACCGACCATGGCAAGCTGGTGGACTAATCGTCTCGAATTGGGCTCATTGTCGTTCATTCGGAGGCCTCGAAGGCCGGTTGAATGTCGGAACCAAAATGTCAGTGCGGAACCAACGACTCAGGAGGCTGACCCTTTCTTTCTAAGTACTGTATCGCCACATGCATACCAGATGCATCAGGAAAACTCCACTTACTTGACAGTGCCTTGGGACCCTTGGGCAAGTTGCCCAAGGCCCCAAGCTCTAAGTAACATGGCACTTGGCCAAGCCATGTCCCTTTACTGGGCCAAGGTCACATATAGCTTGAAGATGCCTTCCCAAGCACTTGAGTATCCTGTACAATGTCCTTGAGGACAGGTTGAGCATACCTTGTCCCCAAGCAGTCATTGGTCAGGTCCTGTTGGAAGCTTGGGTTCTGCCTTGGAAGAGTCTTGTGAAGGCTTTGGATACACACATTTCAGGAAATGGAAAACTAAATTATTATTTGTGGTTCTCTATACTACTGTGTACATGTATGTATACTGTGAGATATGATGGCCAAGTTTCATGGAAGGAGAGAAGACACGAGTATCAAAGGGGACAGGGCCACAAGCATCAAGGGGACGGAGCCGCGAGCACCGGGGACATGGGTGTCGAGGGGTCGAGGGTGCTGGTGACACTTGCGACAAAGGCGACCGGGGCGCAAGTGTCGAGGGTGTCGGGGTCATGAGCGTCTAAGGCATCGGGAGTATGAGCATTGAGGGCGAGGGCGACACCGCTGGCGCGTCGAGAGCAGGAACCCGAAAGGTGACGCAGAAAGGGACGCCGGTGTGCCGAGGGCGGGGACGCGGGCACGTCGAGGGCAGGACCATGAAAGAGGAGGAGAGGGCGCAAGCGGGAGCACGTAGAGGGCAGGGGACGTGGCCGTTGAGGGCGGGCACGCGGGTGCGGGCACTAAGAAAGCCGCAGCATGAGTGTTGTTAATAAGTGACTGAAGCAGTGGGAGCGCACACCTTGGGCATGACAGAGGTGGGGTCTTTGAAGGCGAAGGAAGAGGGCGGGTACGGACGTTGAGGACGACAGTGCGGTTGACGACGGCGGCGGCGACGGTGTTGGGCGACAAGGGCATGTGCGTTGGGGGCCGCGAGGCCTGGAGGTGACGGGTGGCATTTGCGTTGACGAGGGCGTGAGGGTTGACGAGGGTGTGAGGGTTGACGAGGGTGTGAAGGTTGACGGGCGCGTGGGCGTTGGGGGGTGATGAGAGCGTGGGCGCTGGGGGTGACGAGGGCTTTGGCATTGGGGGTGACGAGCGTCGGCGTGGGGACGACGAGACCATCGGCGTTAGGGGGCGACGAGGGAGTGGGCGCTGGGAATGACGGGCGTCGGCGTGGGTGCGATGAAGGCGTCGGCGTTGGGGATGACGCGGCCATCGGCGCTGGGGGCGACGGACACGTTGGCGTTGGGCGACGGGCGCATTGGCGTTGGGGAGTGAGGAAGGCGTGGGTGTTGGGGAGTGAGGAAGGCGTGGGCGTTGGGGGGTGACGAGGGTGTCGGCATTGAGGGCGACGGGCGTGGGCGGCGACGTGCGAGGACATTGAGAGCGACGGGCAAGGAGGTTGAGAGCGACGGGCGAGGATGTTGAGATCAGCGAAGGCGTGGCGGGTGACGAGGGCGTGGCGGGTGACGAGGGCATGGCAGGTGACGAGGGCGTGGCGGGTGACGGTGACAGCGCGGTCGAGGTCGACAACGGCGACGAGGCCGGATCCCCAACGACGACGGATGTCGTGGTTGAAGACAAAGAGACGAGGCGGCGTTGAGCGTCGACATAACTGAAGAGTCACGTGACCGGTCGTGTTCTCGAATTCACGAAGTCGCGAGTCGCGACTTAGCAGCTTTGCAGATTTCCGAGATGCAAGCTAACTACTAAAAGTACAAGGATACAAGTAAACTAGTATATCTCCAAGGGAACTCCCAAGTTCCACCTTTTTGATCAAGCAAGCCAGTGTTATTGTTCCAGTTCAAGTTATGTCTAAGGATTATCACCAAGTCCAAGCTGTCGGCTCCAAGTCCAAGTACAGCTCAAGTACTTGGAGTTTTCCTGATGGATTCTACTGGATTTGGCAGTAAGCAGTTTCCCGCGGACGGCTTGATGGGCATGGGTTTCAAGTCCATCTCGGACTACAACGCGAACCCTCCTTTCCAGAGCATAGTCGCGGCGGGCGCCGTCACCGCTTCTGTCTTTGGGTTCAAGCTTTCGACCAGTGGCTCAGAGCTATACCTCGGGGGAACGAACAGTAAACTGTTCTCTGGCTCATTCACCTACGTTCCTGTCACCACTCAGGTACACATACCTCCACCCTCTGTCGTGGACAATTGAACACTGTCTGATGCCTGCACGTTCGACAGGGCTACTGGCAGGTCAACCTGGGCGCCGTCGCCGTCAACGGCAAAGGTTGTTTTGAGCACATCATCCATAATCGACACGGGCACCACCCTCATCATCGGCGACACCACCAACGTAAAGGCTGTCTACGCCCAAATCCCGGGTTCAAAGAGTGCCGGCGGTGGCACCTACTCAAGTAAGCCTTGTTATGCTGTCTTCTTGGCCAGGATGCATGCTCATGCTACTCGAACAGTTCCTTGCAATTCCTCCACCCCTCTCAGCCTCACCTTTGGGAGCAAGCAGTTTACCATCAACCCGTCAACCTTCCCGGTTGGCAAGATATCTTCGGGCTCTTCACAGTGTCTGGGTGGTCTCGCGGCAGATGACAGCATCGGCAGCAGTACGTCTCCAGTAACGCGCCTCTCACGTACGACTACTCACTCGATTTTAACAGAATTTTGGATTGTTGGTGATGTTTTCCTCCGTAACGTTTACACCTCGTTCGACGTTGGAAGCGCCCGCGTTGGCTTCGCCACTCTTGTTTGAGGATACCGATCATGTCCGTGATGCACACCTCAGCCCCCACTTGGACCCACTTCTCTCATCCTCGACCACGCCCACTTGCAATTTCCCATACCATTCTGCTATATTTCACGGAGTACGCTGTATACTTATCACCTCATATGAATCCATTGTTCTGTGTTGTATTTCTCCATGCTATAGACAAATCGCTAGATGCTCCTGTTTCTACCACGGAAAGCTTTTAGAGTCGACAATTTTGCTCAGGCTATTGGCGTATCTTCCTTGAGTAATCCGTATGACACGAGCAAAGGTGGCCACGAGATGGAGGCAGGGTGAGCATTATGGAGGCGAACAAGATATGAAAGATGACGAGGGGAAGTTGAACTTGAAGGAGGCCACTGGGAAGAGACGGGTCTACTTACACGAGTAATACATCAGTCTCCTTACACAGAGAGCCTGATTGAAGTTCTCGCGTTCCCTTTCTCTGCTCTCAGCTGCTTGCAATTGACTTGCCATGATGGTTATTCGTTTCAGTTCCTTGGACCTGTGACCATGAGGCAGCCCCTCAATATATGCACGAGGACTAATGCGGGGTTTGGATATTTTGGATAGTAGTAGGAGTTGAACCCTGTTGAACCAGGGCGACCCAGGATGCCCGAGGAAGGCCGTATGCAAGGGCATCGCTTTCTCCCGTCCACTGCGGGCTTACAGGAGGGATGAGGACTGCCGCATATATAAAAAGGTCAAGATTGTGAATGTGATTGAACCGCTACGTCTAAGCAACAACTTGAACTTGGACATCAGCGAAAAAGCTTTCCTCTGTTTTTTCCGCGCGTCATTTACGAGGCCTGTCCGGTTATCTAATCTTTTGTAAGGGTTTTGACCGAAAAATCCCAGCCCCCCGTGTTCTTCCATTCACCTCACCCAGGCTTGCTCCGGAACTGAACCAGGTGTGTTCCTCTAAATCTTTCCCTATAACTCCGAGAGGCTTGCGAGAGATTTAGCAGGGATTATAAGTTCACGAGCAGGAGACGACACCGGCGCTTAGATCATTCTGACCGCGGACCGACGAACTCCGCGCCTTCAAGCTTCAAGAGCTTAAAACCAGTGAAGCTTTCTCTTTCCGACCTCTACCGTCAAAGTGCGATCCCGCGTAGTGTTACAACTTGTCCAAGGTACTTCATTTTCCATTACCTTATTAGGAAGGACGTCGCTAAACGACGGATTACGACTGTGCCCCAGTTCGTAACCGTCTCAACGACGCAACGACGACAGTGCCACAGATCGTCACCGTCCCGACGACAGTGCCACAGATCGTCACCGTCTCAACGGCACAGCCGCGACGGTGCCACAGTCTCATCCCCGTAGATACTTGATGCGACCGTCGCTCAATGTACATATATTTACTCGACCTCCTTTCTTATAAAAGGAGGCTCATCGAACGAGCCATTCCTCAGCTCGTTCTCTTTGTAAATACAGGACTGTTCTAAATAGAACCTCCTCTTAAAACTACTAAAGAGAGCATAAAGTAACTAAGTCGAAAGCTCGCCTAAGTCTTCTGTGAAGACTTACTGCTTCGCTTATCGACCTCTAACTTCGTATAGCCGAGACGTCTGGATCACCTGATCCCACCTCTCATCCACACGAGTACTGTAGCCTGAGCCGCTTGTCACGTGATAAGGACCGTCCTTAACACTAGAACGAGCTCTCCTCTACACTAGCTCACCCTACAGTTTGGCGCAGAGCGTCAAACGAAACACCCACCACGGAGTCAGCGGAACAACCCGCTGAAAAAAGACCATCAGATTTTGAGATCCCTCAACTCCAATCAAACTGCAGTCGAGACTTCCCTAACGGAAACGAAGATCATCGCTGGACATTTGACCCCTATCATCTCCTTTTCTACTACGACGGAACCCTCGTCGCGAAAGAAAGCAAAGGAACATACGCATACCAGTGGAACCCGCCCATATACAGATACAACCTTCCCCCAGCAGCGGAATACTTCAAAGATAGATCCAAAAGAGAAAAGGAAGACGGAAGCTACGACAATTCACATTGGAAGCGCCCAGATTATTCAAGACCTCATATCGGGCCCCTCTCATCAGAAGAACTCTGGAAACACCCGGACGCACAGAAAGTCGAAGAGAAACCTTACACCGGGAATATTAAGGACTACTGGGAATTTGATCCCGATACCGACACAGCCGATACGACAACCGAACCACAGAACCCTCAAACCGAACTCCAGCATCCTCAAGAACCCGCAGCAACTACACAGCCTCCAGAAGAAACCGCGCCAGAACCTAAGAGAACTGTATCAAACCCCCAAATTAAGTCCGATTCCGGAGGAAGTCGAGAAGGCAGCCCACCGAGCGCAACAGAAACGGAAAGACATACAGAAGAATCAACAAGATCTCCATCAGTTAAATCAGACAAAGATATCTTCGAAACTAGAAGAGGAAGACAAGGAAACCTATTCGGAAGATCAGAGAACGTCACAACAATGGGAGACGCTACCACCTCGATACCCAACCCCACCACCACACTTAGCAATGTCCCCCCTGGAGAAACTAATATACCGCTCCAGACGCCTGCAACTCCAACACCAGCCGATCCCGCGAAACCAAGACATAAGGCTCGATTCCCCATGGGATTCAGTTTAGGCGAACCAATAGGATGGAAAGTACCATCGCCGCAACCATCAACACATTCCGACCGATCGGCTGATAATGAGAAAGGAAAAAAGGTTCAGGACTATGTATTCGGAAGAGGAGCGACCGCAGATCTTCCGGAAGGACCGAGACATCCACCATGGCATTCACCGCCAGGAGGAACAGGAACAATCGGATCTAAACCCGAAGACAAAGACAAAGGATTCAAACTGAACGCACTAGGAGTATACGACGGAAGAGACCGAGCGAAGGCAGCAAAGTTCATCGAACAATGCGTACTTCGCTTCATAGCATTCCCCAACGCATACAAAACCAACATGCATAAGATAACCTTTGTACTCTCGCATCTCACCGATGGACCCGCCCTTCACTGGGCGTCCCTCTTGATAAGAAAAATCGATAAGATACGAGATCGAGGCATAGATCCAGAAATACATCTTCCATGGACGGGATTCCGCGACTATTTCTTAGAAACCTTTGGAGAAATAGATCCCGGAAGAGACGCTAGATTCAACATACAGCGCCTGGAACAAGGCACTATGGAAACCAAAGATTACATCACGGTCTTCAGAGACTATGCCATGGAAGCCGGCTACGATCATAAAGCATTGATCGACCAATTCAAGAGAGGACTGCGCAACGATATAGTAGTCGAGATTCTCAAGAGAGATCACATCTCGAACGATATCGACGAATGGTATGAACTCGCACTGCGCATCGATAATAACTGGCGAGAAGCTCAAGCATTCCAACGACATTATACGAGACCAATGAACCCGACGAGTGATCTCACCCTCCTATACAAGAAACCGCAGCCGTACGTCCCATTCCGAAGAGGAAACGGAAATAAAGGGAATGTTACTACCGCCAGAGCCGCTCAGACCGGAAACAACAACCGAAGCTTCAGACGCCTTACCCCGCAAGAACGTACAGAACTTCAGAAATCAGGATCGTGCTTCTATTGTCGGAAACCAGGACATATCTCCAGGAACTGCCCAGAGAAACGTACCCAAACAATGATCAATGCACGAACGGCGAACTTAACAGAGGAAGAATCCCCGATTGATCAGATCACCAAGCTTGTGAACAAGATGGACAGTGAAACGTTCGCACGCACTGCCAACATGTTCAAAGACAATCAGGGTTTTTGAATCGTCCTTCAACCGCGGCTGTTGAAAGGACACAGACAATGAACTTTTCAGAGCAATCTCCTGTGCAGGAAACAGGAGATGACGTAAATAGAACAGTGTATATAAGGTCATACCAAGACGGAGCAACGCACGCTCCATCAATTCATATACCTGTCACGTTTCATGGAAAGTTCCGTAAAGCCGCCGCAAAAGCACTGCTAGATAGCGGAGCAAGCAGCACCCTGATCCATCCAGATTTCGTACGAAAACACAAGATGAATCTGATCCAATTGAAGAAGCCAATACCAATATACAACGTTGATGGATCTCGTAACACTCTAGGAGAGATCAAACAAAAGGTGTACCTTCCAATGACGATGGAAGGGATCAACGGAGAAATTCACCGCAAAAACTTAGGGTTATTCGTCACAGCCCTAGGAGGAGACGAAGTAATCTTAGGAACCCCTTGGCTCAAGAAACACAATCCTCATATCGATTGGAGGAAAAGACAGATCACACTACAGACATGTCCAGGTACGTGTTCCACTACCAGTAAAACAATGATCGTCCAAGGAAAAGACGAACGCTCTCTACAATCATTCGAAGAACAGAAGATCAACCATCACACAATGATAGAAGAACAAGAAGACCCCGAATTCAACTCCGATCTCGTCAATATCAGGATAATCAGAACGTTCCATGGAAAAACTGACGTAGAAACAATGCCGATTGCAAAAGAAACAAACGAACCCGACATTTGGATAACAGCAAGAGCAACCAAGGCACAAGAACTCGCAGAAAGAGCGGCCGTAGGAGAGAAGAAGAAGACACTCGATGAAATGATTCCGTCCAGTTACAAACAGTATCAGAAGGTATTCGAAAAGAAGGCGTCGGAACGCTTCCCAATCAGCAGACCATGGGATCACGCGATAGACCTAATTGAAGGATGGAAACCTCGAAATTGCAAAGTGTACCCAATGACAGTACCGGAACGGAAGGAATTGGACACATTCATAGATGAACATCTACGAAAAGGGTACATCCGAGAATCAAAATCAGAGATATCATCGCTGTTCTTCTTTATCAAGAAGAAAGACGGATCTCTTAGACCAGTGCAGGACTATCGCTATCTTAACTCGATCACGGTCAAAAATGAATACCCGATACCGCTCATCTCAGATCTCATCGACAAATTAAAAGGCGCTAAGATCTTCTCAAAGCTCGATCTCCGATGGGGATACAACAATGTTCGAATCAAAGAAGGAGACCAATGGAAAGCTGCATTCAAAACAAACAGAGGCCTTTTCGAACCAATGGTAATGTTCTTCGGATTAACCAACTCACCCGCGACATTCCAAGCAATGATGAACGCACTATTCAAAGAATTAATAGACACAGGAAAAGTAGTGGTCTATATGGATGACATATTGATATTTACAGAAACACTCGACGAACATAGGAAATTGATGAAAGAAGCCCTTCAACTTCTAGAACGGAACGATCTATTCCTGAAACCAGAGAAGTGCTTCTTCGAACAACCATCAATCGAATACTTAGGCGTAATAATCACGCACAACAAGGTACAGATGGACCCAGTCAAAGTCCAAGGACTAGCCGAATGGCCCACACCAAGGAAAGTAAAAGAAGTCCAATCGTTCCTCGGATTTGGAAATTTCTATCGACGCTTCATCAAAGACTATTCTAAGATCGCCAGACCCCTATTCCAGCTCACAAAGAAAGACCACGAATGGAACTGGACGGCCGAATGTGAACGTACCTTCGAAAGACTGAAACGAGAATTCACATCGTCCCCAATCTTAATCATGCCCGATGAAAACAAACCATTCCGCATAGAGAGTGACGCCTCCGATTTTGCGTACGGAGCTATCCTATCGCAGCCAGATGAGATCGAAAGATGGCATCCGGTCGCGTACCTATCCAAATCACTATCTCCCGCGGAACAGAATTACGAGATATACGACAAAGAACTCTTAGGAGTAGTGAAAGCCTTAGAACACTGGCGACAATATCTAGAAGGAGCGAACCACAAAGTCGAAATCTGGACAGATCATAAAAATCTAGAGTATTTCACAACAGCTCAAAAACTTAATCGACGACAAGCACGATGGAGCTTATATCTGTCCCGTTTCGACTATACCTTGGTACACAGACCAGGAAGTACAAACAAGGCAGATGGACTTTCTAGAAGACCAGATCATAAGGAAGATATTCCAGACAACGACGATCGCATCCTGCTCCATCCTTCGGTTTTCAGGGCTAGAGCTACCGGAAGAGGAACAGTTGAAGCAGTCGGAGACAAAGAACTTCTCAAAGAACTAAGAAACTTCTCACACCTAGATGACGAAGTTTGGACAGCGTTAGATACAATCAAAAGATCGGGACCACGCACTCTCGCAAAAGGAATCGAAGATTGGAACTTCGAGAACGATCTGATCATCAGAAAAGGAAAGATCTATGTGCCACAAAATCTCGAACTCAGACGCATGATCTTAAAATCACATCATGATCTGGAAACGATTGGACATCCAGGAGAAATGAAAACTCTGGAACTGGTACAAAGAAACTTCTGGTGGCCAAAGATGATTTCCTTCGTAAAAGGCTATGTTCAAGGTTGTCCCGTATGCCAGTCAACAAAGAGTGTCACGCATCCGGCAAAACATCCATTACAACCTACGGAAATACCAGAACAACCATGGGAAACGATCACATCAGATTTTATTACAGATCTTCCGATCTCCAACGGATTCGATTCGATCAACGTAGTCGTCGACAGGTTCACCAAAACCGCAGTATTCACGCCGTGCCTAAAGACGATCAACGCAGAAGAAACAGCTGATCTTCTGATCGACAATGTTTACAGACGATTTGGATTATGGAAAAGAATGATATCGGACAGAGGCCCTCAATTCGCATCCAAAGTATTCCAATCCATCTGCGAAAGCCTCGGAGTCATCTCGTCGCTCAGTACGGTGTATCATCCCCAAACAGACGGCGAGACAGAAAGAGTGAATCAGGAATTAGAACAATATCTTCGGGCGTTTTGCAATGGAGACCAAACGAATTGGGCAAAACTTTTGCCAAAAGCAGAATTTGCACACAATATACGACAACATTCTGCCACGAAAACCTCCCCATTCAAACTCCTACACGGATATCAACCGGTGTTTAACCCAGCAATACCGACCGACCCGCGAATACCGACAGCCGAAGAAAGAATAAAGAATTTCAAGAACGCATGGGACAACGCAGAAGCAAGCCTAGAAATAGCAGCTAAACTAATGAAGATGCAGCATGACCGAACCTTCACGCTAAGAGATCAACTCAAACAAGGCGACCAAGTATGGTTAGACGGAAAAAACCTTAACATGGTATACCCAAAAACCAAACTAGCACCGAAACGATTCAGCCCATTCAAAATTGAAAAGGTTATAGGACCGGTGACTTACCGCCTCGAACTACCGACGAAGTGGAAAATACATCCGGTATTCCACGCAGCATTGTTGATTCCATTCAAAGAGACAGAACAATACGGCGAAGCTTACGAAAGACCACCTCCAGAACTAGTAAACGATGAAGAACTCTACGAACTAGAAACAATAGTAGCCTCAAAATTAGACAAACGATATTCAGAACCGTTACATTACTTCGTAAAATGGAAAGGATACCCCGACTCCGGTAACACATGGGAACCAGCATCTAATCTCGAAGGATCAAAAGATGCGATCACAGAGTTCCATCGGAATAACCCCAAGGCACCGAAGTTGCCACCAAATCCAATCAGAGATACCAACACAGAAGCCACTGATCGCGACGAAACCGACGCAACACAGCAAGAACGAAAACCAACGAGACGAAAGAAATGCAAGACGAAAGTGAGACACTGGTGAGACTCAACGACATTCAGGCGAATGCACTGCCAACAAGGGGGGGATAAAAACCCTACGGGTTCAGCAAGACAGATCACCAAATGTCCACCACCCCAAACGCAACCAACACCTCTACCAATCAAACCGTCTCACCCAACAATGTCGACCGCATCTGTCTCGTCTGCAACAGAGCGCACCACACTCAACAGGAACATGCCCTCTGCGGAGACTGCTTCATCGCTCGATCGGCAGCAATCTTCGCAATTAAGTCAGTACCTCCTCCGTCTAGGTCAGGACCAGACGGAAGAACAGGGGGTAAGCCAATTAGAAGCACACAGAAGAACCCTAACTGAAGCACCCGGATTCCTCACAGGTGCTAATGCAATCCCCGTGGCCCGGAGCCACGGAAGTCCCAACACCCGACTCCCCGATCCTAGAGAGCCAGATAGCCCGCATGATAGCCGGAGTAGCGATCGAACAGGCCAGAGAACGGATCAACGACCTCAAGAGGGAGTCAACCGACGTCCAGAACATCCTGGAGAACCACATCAAGATGCTCGATGGAGAACTCCGCCAGTTAGACTCGAGGTACCTGACGCTCTCGACCGAGATGGAGGAACGAGAGGTCAAACTTCTTCGACGATTCTGGAAGCTAGCGCAGCGGCTGTACTCAACGTCGCAGAGCTCCGGAGATTCCTTACTGAAGTCGGACACAGAGTCAACTGGCTCAACTGGGAAAGACACACCTTCCGCGCCGCCTACGAAGGAGAAATCCTCCGCAGACGAATGGAAACTACCGGAGTTCCCCATATGTCGTCACGCGACGGCCCCGACATCGACCTCATCTTCCATGGACATCACATCTCCCCGGGCTATACTGTTCGACCCGATCCCATCACATCCGTCCTCACCAGACCCCCGTTCCTTCCTAACGCCCCTCCACGACCCGTCACCGCTCCCACGCCACCAGGATCCTCACCCATCCCCGGCATCACCCAGATCAACACCATCCAGCCTCCTGTCGCTGGAAACGGATTACCCGGAGAGCGATCCGGACAGCCCATGGCTCCCCCAGAGCCTAGACAACAGACCGGCGATCCACGACCAATACCTGGGGCATCTTCTCAGCTGCCCACAGTGCCTAGACCGCCAACTCCATTCCCGGTATCTGCTAGCGACACTCCCATGCCATGGCACGAGAGGCCCCCCTGCTTATCCCTCGTTCCTACATTCACACTCCGACCACGATCGAAATTCCATCGCCCAAGATCCCCGAGTCGCCTCACAGCGACGTAAACATGAATCTATCGACCCCGACGGAAGACCACTCAAGTGAATCCGAAACGTCAACCTCTCCGATAAGTCGAGCAATGAAGAACTGCGACAAAATCCAGGAGATAATAGAGGAAATGAAGGAAACTCGCGTTCGCTGGAAGCGAGACCGCGAGTCAACGGACAAATCGGACAGCTCGACGGACAATCCGGAGAAGGACGACAAGACGAAGGAAGCAGCCGAGAACCCCTCGGACCCATGGAGCGACGAGCCGACCACGTGGACACAAGAGAAGTGGGACGCGATTCCCTCGAAGCCGCGGAAACGCTGCTGGAAATGCGGCAAGCGAGGCCATCTCCGCCGAGATTGTCCCCGTCGCAAGGACGCTCCCCCTCACTTCCCCCGATCTCGGTCCTGCTATCCCCTCCGACCACAGACTCCTCTTCCTCACCCTCGCCCGAGCCGTCCGGATATCAGTTACGGTCCAGGAACACTGATGTCCCACCCCCACCTCCGACGTACCGACGCTACCGCCCGCGCCCACAGGCAGCTTCTGGGATTCCTCACGCGACGTGAGAGCCTGACGCACGAAGCCGCCCAACACGCCACTGAGCAGTGGCTGTACTGGGAGGACGCAATGCTCCGCACTCAGCGAGAACCCCCCTCGCGCTTCAATCACTCCTGGCGCGTCGACGATCTCTTCTGGAAGGAAGAAGATTGGGACTTGCAGGAAGCGGAGGAGTCAAAGGATCACTGGCCGGAGCCCTGGTAAGCGCGCGGACAGACTTTACCCATCATCATGCGCTCGGACTTTCTCTCTCCCCCCATCATTACGCTCTCGCATCTATCGCTTACGACACTTCTCGGACTGATCACGGACTGCGCCCTCATTCGTACGCATATTCTCCTCGGACTTCTCTACCGTACCGGTTTCTATCGCTAGGAGGAAGGCGAAACGCTTGGTATTCTCCCTACGGCGCGCTGGACGCGTCGCTTACTTACGACTGATTTTATTATGTACGAACCCCTGCTTACGATTGAAGGCAATGATTACATCATTGCCTCTCCACATCGTAAGGATAAAAGGAAAGCCACAGCGACAACGACATCCTCAGACATCGTCTAACAAAACCCACTCGCACCACCCAAACCTACCAAAATGTCTTCTACTCTCACCTCCTCTTCGCGCAACCTCTCCACCACCGACTGCACCCCTCCTACCACTCCTCCTCCTTCGCCCGTCCTCTCGCGCACTCCCACGCCCGACCCACAAGACGAAGAACTCCTTCGTCATCTCAAACGAGTCACGGAACTCCTAAGCCGTCCGGACGTTGCTCGCGCCATGAAGAGGCCGAGAAGCCTAGACGAAGAAGCCATGCAAGAGTCGAAGGGAAGATGCGGCATCAAGGGACTCTTCCGAAAACGCGGGCCTCGGTTCAAGAGCCCGGATCACGCGACGACGGCAAGGATAGGACATCGGTTAGGGGCTACTACGATAGACGAGGAGGACGTAAAAGTAGTAGAGGCGTTACTCAAGCGGTAGAATAGAATTCTATCGCTCGATTCCGGATAAGGATAAAAGGAGTGAACATCAAAACATGAGGACTCAGAAGCGTGATGCAGCCCACTCAGTCGCCCAATCTCGCGATTTTCAATACGCCCACTCCACGATGGCTCATCACCGTCATCAGCATCATCGTAGGACTTACGATCCTCACCTTCCTCGCATCAACAATATTCCTCCTCCAATGGCGAAGAGCGAGCGATCGACAGCATGTTCAAGAAATCCCTCTAGAACCGCTTCGATTCAGGAATCTACGAGACGTAGATTCTAGAGAGGGGGATAGTGTTACAACTTGTCCAAGGTACTTCATTTTCCATTACCTTATTAGGAAGGACGTCGCTAAACGACGGATTACGACTGTGCCCCAGTTCGTAACCGTCTCAACGACGCAACGACGACAGTGCCACAGATCGTCACCGTCCTGACGACAGTGCCACAGATCGTCACCGTCTCAACGGCACAGCCGCGACGGTGCCACAGTCTCATCCCCGTAGATACTTGATGCGACCGTCGCTCAATGTACATATATTTACTCGACCTCCTTTCTTATAAAAGGAGGCTCATCGAACGAGCCATTCCTCAGCTCGTTCTCTTTGTAAATACAGGACTGTTCTAAATAGAACCTCCTCTTAAAACTACTAAAGAGAGCATAAAGTAACTAAGTCGAAAGCTCGCCTAAGTCTTCTGTGAAGACTTACTGCTTCGCTTATCGACCTCTAACTTCGTATAGCCGAGACGTCTGGATCACCTGATCCCACCTCTCATCCACACGAGTACTGTAGCCTGAGCCGCTTGTCACGTGATAAGGACCGTCCTTAACACGTAGCTGCGCCGTAGGACCCCGGACTACTCCTGCGGTGTGCAGCTTAAAGGTCACCCTCGTCCTCAGCCACATCTCCCATGGCCAGGATGCGACTTAGAGAAGTCGGAAGTGTGTAAGAGGTGCGTGCTCTTTTCTTTCAAGTTCAACTTAGAGCTGACAGCATTGCAGGAGTCCTTACTGTCCTGAAACATCGCAAGCATCCGGTACGTCCCTTTTACTTCTCGACACCCCTACACTGTACCTTACACTCTCCCTCACTCTCCATCTACAGTAGGAGTCGAGATTCGGCGGACTGTACTGTACTAGTAGTAGCTGTAATCTGTAAATTAAACTAGTTATCATATCTGAAAATTTGAATTTGAACGGCAAAAACAATCCATTGATTACAGTATTGTAAGCGAAATGATAATAGAAGCATTTCCATAAGCGGAAGGCCGGTGAATTAACCAAAAATTGCTATTTTTAGTTTTAGCTCACAACTTCGGGGCCCCTGTCTGTGATTGTCAAAGCTTGTGGAGACCTTGTAAAACTGAAACTTGGTCCTCTAATCCTAGGTGAAAAGTTCACCGTACGGTGCGTATTGTGGCCTTTAGAAATATTTACAAACTTATCCGTGCGAAACGTTTTTTCGCTGATGGAGGAGCGCGTGTATGGTCTTAAGCGCCCGCTGCCGAGCCCGGCGACACGTGGGTCCGTGTGTGTCGATCGTGATGCGAGAATCTAAGATCCGCGATTACCACCATTGGTCAATTCTGTATGCTGCCAGCCGCGCTGCCGCAGTGCATTGTGCGACGTGCGTATTCTCTCGACCCGTACTTATCGACTCTCGGTTAGGTATACTCGTCTCTTTCTCACAAGTTTGTCTTTTTCGTTTTCTCAGCCGGTCTCTGGATCGACTAAACAGCTCAACTAGCCACTGGATATACCGTCGTCCTAACGGCCTGCCCGCCAGGGTGAAATGCGGCTGGCTGGTCCTGCTTCATTCTGAAGATCTGACTCGTCAGATGGGCGCTAGGATGTCTGTTTGCCGTCAAGGAGTTCTGACGCTTCTCTGTCAAATTACACTTATTACAGGCTAGGCGCTGTGCTCACTTGATCACACCCCTTTCCCATCCAATTCAATCTCAACCTTGCCTCAGGGCCTTGGGATTCGGCCTGGTCTCTCTCCCCTCCACCCTCTTCACCCCCCCCCCTCTCACTCGTTTGCGTGCATACCCCGCACCAGGCGTGCTGTCGCACTCTGTTCTTGCAATATGGATCTTGTCATCCACGGTCTCGTCTGCCTTTTTTTCCCTCGCGTGCACTCCTTTTCCTCTTTGTCGTGCACAACAGACATTCTTCCCCGTCAGCGTCCCCCTCGCCGTCCGATCTCCTTATCTCCTCTCCTACCTCTCCACTCAAAACGGGTCTCTCCATTCCAACCTTCGGCCTCACACCCTTGGCATCGATGTCCGTCTCCTACTTTCAGTCTCCATCCTCCACAACGCTGATTCTCTTTGTCCAGGAAATTGGATGGAATGGTCTCGTCAAAATCGACAACGGCACGACCTATTTATGGTTGGGGGACTCGCGAGTGGTCACTGGTACCACCAATACAGTCCTCAGGGAGTTGACTGTCACGCCCACGCGCACAATCTTCACTATCGATGCAGGGCCGCTGGAGCTGAACATAACGTTTTTGTCTCCAATTGAGGTGCGCTACCCGTCGGATTGATGCCGACGCTGTTATTGATCGCCTTTGACGTGCAGCCTGGCGACTTCGTCAAGCAATCCATCCCATTCTCCTACCTCTCCTTCGAAGCTCGATCCACGGACGGATCCCCCCATCACGTACAAGTATACACCGGGATAACTGGCGGTGAGTCTTGCTTTAGCTGTTCGCATATAGCGTGTTTTTGATCACGACAAAACAGAATGGCTTGACCCGGATCATTCTCAGAATCATACATGGACCACTGCGCAGACATCAAATGGCAGTCAAATACATTCGTTTCAACACGCGACGCCCCGCGAGTTCACTGAGAACGTGGGCTTGGCATCGTGGGGTACCCAGTACTATGCCACTAGACAGGTACGTTTCACAAGAAACATGACCTGTCTACCCTACTAACGCTCCCTTAGGGATCAGGAGTAACATACCGGATAGGAATGGCGGAGCCTAATCCAGCTCTATTCCTCGCCCAAGGATCCCTCGACAACAGCGTAGACCCAGGAAGTCCACGGATCATTCAAGGCGGTAACATGTGAATATCTTTCTTCTCACAGCGTTAAGCCGGTGATGCTAACGGTATGGATGTACAGTAACTACACATCCCTCACCTTCGCCCATGATTTGGGGACAATCCAGAGCACGTCAACGCCTGTCGTGTGGGCTATAGGCGCTACGTTCGACTCGGACAGCACCGCGGCGGCTCTATACCAAGATTTGTCTGGTAACCCCGCGCAGCGACGAAGTCTATATTATGTTTCTCAGTACTCCGACGACCATACCTTGGTAGGGTTCCTGCCCTCTATCAAACGCGGATTTTTCTGACACTGGCGACAGATAGACGATTTCCTGAACGACTACCCGGCCGCACTCGATCGTTCAATCAAGCTGGACGCAAACTTAACCAGCGCCGCCTCCGCCATCGTTCCTGGCTCCAACTACTCTGACATCATTGCGCTCGCGTCGCGGCAAGTTCTCGGAGCCACCTGGCTTACAATCAGCAAAGGCTCGGACGGTTCGTGGAATACTTCGGATGTCTTAATGTATTGGCGCGACCAAGGGGCTGGCCCGCCTGAGTCCGCCTTTTCTTTACATCTTATGAAACCGTTCGCTCACCCAAGGACTGCTCTTCAGTCAGCTCAACCCTCCCGATGGGCTGTATGCATCGTTCCCGTTATTCTTGTACTTGGACCCGTCGTTTGGCGCACCGCTCCTTGAACCGTTGCTTCGCTTCCAAGCGTCGTCGGCATACACCAACCCATATGCTGCCGCCAGTGTTGGTACGATTGCCTTGCTCTTTTTTCCTCCTTGATTTTTTCTCACAAATTCGTGAAGGAGGCCAGTGGCCGAATATGACGGCCAGCAACACATTGCACAGCCAAGGCATTGAACGTCAGTAGAGGTCGTTTTATCCACGCCCGTATCTGACCGGACGTGTATACATAGAATCGGCCAACATGGTTATACTATCGTATGCTCAGGCGCGTTCCGCGGGAGATACATCTCTCGTTAGTCGACATGTAAGTCGAATACCTCTGCCTGCCGATATCTACAATTGTAACACCTGCCATTACAGTACCAGCTACTCAAGTCGTGGACAGACTACATCATTAATCCCACAGTCTCCACCACCGCCGTCTTCAATAACGGACAGTACGCCCTCTGTCATTCCATGTTTTATTTATCTAATGGCTCGGGAAGGATGTCTGCCGATGGACTGAATATCGCCAATCAAACCAACCTCGCGATCAAAGGTATTATTGCGGTCAAGGCCATGTCGATGCTAGCATCGTTGACCGGTAACAGCGCCGACGCCACGACCTACTTGGTGCGTCGCATCTAAGTATATATTCGCGATCCTCGTCTAAACATATTCGACAGAATAAATCTCAAGATCTCTACACGCAATGGAAGTCTAACGCGTTCGCGAGTGACGGACACATGCTGCTCGCATATGGCGACGATACCTCAAGCTTCTCCCTTGGCTACAACATCTTCGCCGATCTTTGGCTCGGAACTGGCGTCGTGGATTCCGGTGTAAGCCATTCCAATGTGTCCTACTTGACTTACCTTCTTACCAACCGTAGGTGACGAGCGTCCTTTCAGGCCAAGTCAATAATTTGTTTTCGTTCTCGCCCCAGACGTCACAATATGGTGTGGCCATAGACAGCACTGCCCCAGACAAAGTTCGATCCAGTACGCTTAACTTCGTTACCAAGCACAGTTTGCGGCGTACTGATCTCCTGACTTAGGCTGGAACATGTTTATCGCGGCGGCGGTGAATGACACGAAGACTCGAAGCGCAATTATCTCAAGAGTACACGCCCGGGCATCACTCAATAGCACCGCCGACATCTTACAGTTTCCTCTGGACTGGAGTTCCACGAACGCCTCCGGCATTTTTGCACCCGCGACGTAAAGCATTTCTACATCTGGTCCTCGGACCAATACTGACCTCTTTTTTTCCATGGATAGCCCTCGTCTCGGCGCTGTCTTTGCACCTCTCGTCCTTTCGTATGCTTTTCTATCCTTTGCCTACCCCATGTACCCAGACTGATGTCGACGTTATCAGCACGACTTCCAACTCCAATTCCAATCCCAACTCTACCGCGAACAATGGCAGTTCATCCAACGCGTCCTCGAAAGCTTCTACCAGTGCCATCGTAGGTGGTGTAGTGGGCGGCGTCGGCGGGGCTCTTCTCCTCGTCGGACTTGCCTTCCTTCTCTGGCGGCGTCGTCGCCGTGGTGCCCTTTCCTTGGACCCCAACCGCACATCCTTCGACGGCGAAACGTCCATGCAAGTGATACACGAGACCTCGCCCTTCGTGACACAAGAAAACCACCTCGGAGCCCCCGTGACCCAGAGCAGCGCGACGTTTCCCTCCACCGACCTCCTACTTCCATCCGAGTCATTGTCGTCCTCGACGCCCCCCTCTCCCCCAGCATTCAACCAGACCAGCGCACTCTCGCCCAAGGCTCTGATGGAACTCCGGCACGCGACGCGCATAGGCAGCTCTTCCCTAGGCGCGCGAGCGATCCCGCCCGGGGCGATGCGTGGCGTCAACCCGGCGTCAGAAGCGGGATCGAGTGGATCGAGCCAGAGCGATGGCGACGCACGGTATGAAGAACTGAGGCGGGAGTTGAACGCGCTGAGGGAGAGGGTTGAGCCTCCGCCGAGTTACGTAGATGGATGAGTGTACATGACCCTCCGCGAGCGTGCATTTCCCCTACCCTGTAATATGCCACCCGGAAGGCTGGTTTGAACAACTTCTATCGGGCCTTTATGCATCAGTGATCTCCAGCAGAAGGGTCGCACACCCGCTCATGGCTGCTCCTCTTTCCGACCGCGCACCTTGCCAAGATAGCATAGTGCATGTATATTGTATGCCGAAGAACAATTTCAAGTCAGACGCGTAGACATTCAATGCGAACATGTTCCCCGGTTCCACCGCAAGCTGACGAGATGTAAGCACAACTGGTTTGAGCGTTACCTGACCCTTCGGAGAGTCCTGGCCATATAGGTATGTATTGCAAGGGACGACAGGAAGCAAAACTACACTGCACGGGATCGTCGGGGTCGGCTAGTGCGACGTATCGTTGCGAACAAGGTGCTGGATCGAGATCAATGAACAATACACTGGGTCTCACCGTCTCGTGAACAAGATAAGTACATTTCGCGGAAGTCCTTATTCATCGACATAACTCGGGGGAGGGTCCGAAACCATTCGAGTCTGCCTAAGCGCTTGGATTTCCCTCCTTAGCTCCTCGAAACGATCGTCGACATCACCTTCAGCAACAATGTTTGCGCTGACGGGAATCGCATTGGTTGAACGGATTTCCGTATCTTCAGTAGGTAGAGTTGCATGCCGGAGTTGTAGAAGACCTTTAGGTGAGAGGGTGCTTGTTTGGTTCATGGTGGCGCTGGCTCCGGTCGACACGCTTCGCAAGTTTCCTTCTTGTATAACGAAGGGCTCAGCCTCGTATGTGTGCTGGATCGATGTTTCACCGTTGACGAATTCACGGTGAATACGGAGACGCTGTCTGCTTTGATAACGACGCCAGAAGTAGGCGAGGCCGGCGAGCACCATACTGCCAAGAACACCGCCGACCACGCCGCCCACAATGGGAATAGTCGAGGATGTGTTGGATGTGCCGTGTACACCTGGCGATGGGGTGGCTGAAACGGTCGAGGATGGGGTGGTGTCGGCGATAGCACTTCTGTTGGCAGATGATCAACACGAGGAAGACTAGTGGGCCGTAAGCATGCGTACGAAAGAACAAGGGGCGCGAATACAGCAGCTTGGCGAGGACTGTCATTGAAAACGGTGCATGAGGTTCATCACGCCGCCGCGCGTCGTAGAAGGGAGGCCCTACCTTGCAGACGTAAAAAACAAAGAGCTACCATTTGTGGAACTCCATTTCAAAGGAAACAGCTCGTTGTCGGTGGTGTTGAGTGCCACACGTGCATGTACCCTCGAAACAATTTCGTTTCGTGTTGTCGAGTTATTTACTGCGACCGCGACGAACATGTTCCAATCTGCACGAAGCTGTCAATCCACTGCAGCCTTCTTCGGAAGGGCATGGGACTCGCCTGGTCGAATTCGATCTAGCACAGTGCTATCCATTGCTACGCCGAAGTGAGTGTTGCCAGGCGAGAAAGAGAAGAGGTTGTTCACTTGACGAGATAGACCGCTCGTTACCTGTCGTGAAATCAGGATATGTGAAGGTTAGAAAGGGCGGGTTTACTTACATCGGAGTCTACAACACCAGTGCCCAGCCAAATGTCCGCGAAGACGTTATACCCAAGGGAGAAGCTCGAGCTGTCGGCACCGTACGCGAGCAGCATGTGTCCATCTGCTGCTAACGCGTGTGACTTCCACTGGACATAAAAGTCTCGAGATTTATCCTGAGAGACAAGGTTAGAAATAGTACTAAGAAGAGGAGAAACTGGCGCACCGAGTAGGTCGTGGCATCAGCGGTGTTTCCAGTCAAGGATGCTATCATGGACATGGCCTTGATCGCGATGATACCCTTGATCGCCAGGTTTGTCTGGTTTGCGATGCCCAATCCGTCAGCGGATAACCTGTGCGAGACGTGAGCGGCTAGCACGGACAAACCCCGAACGACGCACTGTCCGTTATTGAAGACCGTGGTCGTGGAAACCTGTCGGGCTTATGAGATAGTCCGTCCATGACTTGAGAAGCTGGTACTGGAAAGGCGTGATCGTTACAGAAGATGGCTTACGCATATGGGTACAAAACTCACATATCGCCCGAGAAGAGAGGTATCGCCCGTTCCGCGGGCCTGAGCATAGGATAAGATGATCATATTGGCTGACTCTTTAGGAGAGGAGTGAGATACAACTTAGATGCATAGACAAACAGCCTATGAGCTTACGCTCAATGCCTTGATTGTGTAAAGAATTGTTCGCGGTCACGTTTGGCCATTTACCGGTACCTGCGCCAACTCAATGAGGCTCGACTGGAAGGGTAAAGGGACCGACTCTACCGATGCTGGAGGCAGCGTACGGATTTGTGTACGCTGGCGAAGATTGGAAGCGAAGCAGAGGTTCAAGAAGCAGCGCACCAAACGACGGGTTCAAGTACAAGAACAGGGGGAAAATCGAGTAGAGACCATCTGGTGGGTTGATTTGACTGTGGGTGTGAGTGAGTGTCCGACATCAGGAAGAGAAAAATCGAGGACACACTCAGGCGGTCCATTGCCCAGATCCCGCCAAAACATCATCACGTCCGATTTGTTCCACGAGCCATCGGAACCTTTGCTGATCGTGAGCGACGTGAAACCTGAGCCCTGTCCGTGTCGCGAGCGCGATGAGGTCAGAGTACTCGGAGTCCAGGGAATGCCTGGAGGCAGGCAGCGTTCGGTGAGATTCGCGTCCAACTTGATCGAGCGCTCGAGAGCGGCCGGGAAGTCGTTGAGGAAGTCATCAATCTGCGGAAGCGGAAGTCAGTGATGTTCAAAGGCGACTTCCCTGAAGAACATCACGCTTTACCAAGATGTGGTCATCTGAATATTGAGTAACATAGTAAAGGACTTCGACGCTGAGGGGGATTTCCGGATAAGTCTTGAAATTGGATGGCAGAGGTGTTGTCAGAGTCGAATGTGTGGCCTATCGCCCACACGATTGGAGCTGACGTGCTCTCGATCGTCCCCAGGTCATGTGCGAACGTGAGGGAAGTGAAATTTCTGCGCCGTCACATTCTCAGACTAAGAATCGATACAAGTAATCGGAAGAACGTACATATTGCCACCCTGAATTACACGGGGACTTCCAGAGTCTACGCTGTTGTCGAGAAATCCCTGGTCTAGGAAGAGTGCTGGACTGGGATCGGATATTCCTATTCTATAGGTTACCCCTGTTCCCTAAAACAAAGTCAGCCTGAGATGCTGCCAGTGGACAACAATTTCTTCTTGAAGCTCACCTGTCTGGTAGCATAGTAAAGTGTCCCCCATAATGCTATGCCATCATCCTCTCCGAACTCTTGGGGCGCAGCAAGATTGAAAGAGTGTATTTGACTGCCATTCGTTGTCTGCACCGTTTTCCAAGTATGATTCAGCGAGTAATCCTGGCCAAGCCACTCTATGTCATCACGGTCATCGTCTAACTGGTCACGAATTGATAGGGTCTAAACTCACGGCCACTGATTCCAGAGTACACTTGCATATGATGAGGAGATCCGTCAGTAGACCGGGCTTCGAACGAGAGATAAGAAAAGGGAATGGACTGCTTGACGAAGTCATCTGGCTACCCATAGGGAAATGTGGTATTAGTGTTAGGCATGCCGATGAGTTGGTCACGAACCTCGATCGGAGTTAGATATGTGACATTCAACTCCAACGGCCCGGCTTCAAGAATGAATATTGTGCGCGTGGGGGTTATAATCATCTGTTTGACTGCTGTATCGCTAGTACCAGGCACGAGGCGTGTATCGCCCGACCACAAGTACGTTGTACTGTTGTCGACCTTGATCAGACCCGTCCATCCCAAACCCTGGTCAAGAGGAGGTGAGTCAGCGCCGCTGTGGGAGAGTGAAAGAAAGGACCTTGCCTTGCCACCGTTGCCGGAGGTGTGCGGCACTTCATTAGAGTGAGTGGTGCCGTTTTGAGTATATATGTAAGACCAAGAGTAGGGAGCGCGGATAACGAGGGGAACGCTGGCGGGAAAAAATGTCTGCTGTGCACGGGAAAGAGGGAAAGGAGCGCATATAAGGAATAAAAAGTACGCGAGGGCGCGAATGATTGTGTTAGTGCACATCGGAGCACGAGAGAAGTGTGATTGCATAGACCGAGGGGTTTGTGCACGAGGAGGGGGGGAGGGCAAGAAAAATGGGTTGATGGGGCCGAAGAAGGTAAGTTAGGATGAGGGAAGAAAGCACTGCCAGACAACAACATGCACAAGCAGCGTCCACTATGGTCCATGATAAAGAAAGCTAACGACCTAATTCGTCCGTCGTAATGTATGGACCGTACGGAGAAGGCAACGCACTTACTGACTTAACCTTGACCTACCCAGAGCACTGGTCGCTGATCCATCTGAATCAGATATTCTGATGAATCGAGTAAAAGAGAAGGCGAAGTCACCAAAGACACGGGCAACTCCAGAGCTATACATAAGGTGGTGAGCAGGGAGAGTGAAACGTACTGCGTGTTGTGACTGTGTCGCTCAGATGTCAGTCATGCACCACACGTACGAATTGCGTACTTGCCGGTGTGTACTTATGATAACATGCATCGCATGATCACCTTGATTGCACCTTGGAATGGGCGTTTCCAGCACCAAACTTGAGCGGGAACAAAAGTGTTGTCGTCAAGTGCGGCATGCGGTACGAGGTCATGGTAAACATCACTCGTTCAACTACTGAATCAAGGATGGCCATTGCCAACCAAATTGCTGCAAGTACTTAAGGCTAGTGGTTATAGCCTGGATGGAGGGTATTGCTGAAGTCTGAAGAGGAAAATGCACTGATTTAGAATGTTCAATTATGAACGTAAGGTTGTGCTTACGCATACTTGATGGAGAGGCGTTGAAACGATCAGATGTGAGGCTTTCACCGCAAGAGCTAGGGGGCGCAAAGACTGATCGAGGCTCATCAGTACGTACTAAGTAGATACTTTCCCATGCATCTCGGCAAAAAATCTCGAGGTTCTACTGCCATCCGTACAGGATGAAAGAGCAAGGTATAGGAAGGAGTGGCAGCCTGACAGGTGGTAAATTGATGTCCGGAGCAAATTTCCGACTCGTCACCCAAGTTCCTTGGACGAATGCATCACATGATCGCGTCTGCCACCGAATTGCCGCGGTCCAGTGACCGCTCTGCACCATAACCATTGGACAATGGACGAACAATGGAAGAGAAAGATGTAAAGGCTTTAGTCGGTGCGACTTTCTCTCCCTATCTCTGCATCGGCGCGCTCAACCTTTGTCTCTCCCGTCCATTTTAGGCACCTGGTCTCATATCTGTTCCCTCCCAGAGCCCCGAGCTCCGATTTGCCACCGACCCCACAACCGTGGACAGGTTTGACATCGACGCCACTGCCCTCCTCTTTGGACAACAACACCCTGTACGAGCGCGCTTGCAATGGATAGTACATCCAACTCCGACCCCTCTCCTTCGGCTCCCCGAGATCCCTTCTCGAATTGGCGCACCTGGGTCGTCGCCGTGGCCCTCATCCTCATCACGATCGCCCTCATCACCCTCCTCGGTGCCCTCGGCCAGTTCTCGCGCGTCGCGCGCCTCCTCCGCCGTCAGTTTAAGAACCACCTCCCGCCCGAAGCTTCTGGCCCCGACGCCGACATCGACGCGTGGTTCGCGGTCGGCGATCGGCGCACGCAATATCCGCTGCACAAGTGCTTCGGCGAGCCGTGCGCACCGGCGGCCTTCGACGGCCTCAAGTGGGTCTGGCGGAGGCAGGAGGGGAGATACGTCTTGGAGTGCGATATGGCGATGATGAGGGCGGCAGGGGACCGCGAGCGCAGGGCGATCGTCAAGGCCGAACTGAAGGAACGGGCGCGTCGTGCGAAACAGCACAGGGACGCGGAGCTTGGGGACGCAGGCACTGGCGCTGCTTGTGCTGACCAGGTGGACGTCGAGGGAGAAACGGTCCAAGGTGGCGGTTGTTTCGGGGAGGATGGCGGTCCCGAAAGCGGCGAGGGCCGCGCCGACGAAAGAGGCCTTCCTGGACAGATATGATCCTCGAGCTGGCGGGCGAGTGTAGGATGATGGTCAGCCATGCTTTTTGGTGTAGTGTATATTGCACTGACCAAGCTTCCGTACTAGACGATTTCCCCGCATAGACATCTCTTCACATTTGACGAAGAAACGACCATGGCCTCCACCCTTCCTTCCCCATCTCTCCTTACGGTTTATGACTTTCCGGTTCACTTACACATCTTATAATCGTTTCGTATAATAGACCACATCCACACACTACACGAATCTTTTTCCCAAATCTTCTTATATGCATCCTTATAGCCCCGCACCGCTGGGATTTTCGGCAGCTCGAAGTAGCATACAGGAGGTCCTCGTACTTACTACCAGCTCAGTATGTACTCAGGAAGCGTCTCGGAAGCTATGTTCGCAATGTCAATCCCAAATATATTCAACGCACCGCTGAATGCGATGATGAGTAGGTAGGACAAACAGGAGAAGGTCGTATGCAAAGCAGCGGATGAGAATCTTCTCACCCGTCGACATAGCTCGGCGGAGGCTCCACTCGCTGCCTAAGCGCCTGGAACTCTCTCCTCAGCTCCTCGATACGCGCGTCCGCATCCCCTTCCGAAACCGTGTTTGCGCTGTTGGACATAACCATGGGCGGAATATCGCGGGATACGGAGGGAGAGCTGCCCGCGCGGGTCGCGTGTCGTAGCTCCAGAAGCTCTTTGGGCGAGAGCGCGCGCGTTTGGTTCGCGGATACAGACGCGGGAGGCGTGGGTCTATCTTGGGACGTTTCGGATGGGAGGAGCATGGTGTTGGATGACGGGGACAGGTACGTGACGGCGCTGTCCCCGGTCGACGCGACCCGCAAGTGGTCTTCCTGCATAGCAAAGGGCGACTGCACAACGAACGGCGACGTCTCGTTCATGATCTGCATCGACCTTTCTCCGCTGAAGGATGAGCGGTCGATGACGCGCGCGCGCCGGCTGCGTTGGTGGTGACGTCGGAGATATAACGCGAAGCCGACGAGCGCGACACTACCAAGGACACCCCCGATTACCCCACCTGCGATGGCTGCGACAGGGGATCTCGAGGACGCGCTGTCGTCGGCAGCTCCTGAAGACGCGGTGGCCACGGAGCCTCTGTTTGGGATTGATCACTGTGGGTACATCTAGTATACAACAAATATGCATACGTGAGGACGAGGGGTGCAAATACGGCACCTTGACGAGGACTGCCGGAAGATACGGACGTAAGCGTTCATGCCAGTCGCATAAAAAGGGAAATCGCGTACGTTCCACCTCCAAAGAGAGTGGTTAGATTTGTGGAGCTCCATTCCAGAGGAAACTGTGCGGCGTCCGTTGTGTTGAGCGACGCACGCGCGTGAATCCGTGAGACCATGGAGCTTCGCGTTTTTGAGTCGTTTACCGTGGCCGCGACGAACATGTTCCAGTCTGCACGAAGCTGTCAATCCACGGCAGCCTTCTTTGGACGACCATGGGACGCACCTGGCCGAATTCGATCTAGCACAGTGCTATCCATTGCTACGCCAAACTGGGTGTTGCCAGGAGAGAAAGAAAAGAGGTTGTTCACTTGACGAGATAGACCGCTCGTTACCTATCGTGAAATCAGAATAGCGTGAATGTTAGAAAGGGCGAGTTTCCTTACATCGGAATCTACGACACCAGTGCCCAGCCAAAGGTCTGCGAAGACGTTATACCCAAGGGAGAAGCTCGAGCTGTCGGCACCGTACGCGAGCAGCATGTGTCCATCCTCTGCCAACGCGTGCGACTTCCACTGGACATAAAAGTCTCGAGATTTGTCCTGTGACACGAGATTAGGAGTAGGACTGAGAAGAAGAAAACTGGCACACCGAGTAGGTCGTGGCATCGGCGGTGTTCCCAGTCAAGGACGCTATCATGGACATGGCTTTGATCGCGATGATACCTTTGATCGCCAGGTTTGTCTGGTTTGCGATGCTCAATCCGTCAGCGGATAACCTGTGCGAGACGTGAGCAGCTTGCACGGACAAACCCCCGAACGACGCACTGCCCGTTATTGAAGACCGTGGTCGTGGAAACTGTCGGGCTTATGAGGTAGTCCGTCCATGATTTGAGTAGCTGGTACTGGAAAGCGTGATCGTTACGGAGGATGGCTTACGCATATGGGTACAAAACTCACATATCGTCCGACAAGAGATGTATCGCCCGTTCCGCGGGCCTGAGCATAGGATAAAATGATCATATTGGCCGACTCTTTAGAGAGGAGTGAGATACAACTTAGATGCATGAACAAACAGCCATCAGCTTACGTTCGATGCCTTGATTGTGTAAAGAGTTGTTCGCAGTCATATTTGGCCATGGACCGACACCTGTGCGAACTCAATGAGGCTGGACTAGAAGGGTAAACAAACCGACTATACCAATGTTGGCGGCAGCGTATGGATTTGTGTATGCCGGCGAGGCTTGGAAGCGAAGCAGAGGCTCAAGAAGCGGGGCGCCAAACGACGGGTTCAAGTACAAGAACATAGGAAACGTCGTGAAGAGACCATCTGGTGGGCTGATTTGGCTGTTGGTGTGGGTGAGTGTATGGCACCAGGAAGAGCAAGATCGGGGCGTACTCAGGCGGTCCATTGCCCAGATCCCGCCAAAACATCATCACATCCGATTTGTTCCACGAGCCATCGGAACCTTTACTAATCGTAAGGGATGTAGATCCCATTACCTGCCGAGTGGCGAGCGCGATGAGGTCAGAGTACTCGGAACCGGGGACCCTGGAGGCGGCAGCGTTGGTCAGGTTGGCGTCCAATTTGATCGAGCGCTCGAGAGCGGCCGGGAAATCGTTGAGGAAGTCATCGATCTGACGGCACCGTGAGCACAGGAAAACCCCCAAGAAGGACACGGCGCTTTACCAAGGTGTGATCATCCGAATATTGAGTAACGTAGTACAATGCTTCGACGCTGGGCAGGATTTCCGGACAAGTCTTGGTATTGAACGGCAGATGTGCTGTCAGAGTCGAACGTGTGGCCTATCGCCCACACAACGGGTGCTGATGTGCTCTCAATTGTCCCCAGGTCATGTGCGAAGGTGAGTGAAGTGAAGGATCTATACACACGCTGTTAGCATCAGAATCCATTCAGGTGGTCACGACGACTGTACGTATTGCCGCCCTGGATTATGCGAGGAGCACCGGGGTCCACGCTATTGTCCTAAGGAGCCTTGAGACAGAAAAAGCGCTGGGTTGGGTTCGGACATTCCTATGCGGTAGGTTACCCCAGCTCCCTATATATGTTAACGTGAGATGCAAGGGAGATCCCATCCGTCACGAAGCACACCTGTCTGGTTGCGTAGTAAGGGGTGCCCCACGATGCTAGGCCCGAATTCTGGGTAAACTCGCGGGGTATCGAATAACTGAATGAGTGGATTTGGCTGCCATTCGTTGTCTGCGCCGTTGCCCATGTGTGGTTCTGAGCATGGTCCGCAGCGAGCCATTCTGTTTGGGCACGATTATTTCAGTTATCCATGAGATAGTAAGGCGCGACTCGCCATCGGTGATCCCTGTGTATACCTGCATGCGATGCGGGGAACCATCGGTGGATCGGGCTTCGAACGCGAGGTAAGAAAACGGAATGGATTGCTTCACGAAGTCGTTCCGGCTGCCCGTGGAGCATAATAAGTGTCGGCGTGCGGGACGGCGATGAGGAGGCGACGTACCTCGATGGGAGATAGATAGGTGATGTTCAACTCCAATGGTCCAGCTTGGAGCGTGAAGATCGTACGTGTCGGAGTCACGGTCAACTGTTTGAGTGTGGTATCATTGGTGCCGGGTACGGTGCGTGTGTCTCCCGACCACAGATAGGTTGTGCCATTGTCAACCTTGACGAGGCAGGTCCAACCTAGATTCTAGCCAAAAAAAAAGATCAGCATCGTTGTGGGGATATTGGACGACAGTACGTGCGGGAAGAGCGAGGTTACGAGGCCAGTGGTCGGAGTGCAGAGTCCCATTCTGGGTTGATATGTATGTGAAAAGGTAGGGTGAACGGACGGCGAGGGGAACGCTGGCGGGGAAGAATGTCTGTTGGGCACGAGTAGGGATGAAACAATGTACGAGGAAAAGAACGTAGGCAAGACCGTGGAGGAGTGTGTGTCGACACATGGATATACTCTGGGAGAGAGAGAAACGCCTGGTGCTGGCTACTGTGGGTGGGGGGACGCAAGTGAACGAAGAAAGAAGAGGGCCGCCTTTCCCTGCGCTGAGAACTTAAGCGGACCGTGATTGATTGGCGTATCGTTTTACAAAACATGGATTTGTAAAGAAAGATGGACGGATATTGCGAGTAGCGTTGACAATGATGTTTATTGATTGGCCTGCAGAGAGCCTGACGACCCGTTCATCGAGTCAATCGAACAAGGAAGTGCTGAGGCTTGAGCAAGCCCCATTTGAAGCGCTGAAGCTGCTGAAGACCTGTAGGGAGGCATTTGTCGGGTCCTTGCAGCGAGCAGGGAGTCAGCAGAGTGCGGTAGAGTGCGGTATACACGCGAGAAAAGGAACGGTGATGGTGGTGACGGCCGCGGACACGTGGGACACCCAAGGACCCACGAAGGTGCGATCCGATCTCGGGCACTCGCGGCACGCCGCGACTTTCGCTGCCTTGTTC
Organism: Amylostereum areolatum; assembly: GCA_012932865.1. Classification (NCBI taxonomy): domain Eukaryota; kingdom Fungi; phylum Basidiomycota; class Agaricomycetes; order Russulales; family Stereaceae; genus Amylostereum; species Amylostereum areolatum. The sequence continues at coordinate 99,522 of SAXG01000044.1, read as the reverse complement.
ACCTCCGCCTCGCCCGATCATTGCCCTCGTCTACCATCTGCTTCGACTCTTATTTCCCTTTTTTCCGTAGGAAATATCGGAATAACGACCATGTCCAGGCATTCGCGAGCTGCTAGCAGGTTGCGCAGCTGCTCTCATGGTCATTTGTCTTAAATTCATCACTGTCGGCCCCAACAATCAGACGCAATATACGAAGAAGGTCCAGGTCCACAGGCCGGCTAAGTACTGCTGGCGTGACAGCACAACGTGTACTTAGCACATCCGGGGATTGTCTGTTGTCGCCTTTCTTTCCCCTTCATTCCTCTCCCAAACATTCCGGGCAGCTGCCTTCTTGTTCTCCACCATCCCCGGCTGCTTGCCAGGTCTTCGGAATCGGAATGCATCCTTCACGCCCCTCCGCATTCCTCTTTTCCGTCGTTATCCTGATGATATCCGTTCTGACTCCGGTATCGGCCCAACAAACATTATTTCCTGGACGCGTCCCTCTCTCCATCCGATCCCCCTACCTCTCTTCCTGGGTTTCCAGTGCCGCTGATACCTCTTACACCGCTCAATGGCCGGACAGCGTCCTCGGCTCCGTGCGTAGTATTTTCCTCCTCGTCCTTTTCATCCCTCTAGTCCTTACTCGTACCATTCCAGACCCTGGGATGGGTAGGCTTTGTTCGCCTAGCAGACCAGAACAAAACAGTTTTCCTGGCTAGGGTTTGCTCAAGGAGGAAGCGCACCGGGTGTCGCCTCCGCTACTTTGCGCAGAACCATCATCACCCCCACTCAGACGATCATAACGTTGGATGCCGGAACTTTTTTGGAGATTAACGTCACTTTCATCAGTCCCATTGAGGTGAGCATCCCCGTCGCCTCTTTCGCCGCTTCTACTTTTCTGACGGACTCTCAAGGTGGGGAATCCAGTCAAGCAGTCCATTCCATTTTCCTACCTTGTGTTTGAGGCGAGATCGCTAGACAATCAAAACCATACTGTCCAAGTCTACTCCGATATCAGTGGAGGTACGTTGTCTTCGTCTTCCCCTTCCGACCATCGGCTCATTGCGCGGCGCAGAATGGAACTCGGCGGACAGCGCGGCTGGTGTCAAATGGACGAGCATCACGAATAGGCCCAACGACCTCTATCATAGCGTTTCCCTTCAAACGCCGGCTTCATTCCAGGAGAACGGGGGACTGGCGACGTGGGGTACCGTCCACTACGCAACGCGCAAGGTGTGTGCCCAGACAAAATTTTCTCCCCGCTTCTGTTCAAATTTGCATTTACTCAGGATGGGTCGGTCACATACACGACGGCGCCTGATATCGTCGCGCGACCGTCTTTTGTGGCCAATGGTACCCTCGACGGACAGCTAGACGCGACTTTCCGAGCTATAAACGGGAACACCAACCTGTAAGTGTGACTCGCTCTCTAATTGTGTGCGAACCGATGACCGATCCATTTACAGTTCATGGCCCGTGTTTAGTTTTGCAAAAGACCTCGGGAGCATCCGCGCCACAGCCACTCCGATCGTTTATGCGATTGGGCATACATTCGAAACCGACGATTCCGCCGCGGTGCAGTACAAAGACTTGACCGGTACAACTACGAAGCGCGCGTTATACTACGCGTCTCAATACAACCAGGACGTAGGCTCTCTCGTGAGTTCTCTGCGGGTTTATCGTCGTTTTTATCGGCCTAATAGGACAGTCGTAATAGATCGACGATTTCCTCAGCGATTTCGAGGCGGCAAGGACGCGCGCCCATCAGGTGGATGATAAAATCACTGGCGCGGCAAGCTCGGCCATCGCGGGCCCAAACTACGCCGACCTGGTTTCCCTCGCCACTCGACAAGTGTTTGGTACCACGCAGCTGTCTGTTGCGAAGGGTACGGACGGGACATGGAATACGTCGGATGTGATGATGTTCATGCGGGATACTGGAGCGGCTAATCCAAAGTATGTATGTGCCGATTCACCAAGTGTGCGCCCATTCCTGATATCCGTGAACGCTCTAGTCGTGTTAACCCTGTGGAGACACTATATGCGTCGTTCCCGATGTTCATGCATATCGATCCATCCCTCGGCGCGCCGCTGCTCGAACCCCTCCTTCGCTTCCAGACGTCCTCACAATATACCATCTCCTTTGCCGCGGCGGATCTTGGTTCGTTGTATTCATCTTGCCTTGATATAATCGGCCTGACGTTGGTGCGAGCAGGTACTGGTTATCCCTCCGCTCAAGGGTCCAATATAGCGCATAACCAGAGCGTCGAGCGTGAGAATACTCTGCTGCTCTTCGTTGCGAAAGCATCTCACGCGTGGTATTTGTAGAGACGGGCAATATGCTCATCATGGCCTATGCTCAGGCGCAAGCCAGTGGCGACAACTCGCTCATCAGCCGATACGTAAGCTTCCTCCTTACAATGCTCGGGGCTACGACTGAAGAAGATTGATATCGTGTAGTATTCCCTCTTGAAGAAGTGGGCTGACTATCTGGGAGGTATTGCTGTGGCACCGCACGATACGTACGTTTCGTCTTCTTTTTCTGATCTCCTTATCCTCACACCCCTGTCGTTGTCATCAGCGTATCTGCGGACATGCTCTCGACGAACAACCAGACGAACCTCGCGATCAAAGGCATCATCGCCATCCAAGCTATGTCGGGAATCAGCTCTAAGCTCGGCCAAACGGCCGACGCGCAGAAGTATTCGGTATGTCTTTACAGAATCTGCCGAGAGCATCTCGCTGAACGCTTCGACAGGATCAAGCGAAGTCATTGTATACCGAATGGGAGAGCGGCGCGCTCGACTCAGACAAGCACATGTTACTAGCGTATGGGCAAACCCCGAGCTTTTCCATCGGATACAACCTCTTTGCGGATCGATGGTTGGGAACGAATCTCGTGAACTCTGCGGTGCGTGTTTTCCTCTGCATAGTGGCGGTTGGAGCGGCGTGCTTACTAGGGTGCTGGGCAGGTGTTCGATGCGCAAGCCAAGTTCATTGCGAACCTCAAAGTATCCGGATCCAATACTCAGTTCGGGTTTCCGATTGACAGCTCAAATTCGACGCTGGCGGCTGCGAGTGAGTTCACTTCCCCTCGGTTATCCAATGGACGAAGGACTCAAAACGCATGACATAGGTTGGGGCATGTTCGCTGCGGCCGCACTGGGTAATGGACAGGCACAGACGGACATCATCGCTGCGGTACACAACCGAGCGTCGTTCAATGCCACCAGCAGCATCTTCCCTGATAGGTATATTAGCAGTAGTGGTGGTTTGGTCGGTGGGGCTGGCAGGTAAGCTTCATCGTGTGCTTCCATATGGGTTTTGAAGGCTCACGTCACCTGCTAGTCCTGCCGTAGGTGCTGTATATGCACCTTTAGGTCGTCAGCCAATCCTCAGGTGGCGCTTCGGGCAGCACCGACGATAGCACCTCCAGCGGCTCGCACACGGGCGCAATCGCAGGGGGCGTCGTGGGTGGCCTCGCCGGCCTCGCTGCCATCGTCGGCTTGGCATTTTTTTTCTGGCGTAGGCGAAATCAGAAACAGCGGAACGGCCACGGACGCAACATGTCGCTCGACACCAGCGGAGCTGTCGGCCGCAGGCGGCTCCAAAGACATCGAGGAGCTTTCGCCATTGCGTGGGGCGATCACGGGGCAGGAATACGATCGCTCTCGGGAAGGACATGGCGGGGTGACCTGTGACGCCGTTCATCGCGCCCGTCTCTCGAGACGAAGGAGGATCCGGGTCGGGCCAACGAATCGGGGCACGCGCGGACACAAACGGACAGTGATTTCAGTCTGTACAATCCCTACGGGAGCACAGTGACAGGATCGCCACCGACGTCGCCGCCGGCGGTGGATCGTAGAGCGTTACCTCCAGTGCCTTTGGGTGCGGCGATTCCGCTCGCGCATCTGTCGAGCAAGGAGTTGAAGGAGCTCAGGCGGAATATGGCGGATAATGGCGGGGCGGTGCCTGGGCGGTACGCGGGGAGTGGGGATGAGGGGGCGGGTCGGGATTCATCCGAACAGATCTCGAGGGAGAGGAGAGGGTGGAGAGCTGAGGCAGGGGGAAGCTCGTCGAACGATAGCCAGGGGGATGCGGAGGCGGCGAGGTTGAGGGAAGATTTGGAGGGATTGAGGCGAGAGGTGCTGATGATGAGAGCGGAGAGGATGGATGCACCACCGAGCTATGGGGAGTGAGTTTTCTCTAACTTATGTGTTTGAGAGTATGGACGTTGTGCGTGGATTCTGATATGATTGTGTATAATTGATTTATCTCCTCTGAATACCAGTCTCGCAAGGACATCTGGGCTGAAGTTATCGGACATCGACAACTTCAGCGTCCACAGATCAAGCATTGTGGTAACAATTTATTAGAAATAGGAACGAGTATAGCAGACGTCGAGAAAGCACCAGTTCCATCAGCCTATGTGCTCTGAGATTCACTACCGGGGATCGGGATAAACTGCCGTTGACCTGGAGTTCGCATGAAGGCTGGAGCCCAGAAGTAGTCTGCATTTTCTTTAGGCGCTGCAATCGCATGTCTACGGATGCGGGTTGGGTCAACTTGAGATGTCGAATAGCAAGAACAAGAGATAGCCTGAGAGACGTACTTGGAGTTGAGGTGCTCCTTTGCAACATCGATCGTCCACCACGAAGCTGTGGAGTCCGGTTGAGCGGGGATATGATCATTACAGTGTAAGCAGCCCCAGCGTGGCCGACGAGAGCAGTGGTGTGGTGAATCTTTCACGCGTCTCCTTGCGTCGGCGGTCTCCTCTGGGGTGAGTTGACGCATTTTGTAATCGGTGGCATGCTGAACTAGGACATGATCGACCTAACAAATCGGGTCAGGAGTATTACATACCGCAGTGAACGATGAATTTACTAGGGATTGCCAGTTGTTTGAATAAAATCCGTTTGAAGGCCTATTTGTGAAGGAGTCCCATTGCCTCGTGGGAGGACATCGAGTGCATGCAAAGTGAATGTCCAGTTCGTCAAGCTCCACCGCTGTCGTAGTTTGATCATTCAACCCGAGCTCCCGCAATATGTCGAGGACTACCTCACTACCGCGCTTGGAGAACTGAACGTCAGAAACCTTGTCGTGGTACTTGAGCAATGTGTAGAAACCCGAGTTCGACGACGGGCCATCCAGAGCCAGGATGCTATATCCGTAGTAGGCGAAGCGGGACGAGCGTTGTTGAAAGACGGTGGTCGCCAAATGGAGGCAAGTGAATGGATCGTCGCCAGTGGAACGTTCTGTCATGGAAGGCACCATGGATGCCAACTCCGCCCTCTGCGCAAGTGCAAGGTTTTGCATATGCTGAACCTCGGATCGGATGGTCGTCTCTAAGAGTGACCGCCAGTCGTTTGTGATCTCCGGAGCATCTGGGTCGATTATTGCCTGAATCGCAGGCCAATCGCGACACTGCACATCGGTGGGCATGAACGGGACCATATTTGGCGGAACAGACGTCTTCAGAACCATCCAGTAGGTTTCTTCGACGGCGCTAATACGTTCATTGCGACGGCGTTGGATTTCGCCTAGAATCCGCATCCTTTGCCATTTCTTGACTGCAGGCTCTAGGGTAGGGTACAAACGTTCCCATGCTGAGATGTGGGTGTGGATGAGCGAAGCTTTACATAACAGGGAATGGAACACACCTTTATCAGTCAAGGGTTTGGCCACAGAAACATCACGCATGTGCCATATAACTTCCAAGTCATTCTCTACGAAACCAGCCTGGGAGAAGAGCGAGATGATACTATGAAAGGAGTATTTGGCTAGGGTTCTCAAACTGTCGTGAATGGCAACACGCACCGTTGTTTCCGGGCAGTTTTGATTACTTGAAGCTCATCCGACCGACCAGCAGCTTTTTGGGATTCCCATTCCTTACATATTTTCGTGTGCTAGCAATGGGTGGACATGGCGTCGTGAGAGTATGGCATTTGGATCGTTGCAATGGCTCACCTCGTCACGCGCTTGCACATCTCGCATCTTCGCCTGACAGAAATCCTTTGCTAGCGTTATCACATCGCCCTTGGCACCGTTGCAAAAGGCACCCAATTCCTCGAAGAGCCTGTCAATATCGGTCCGATTGCAGTACCGACGGTAACTGTGGCCGGAAGCTAGCCAGGGAGAAGTCAGCGGTGAATCCTTCTGAGGTGAAAGCTGCCGATTTTACCCTTTATGGAAGTTGTAGGAAGAGCCCTGATCATTAGCATATGGAGATCCTGGTTGATCTCGCTGTATCGCTCAGGTATGGGGTAAGAGTACGGGGCAACCAGCCTGAGCTTCTGTTCAGCATAGACATGCGAGGAAAGATGAGGCAACACACTGTATGGGTATACATTTGCTGCAGAGACGGCGGCGCAATTCGAATAGCACCTTGTGAACCGATTTCTGGCCACAGCTCTGTTCACTGTAAGTGTCCCGGAGGATACTATGTACAACGAGACCTCACATGGCAGAAAGACCCCCCGAAAAGGAGGTTGGCCCATTCAAGTTCAGTTATGTCTGGAGGGCAAGCAGGTGTGCCGACGAGACCTTCAAACGCTTCTTTCCACAGGAAAGCGGATTGTTTCGTAAGAAGTAGCTCGCGAAAGGCTTTAGTCACGCGCGACAGGCGAACCAGATCTCCATGGGCCAGGTGGCCGAAGATCTGGGGTCTAGTTAGAGTGAGCTACATTTGAGTGGTTAAATGCAGGCAAACCTCGTAAAGGATATCGAGTGGCATAGACGGGAGGACCTGTAGACGCCCTTTCTTCTGTCGTGGAGATGGTTTTTTCGGCTTCGAAATCATTTTTACGCGTTTCTTCGTCCTGCGCAAACTGTCGCCTACTTACAACAAAGTTGGTAACAGGGTCATACCAAGGATAGATGAGATACATGCCATGATCATCGCCGGAGCCTGAGGGCTTATTTGAATCCGTAATGTCGACATCCTCTGTAGTCGAGGATGAGTGCACATGCGCAGTCTCGGATAGCCTTGGAAGCTTTCCTGTAAGACTTCTTGTTGTGGGACGCATATCGGAGGAGGAGCTGATATGTAGCAAAGAAAGTGGTCGATGACTCTGGCGTTGCGCGTTGCTCAAACTGGACGCGCCACTACACGTGCTAATATTCACACGGTCTGCTGTCAGGTGAGTGATAATATTTTAAATATATGGGACAAATGCGATTCTGCGAAGTACACAGTACTCGTACCGAGGGCTCGACCGTCGAGCCTCGACGGACTCAGTACTCGAGTACTCAAGGTCAGGACGGATGCAGTGAAAAAGCTACTAGAGACTGTATTCAAGTGAGACGTATGTAAGAGGCTCACTAATCAGTACTACTACCCTGCGAGTCACTTATTGGAAAGGCAACTACGCCTTTACTATTCCGTGTCATAGCACTAGCCGGGGACCAAAAGTAGTCGATGTTCTCCACAGGGGCTATAATGGCGTGTCTAAAAATTGTTCGGTCAACGCGAAGTGAAACGTGGAAGTAAGATCTAGAATATCACCTCGAGTTTAAGTGTTCTTTGGTTGTGTCGAGATCCCACCAGTTGACCGAAGACCACAGATCAGGGAGATGGTCGTTACAGTGTAAACAGCCCCAAAAGAGTTGCCTAGTCGGATTATGTGGGGAGGACTCCGTGTATTCCCTTGCTTTGGCTGTTTCTTCAGCACTCAGTTGACGAAATTGTCCTCGTGATGTGGAATGTACGAGTGTGCAATGATCAACCTGACACAATAATCAGACGATACAACCACAAGGAAAAGGCGCACGCACCAGAGATCTCCACGTATATGCAATAGTTCTGAACACATAGTTGTGACCGGCGCCGTCCCATTGTTTTACGGGCTGACAGGTGTTGCAAAAAAAGCGGGCGTCCAAGTCGTCAAGTTCCAACGTTGTTGTTACTTTCTCGTCCAAATCGAGCTCGTGTAAGATCTCGATAATCATATCGCGAGCACGAAAGTCAGGTTCGGCGAGTTTGAAGCTATCGTTGTACCTGCGATGCATAAAGGACGTAGGGCCGTTGAACATGGCCAAAAAGCTGTATCCGTAGCAGGCGCCGGAACGGGTAGGCTGCTGGAAAACAGTAGTGGCCAAATCCAAGGAGGCGTGTGTGGGAACCAGATTTCTCTTCAACGCAGACATGGCGTCGCGTATAGGCGTTATCTCGGATTGTATGATTGTTTCGACCCGCGATCTCCACTGGTCTGTAACTTCCGGAACATCTCGTTCTACAACTTCTTGGACGCTGGGCACCTCACAACACTGTTTAGGGGAGGGCATGAAGGGAACATCACCCGGTGGGATGGACGCTTTCACAATGTTCCAGTAGATTTCTTGAACAACCTTGGTGCGGTTGATACGACGAGTGTGGAGTTCAACTTCGAGACGATGCTCCTTTGCTCTTCTTGCGATGGGCTCCAGAATGGGATAAAGACGTTCCCAAGCTAGGTTTCGACTGCGATAAATAACATGGTGCGTAGTGCTCAATGTATGGGCCTTACCTTTGTCGGTAAGAGGTTTGGCCACGGATACATCGCGCAGATTCCATATGAGCGACAAGTCACTCTCCACAAACCCAAGCCCGAGGAAAAGTGACGTGATTCTATGGATGTTATGCTTGAGTCCCCGGTCGCCGCCCATAAAAGGTATCACCCACTGGTTTTGGCGAGCTTTTTTTGACTGAGCAAGCTCCTCGTTGCGACGTTCCGCCTTCATCCTTTCCCATAGGACACATTTCTGCGTGTGCTGTCAATTGATATGTAGCCAGTTATAAGCGGGGCTTGGCTGTTGATATAGATGAGGAAGCTTACCTCGTTGTGTACTACCATGTCTTGCTCCTTGATACTAATGAAATCTTGCACACAGAACTCAAACTGGCTCCATCGAGCTCCCTCGGAAAAGGTATCCAGGTCTTCAAAAAACTTATTGACATCGGATTGATTAAGCCACCAGCCAGTGCAACGACGTTCATAGGCTAGCGCGTGAATCAAATCATGGTCACGAAGGACGAGCCTGAGGGAGGATTCGCCAAACTTACAAATGTATGTAGGCAAGACCCTTCGGACATTGTAAGGAGAGAGATAAGGGCCATACCGGGGTGGTATGGAGATGTTGCCCGACTTGACCAGCCTGACGTTTTTTGAAAATGGATCCTCAGACTTAGACAACGTCGCAACTTACTTTGTCGTTATACAGCTATTGCAGAGGCGTCGGCGCAGTGCAAACAAAATCTTGTGGACTGACTTTGCACCACAGTTCTAGCGCGATAAATTTAGCGAAGAGTGACAACGAAGCGGCAGGAGAAAGTACACACTTGGCAAAAAGAGCCGCCAAAAAGTAGGTTCGCCCACTCGAGCTCAGATATGTCGGGAGGGGACGGAGGTGTTCCCACGAGATCTTCGAACGCTTGCTTCCACAAGAATACAGACTGCTTTGAAACAAGTAGTTGGCGAAAGGCTTTGGTGACGCGTGACAGGCGGACCAAGTCGCTAGGAGCCAAGTGGCCAAAAATCTGGTATGGTCGTTTGGCGGGTGTTAAGTAGAATGTGAGATGTGGGCAAACCTCATAAAGTATATCTAGGGGCATTGAGGGAAGAGCTTGAAGTCGACCCTTATTCTTCCGTTGTGGTGTACTCTTGACTGGTTGCTTCCGTTTAGATGGGGCCTTCACGGTCGTCCTCCCGCGCTTGGCCATTCTATCCTCTATTTCCTCTATTCAATCGTCAAGACATATCCCAGGTCACGCAGCAATGAAGAGGATACCGTGATCATCGTCGGACTCAGAATACGAAGAGTCGTCGTGGTCAACCCACACTTCGTCGTCTGTGGCAGCTAGTGAGGCCGAAGCTGAAGGCGCGGTGGACTTCGAATTGGGTGCGCCGGGAAGTTTACCGGTACGAGACCTCGTCGTAGGACGCATCTTAGAAGAGGACGCTGAAGACAAGAATGTGGCAGGCCGGGGCTTAGTCGTGGCGGTGTTTATAGGATGCAAGCATCGCTTATAGACAAAGGGTTACGGTCAAGACTGCGAAACGCAAAGTGGTCCGAAGGACCGAACGCGACATCACACCAGCACCGCGGGCGGAAGTCCATTTTTTCGGAGTCGAAATGCATTCGAAACGGGCGACGAAAGTACAAATACCAATCGTGTTTTTACCTGGACAAAACACATTCCAAACATGTCCTCTCAGGCACATGTTCCTGCCTCATGTACCCTTCCAAAACTAGAAATTTTCGCCACGAGCAGTGATTGATCTGAAATTAGAAGCTTCAGGGCAATTTTTGGCGGATCTTTTCCTAATCGAAACTGATTCTCCTTGGGGAACCGGTTTCTAACTGCTTAATTTAGGGAGAATATGGTCCTAAAAGGCTTTATTTCGAACTCATAGCTGCCCATGGCAGAAACCTCAAGTTTTAGGAGGGTACACGAGGCAGGAACATGTGCCTGAAAGGACATGTTTGGAATGTGTTTTGTCCAGGTAAAAACACGATTGGTATTTGTACTTTCGTCGCCCATTTCGAATATGTTTCGACTCCGAAAAAATGGACTTCTGCCCGCGGTGCAGCCTTTCCTGTAGACGTCACGTGTCCGTACCAACTTCCTTCATCCAAAAGCAAGAGAAGGATGAAAGAGAATATAGTGTTGTACATAGCGGGCTACTGTCTGCTACCATTTAGTTTTACGTCTCGCGTTTCGACTTGGCCCTACGCGCTCCCGGCGCTGCTACATGTGCCTTCCCGTCGCCGTCTTCTAAATCTAACAACGCGTCGAGCAAGCCTTGCTCTTGCGCTTCCTTGATGAACTCTTGAACGAAGGGCGCGTAGTCCCATGTTCGCCTGATATGATCATCCTGCCCGAAAACCTTCTGAAAAGATTTGAAACCAACGGCAGTAGCACAGACTTACGCTAGCGTTCATCGACTTGGAAAGCTCGTCGTCGACCCCGACCTTTGCGCGGATAGCTTCTTGCATGCAGGCTGTCCACGCCGGGACCAACTCATCTTCCGATAACTCATAAACACGTCGCTGCATTTGGATGGTTTGATACCCAAAGTCAGAGGCGAAGCCATGGCTAGAGTTCGTAACAGAAGTCGAGAAGACGTTGTCCGAACTGTCTAGCAAAGCTGGATCGACCTGGCGATGCGTCGGTCAAACGAGACTGCTGCGCAAGACGGTGGAAGAGAGATACCTGATGTCGCCAAACACTTGACGTGGAGTCTAACCGTCTTTCTAAGGCCGTCCTTTCTCGCCTGAGAAAGGACAGTTTGTCGCTAGCGACGGCGTACTGGTCGTCGACAAGAGCCATGAGACTGAATCGGATATTTTCACCACCGTCTGAACCACCGTATTTGTCCATTTTCATTCGGAGAGCGGGGCGGACGATATCCATCCATTCTTCCGTGTTGTGGGGCGAGTTGGCGCTTCCTGCCGACATCTCCCCGACTTCAAGAGGACCCGACTTGAGGCCGTCCAACTCCCATACTTTACCGTAGGCAGGTACATAGCCGATGAAGTGAAATGTTTCCTCGCCCTGCTCATCCACCGTGTTGCTTCCTTTGGGTTTCTGGGTAGATGTAGAAGTGGTTTTACGGCGTTTCGTGGGAGGGTCATCTGGTTGGGGGACGTGGTCGACAGTGGATATATATAGAGTATTTTGGGCTGCGCGAATGTCAGATGGCCTAGGGGCGGGAAGTTAGACGAGGGAATATGGTATGAGCAGCCATAAACGGCGCACCGTGCGAGCGCGTTGTGGACGCGGCGAATGAATGGTGAGTTGGAGATCGCGAGGCCTTTCATCTGAGATACAGACGGTCATTTACTGCGAAAGATATATCCTTCGGTAAGCTTGAAACAGAGAAAAAGGCTCACCACAGGAGACATGGCCTGCGTCTCAGCCTTGAACTCGTGTAGCTGATCTCCAACATCGCATGCAGGGCAGTTAAGGAGGACGTTGAGGATAGCGAGGGACGCACAGGCGTCATCATTGAGTTGATTAGCAAACCAGACTTGTTCTGCGGATGGGTCATCGAAGTCGGCAGGCCGATGGGCATCCTTGTGCCATAGAAAGCAGAAAATGAGGCCATGCGGCTTCAGGTGGGAGACAGCCCACGGTTCGATGCCATACAATTCGACGACTTCAAGACCGCGCATCCCAAGGCTACGGATGAGACTGGTAAACACACCTTCAGAATAAACATCAAAGTCGGAGGGCTAGAGAGAGGGGTGGGGACGCACCGGGATCGGATTCAACGACGGCAAAGGGTCCACCAACCAGATCGTGTACTGCATGGTCACTGTCCTGCCCGTTTGCGGAAAGGTCGTTCATGAGAACGTTCAATGTCGAGACTGTGTGTGTTTGGCCGTCTGTCGTTCTGTCAGTATGTCGAGGAAATGTAAAGAGCCCGAGGGATGTTGGTGGTGGCACTGACTGTTCTTGGCTTCAATTCCAAGACAAACGCCTCTCGCGGGTCGCGACTTCAATTGCCTTCCTGTTCTTCTCACACCAACTGTCGCTGTTTCCTCAAGCTGCTTCCACTGGTTCTTGACACGTTTGAACCGCCGGTGCTATCCTTTGCAGATTTGGACAACCCCCAAGTCCGGAAGAACATTCAACGAGGGACCGTCGACGGCGTAACCTCGGACCGACAACTGTCCTTGGGAGTCGAAACTGTCTCCAATTCTTTCATCTGACCTCCTCCATTCGGCCCACCATTCCCTCCCGGTCCACCACCCTCGCATAAAGCGCAGAACATGGACTTTCCAACCTTTCCCTGTTCCCGTCATGTCTTACCTCAAAATATCTGGCACCAAGATCGTCAACGATAAAGACGAGGAGGTCATCCTCAGAGGCGCGGGCCTCGGCGGATGGATGAAGTGCGTGTCTGCCACTAACGATGTATACCATCTACTCATACCTACGTGCAGCATGGAGAACTTCATATCAGGCAGGCTCGGGTACCGTGTGTTCCTAGACTTATTGCTCATATTTGTCATTTAGGCTATCCGGGATGTGAGTTCCAAATTCGCGACCAGTTGGCAGAAACCATTGGGGCCGAGAAGTCAGAGTTCTTTTTCGACAAGGTATGTCATCCAATTCTGAACATGTGCTGTTGCTGACATATCTGCTTAGTTTCTGGAGTATTTTTTCCGGGACGCCGATGCGCAATATTTCAAGAGTTTGGGGTTGAACTGCATCCGGATCGCCTTCAACTATCGTCATTTTGAAGGTCTTCATTCAGCGCTTTCCTGACCGTTGTCGCCTGTGCTTATACTCTATGCAGATGATATGAACCCCCGCGTCTTGAAGCCGGAGGGTTTCAGGCATCTCGACCGCGTCATAGACTTATGCGCCAAGCACGGCATCTACACCATCCTCGACCTGCACACCGTCCCCGGAGGGCAGAACACTGACTGGCACTCGGACGCGGGTGGGCATATCGCGAATTTTTGGATTCACAAGGACTTCCAGGACCGTGCCGTTTGGCTGTGGGAGGAGCTCGCAAAGCACTACGTTGGGAATACTTGGATCGCGGGCTACAACCCTCTCAACGAGCCTACCGACTCAAAGCATACGCGCGTCGTTGAATGGTACAATCGCGTGCACGACGCCATTCGAGCGATCGACGACAAGCACCCGATCTTCTTTGACGGTAACACCTTCGCATCCGACTTCACGCATTTTGGCGACGCATGGAAACGATGGAACAATGTTGGGTACGGCATCCACGATTACTCGTTGTTCGGTTTCCCAGCCTCCCCGGAGAAATACGAGAGCACGGAGGTGCAGCGTACGCGGCTAAGGCGGAGCTACGAGAAAAAACGGGAGTGGATGGATACACATGGGTTGTGCGTATGGAACGGCGAATGGGGGCCTGTGTATGCCCGCAAGGAGTACGACAGGGGCAAGACAGACTTGATCAACGACGAACGCATGTTGGTTTTGAAAGACCAGCTGGCCATTTATAACAAGGTGTGACTGGTGTCGTTCTCGTCTGTTGCACGCTAACAATGACGATCAGGACCGTCTCAGCTGGTCTATCTGGCTATACAAAGACATCGGCTTTCAGGGCATGGTGCACGTCTCTCGCGAGTCGCCATATATGACTCTCTTCAAGGACTTTCTGGCGAAGAAGCATCGTTTGGCCGTTGATGCGTGGGGCGCGGACACTTCGCAAGTACAACATATTTACCAGCCGCTCATCGACCTCATACAGAAGGAGATCCCCACGGAGAACCAGAACCTCTACCCATGGCCGGTGTGGAAGATGTCCGATCGCGTCGGTCGCCTTGCACGTATCACTCTGCTCTCGGAGTTTTTGGTGAAGGAGTGGGCTGACCACTTCAAGGGAAAGAGCGAGGCGGAGTTGGATGCTATTGCAAAGAGCTTCAGTTTCGAGAACTGTTTGCATCGTGACTCGCTCAACAAGATTCTTACGGATAACGCGAGCTTGGTGAAGGGGCAGTGAACCACATGTACTTACAGTCGTACTGTACGTGTACATGGACTGTCATCAAACGGGTGTGTAGTTGAGACGTATCTTACCTTCTCCAATCTTAATACAGTGCAGTGAATCCTGGACGTCGCCCGAGACGATCTGAACAGTGAATCTATCTATGTAGTATCTGAACGCGTACAAACGCGTATCACGTGTGTGAGGACAGTACTCACGTGGGAATATTTACTTCGTCTTTGAATTATCTCCCCGAGTCACGGTGTGTCGATGCTGAGGCTGCATCGATCTCTCCTCTTACTTCGACACCCACCACGGTTACCGCATCGTAGATTCATGTCTCCGCCAGCGTCCGTCCCTCCGTCAGGATCGGCCACACCGGCCTCCGATGGTCCCACTCCTAACTCAAAGAGCGCAGGTGTGTGTCGCCTGTTCTAGATCGTACAGGGTGTCCTTACGCGTACGACGCGGACTATAGCAAAGAAGGAGGCCAAAAGGCTAGAAAAAGAAGCCAAGCTTGCTGCGAAGAGTGTCAAGGTCGGTGCCAGCACGCCTGCAGGAGAGAAGAAGGTCAAGGCGGAGAAGGAGAAGAAGGAGGTGGAGGTGGAGTTCGTGAATACCACACCCAAGGGAGAGAAGAAAGGTCTGTGATATGTTTAATTGCGGCTATCGATATACCTGACTGGGATCTATATCGGTAGACCTATCACAGCCTATGGCCAGCGCGTACAATCCCATCGCTGTTGAGTCAGCTTGGTATGATTGGTGGCTCGAGCAGGGCTTCTTTAAACCTCAACTTACGCCTGAAGGCAAGCCCAAGCCAGAGGGTCTTTTTGTCATTCCCGCGCCTCCCCCAAACGTCACCGGTAGCCTTCACATAGGACACGCACTTACGACTGCCATTCAGGATGCCTTGATGCGCTGGTATGTTGACCCCTCCCCCCTCTTCACTCGGGAGAAATGATGAACGGAACCTCCCTTTAATCTCAGGAACCGTATGCTGGGAAAGACCTCGCTATTCATTCCAGGGTTCGACCATGCTGGCATCTCTACTCAATCTGTGGTTGAGAAGCGTCTCTTCAAATCCTCAGGAAAGACAAGACATGATCTTGGGCGCGAGAAGTTCTTGGAAACTGTTATGGACTGGAAAACCGAGTACGTCTGTCCCTTCTCCGGTTTGGTTATCTTTAACGTTGTCACAGCTATCAAGAGCGTATTACGCTTCAATTGTATCGACTTGGCGGAAGCTACGACTGGTCGCGTGCTGCTTTTACCATGAGCCCCGTACGTGACACCCCCTCGCATAGGCAGATGCCTAGAAGGCTGACCTCGGAGAACATGTAGGAGCTGTCCAAGGCGGTCGCAGAAAACTTCTGCCGACTTCACGAGGAGGGCATCATCTACCGAGCAAACCGTCTCGTCAACTGGTGTGTGCGTTTAAATACGACACTTTCCAACCTAGAGGTGAGCCACTTGCCATCACATAGGGCTGGAATTCTGACATGAAAGCCACGCAGGTCGACCAAAAACAACTGACAGGCCGCACGCTGCTCAACGTTCCCGGGTACGATGCGAAGGAAAAGTTCGAATTCGGCGTTATCACTTCATTCGCTTACCCAATCGAAGGCTCTGGCAAGTTCTTAGTCGCTGACGCTGTGTTGTTTAATGACACGCTTCCCTCTGAGCGTAGACGAGAAGATCATAGTCGCGACTACGCGTCCGGAAACTATGCTTGGCGACACCGCCGTAGCCGTACACCCAGATGACCCGCGGTACAAGGTAGTAATCGTGCATGATGTTGTTTCTTTCTTCATTGACGTCCAGTTCCTCAGCACCTTCACGGAAAGTTCGTGAAGCATCCATTTGTGGAACGGCGTATACCCATTATCACGGACGCCATCGCGGTCGACATGGAATTCGGCACTGGTGCTGTGAAAATAACTCCTGCACACGACATCAACGACTATGAAGTCGGAGTACGTCATCAGCTCGAGTTCATCAACATTCTCAACGATGATGGGACGTTCAACGCCAACGCTGGCGAAAAGTTCAAGGTGCCTCTTTGTGTAAACCTATACATGGATACGGAGCTCAGGTCATACATAGGGAATGAAGCGCTTCCACGCCCGTGTGGCTGTCGTGAAAGCGCTCACGGAGGCAGGCTTGTATATTGAGACCAAGGACAATCCTATGGCAATTCCTGTCTGCAGGTATGCTTGTCGCCTTCGTTCTCTGTCCGGATTCTTAACCTCTGGGAATCAGCAAATCAGGGGATGTCATTGAGCCTGTGTTGAAGCCCCAGTGGTGGGTAAGTTGCAAGCCCCTAGCGGACGAAGCAATCAAGGTAACAACACTGATTATTGCACGGGCTCGTTTCACTAACTCCTTGTCAGCGCACGCGGGCAGGCGAGCTTATCATCACACCCAAACAATCCGAGGCCGAGTGGTACCGCTGGCTGGAAAACATTCAAGATTGGTGTATTTCCCGTCAACTGTGGTGGGGTCACCGCTGTCCAGCGTATTTTGTGAACATCGAGGGCAAAGAGCAGGATGTCAGTTTAGTCCATCCTCTGCACTGAGCCCTAGTTGACAGTCTGATAGCCCAACGACGGCAAGTATTGGGTGGTTGGTCGTGACCTCACTGAGGCAACAGAACGCGCTAAGAAGCTTGCTGGCGATGCCAGGTTTACGATGGAGCAGGATGAAGATGTGCTTGACACATGGTTTTCATCAGGTCTTTGGCCCTTCTCTATCACGGGTTGGCCTGACAAAGTTCGTTCTCTCGAACGTCCCGCGATGGCCTGCTCCTAACGCTGTTCGGACATGCAGACCTTCGACTTCGAGACTTTCTACCCGTCGACCATCCTTGAAACGGGCTGGGATATCCTCTTTTTCTGGGTGGCGCGTATGGTGATGCTCGGGATTCGTCTGACTGGTCAGATGCCGTTCAAGGAGGTCCTCTGCCATGCCATGATCCGTGATGCCCATGGTCGCAAGATGTCTAAATCATTGGGCAATGTTATCGACCCGATCGACGTTATCCAGGGTCTGCCTCTCGAGAAGCTCCACGAGAAGCTCTACGAGGGCAACTTGGACGAGAAGGAGATCGCCAAGGCGAAAGCAGGCCAGAAGAAAGACTTCCCCAAAGGCATTCCCCAATGCGGAACGGACGCTCTTCGATTTGCATTGTGTGCCTACAGTGGTGGAGGTAGGCGTTTTCGTACTCGGCCATATGGTCGATAACTCACAACGATCAGGTCGCGATATCAACCTGGAGATTCTTCGTGTAGAGGGCTACCGTAAATTCTGCAACAAGATCTTCAACGCGACTAAATTTGCGATGCTCAAGTTTGACGAGTCATTCAGGCCAACTGCTATTGCCCAGGTATGAACGTATCATCGGGACGTATCTATGCATAGCTAATGACTACTTTCATCTAGCCTACGGGCAACGAGAGCCTCGTCGAAAAGTGGATCTTGCACAAGCTCAACATCGCGGCGGAGGGGATCAACCGAGAACTGGCGGACCGAGACTTCATGGCTGCTACCAACGTGGCGTACAACTTTTGGTTATACGAGCTCTGCGATGTTTACATCGTACGTGCACTTAACACCTGCGTGTGGGAGTTTGATCGCTCATTGTGCTACAGGAAGCGATGAAGCCAATGTCAGAACCATCGGCCTCGATCACAACCCGCACGTCAGCGCAACAAACCCTTTATACCTGCCTAGACCACGGCCTGCGCCTTCTTCACCCTTTTATGCCATTCGTGACGGAAGAACTCTGGCAGCGCCTGCCCCGTAGGCCAGATGACGAGACGCCCTCGATCATGTTAGCGAAATACCCTGTCTTCGTGCGTACGTTTCGAGTCGCTGGCGTCAACACGCTAATACTATATTTTGGTCACAGGAGCAAGCCTTTGTTTATGACAATGCAGATAAACAGTTTGATCTTACCTTCAATGCCATCCGAAACATCCGATCCCTAGCGACATCGTACAGCCTCTACTCGGACATCCAAAGTAAGTTGAGGTTGATCGCTATTCTACTTCCAGGCTGACTCGTCGTTAGCCTTCCTCCATATTACAAACGATGCCGATGCAGCATTATTTAAGTCACAGATTCCGACAATGGCTACGCTCACGAAGGGATGCAAATCTATACAAGTCGTGCGCAACGTAACTGAGATTCCGGCTGGTTGTGGATCCGCGGTCCTCACGCCAACTATCGGCATCCATATTCTCGTGCGGGTATGTGGCTATCTTGTGTTTTCTCAGTAGTAATACTCACTTTTCCATAGGGTCTCGTGGATCTGGACACGGAAATCGCGAAAATCGACAAGAAGCTTGACCTCTCACGCCTGAACCTTGAGAAAGTCCTCAAGCAGGAGGCGCAGCCAGAGTACGAGACGACTGTGCCGGAAAATGTGCGTCTGTTCAACGAGGAGAAGGTTCGTCGTTCGCTCTTTCATCATGGGGCCCGATTGCATTCTGAGCGTTCCTCGCATTGTAGAGGAAGACGTGTGAGGCTGAAATCGCGACGCTGGAGTTGTCGAAAGAGATGTTCTCTAAGCTGAAGTAACCACGCTGAGCATGATGTATCACGAACATAATATATGCTATTCTAGACGCATATGGCAGCTGGCTCAAGAGTGTGTGGGAGGGTTGTCTCACTGCCCGACATGTAGATGCGCGTCAGCTCCCACTGTACAAAGGGTTTAACGACGAGGCTCACGATCACAAAAGCGTCATGCGAAGTATCATCACTCGAGATCACCCTCAACCTTACAATGTACAATGTAAGGCTGCCATACGTCAACGATGCGATTCTTATATGCGATAAGTCTCCAGGAAAACATGTGAACCATACCATGTGTACATGCCCTTGAACGAAACGGAAGTGCAACGTGCAACATGTATAGTATCAGGTTTCTTTGGACACATAAAACTACCCAGCGACACACCTGTATCGCGAACGCTGGGATCAGTTTACCCGACCCTCCGCCTGGCGCACGGACCTTCGATTTGCGCCTCGGGAGCTCCCGGGGTCCCCCTGGCACCTGGCCCTCCACTCATATATAAGCTCCCCTCTTCGCTGTCTGTTTTCCTTAGACCACACTCAGCTAGGATCTGTTTACAGAAACTAACTCGAGTCTTGCATGTTTACACATGCCACATCCTTCAACTCCAGTCGATGACCTCCGCGCGCACTCGTTTGACAGAGAACATGCCTTGTCCTTCTGGGCGGGCTCGAGGACGTTTGGGCGACGCTGCTCGGGATGCCTTCGGGTGTCCTGGACGCGTTGCCTGCGAGTTGCGCGTTTGTCTGATGGATTACTTTTGGATGTTGGGTCGTGACTTGTACTTTTACTTTGAAATCTACCCAGCTTTTCATCTACTGCCTGCGTGAGCCGTGTGATGGAAAACTTTCATGAGTTCTGACTTGCAACTTTCAGATCAGCAAGATACCGTGGCGAATGATGAATCAAGTGGAGGATGGCTGGAAGTGACGCGCATGCAGTACACATAAGCGGGGAGGGGGGGGGTTGTGGACAATGGACCTCCCGTGTGTTTTCGCGAAGCGTTGGTTGTTCCCACTTGTCGCTGATCTCCCGTCGCTAACCTAACCAGAAGACAATCGTTCTGGTGGTTGTCGCCGAGGGTAGATTTGAAGTCAGGCTTGTCATGTGGACATTCTCATCCCTTCTCCTTCCTTCCCGTTCTACTTACTCAATTTGGATAGAGGTCTCGGTCCCGGTCGCCTGCTCTCACGATGATGTACGGACAACACAATCATCTTTTGTGAGCGTTCGCCGGACAAGAAGAATAAGGTCACTGGTCCCGCGCGCGGCGATGTCCTTGACACAAGATCGCCAGTGTTGTCTTCCAAATTTCCACCCTGAAGCAGAAGGTGTTCTCGTGTATATAACGTCTCCCTCTTCTCTCGTCTTTTCTACTCATCTCTACCAGCAATACCGGGCCATTCTCTCCTACGATGCCTGCTTCAGCTAGCTACGCCACCACCACCTCCGTATGGCTCGAGATGTCTCCCATCCGATCCTCGGTGGAGAGGGCCTTTCCTTCCCCGATCAAACATCGCTTCCAGAAATACCCGCACGCCACGCATGAAAGCCAAAACCCGCTCTCTGCCGTCTTCCACAAACTTTCGCTCATCTTCTCCCCGCTGGTCGGTACACTGAAGACCATATGTCTCGGAGACTCGTGCGACGGGTCCGGAGGCGCCCACACTGGCTACACGGGGAACGTCCACGCTCCGTTATCCCCCGCCACTGCACGCGCGACCTCCATCCACAGTTCAGCGACCCGCTCACCCCACTCCTCCTTGCACACCGACGCCGAAGCGCAGGACGCTGCGAGGGAGTCGGTCTTCGGCTGTACGACCTTCTGCGAGGAGCCCGAGCCCATGGAGGGATTCACCGGCGACGATGCGTCGTTTCGGCGCCAGCCTCGGCGTCGTTTCCGGAATCGCACCTTCGGCCCACTCGACGACCTGGGACCAAACAGGCTTGGTTCCTATCATCCCTCTCAAGACGATGACTTGTCCTCCGTGAATTACTGGCAAAGGCTGGCTTCGCGCGGCGATAGCAGGCCTCTGTCGCGTCCTCTTCTGCGCGTACAAGCCTTGTTTGCTAAAAAGATGAAGGCGTAGGTTGGCGGAGAATCCGGATGTCTGGCATGTTGGTGGTGGGATATCCGATCCGGGTTGTGTTTTTTGAACGACTGAGGCTGTCTGGACTAGATACACTGTGCGGCATATTGCAATAACTTGTGGCCTATTAAACCGTGCACATCCCATGCCGGAAGCGGGCTGGAAACGCGTTTGTTAGCACCATTAGAGCAAATCCGTCGACGATAGGTGGAAATGGCAACAGCTTAGACTGCGAGCTACGGATGGATTGCGAAAGGGGCCTGTAATCTCAGAAGGGATACAATCATACAAGCGGTCTGTATGCTACTGGGACGAGTAGGAACGCCGGACATAAGGATATAATAAGGTAATACAAATCGTGCAAAATTGTCAGAACAGTACAATCAAAGGGTCTATCAGAGCGCGCTACAGGCGTGCGGAATAAGAACAAAAGCTAGACAACTGGTGACAGTGAGGGCATACAGGGCGAGCGTCCGAAACGGCTAATCCACGGGCTCCGGCTTGACCTGGACGGGACGCGAGGCGCGGGAGGTGCGGGAGGAGGAAGTGGGAGAGTACGGCGCGAAACGCGCAGTAGAGGCGGTACGTCCGCTGTGAGGAGTGGGGGGAAGCACGGGTTGGCGATCCTCGGTGGCGTATGAGGCAGGGTACATGTGCCCGTCAAGCGGCTCCTGCTTGACGAACGAGGAGGTAGTGCGAGAGCGAGGAGCGTGTGATCCTGGGTAAGACGGTTGGCTCACGGTTGTCGCGCTACGAGGAGCATGCGGGGAAGAAGGAATGACGGGCTTGCGGTCGTCCCACGGCGCATAGGCCTCTTGCTTGACGGAGGACGAACTCGGACCGTGTGATGCAGGGTAGACGGAAGGCACGGTAGGTTTGCGATCGACGCCGTGGTGGGGGTAAGGTTTGTGATCCCCAGCTGGCTCAGCTTTGGCGAACGAGTGGTGCTGGCCAGAGGGGGGCGGGGAAACAAGGGGTTTGGACTCCACAGGAGGGGCGGCTAAAGGGCGGGGGGCCGGGGGAGGCCGCGGCCCATAAAATCCGCCCATGATGCCGTGGCAGTAGTTCCTCGGATGATCGACGACGTTGATGATTTGCTGCCCGTACGCTGCGTGACAGCGCTCCTCCTCCGTTCTTTGTGTCATGAACGCGGTGCGATCTAGGAAGTACTGCACGAGTTCGTACGTCCCTTGCTCGACGGGGTCGCAGACGTACACGGGGGCTGCAGGGCGTCGCGGGTCAGAATGCACCCTCGACGAGGTGGCGAGGAATCGGACGTACGTTGGCGGTAGTAGTCCGCGTGGTAGTCGATCCAGTTCAACATCGCGAGCCTCATCGCCATGACTTGGCCAGGGCACTTGCAATCCGCTTTATTCTTCGCCCGGCTCGGCTTGCAATTCTTCGCTGCCTGAACGAGTAGAGGGTAACGCGCGCCGCTGAAGATCGAAGTTAGGCTTCTAAAAAAGAGGCGGACGGAGGTGGAGAGGACGCACGCAACGTAGTCGAGATACTTGACGAATCCCTCCGGGTCGGCGATCTCCCGTATGCACATTTTATGGACGTAATCATCCTCGTTCGGGTCATACCTGTGCATGGACGTTGCTGTGAGGTGATGGAGCCGAGCCTGCCTGCAATATTCCTTGTTGAGTTTGACGGGAGGAGTAGGCATGGCGCAAAGGGTAGGGTGATGCTGGTCCTGCGGTTGAAGGTTGGTGAGATGGGATGACTCGGAGGAGAGAAGATAGAGCCTACATATAGGGCGCCGGAGTGGGCGTGGCAATGGCCAGCATGGGGCTCGAGCGGCTGAGATTGACATTGAGAGACGACGGCCACGGTCATAGCACAATGGGAATGGTGATGGCAAATAAAAACCGATAGAGGGATAATGGAAGGGGAAGACAACGGGAGGCAATTGCAAGCCGGTGGAGAGCGCGGTCATTGGGTCATTTATACGACGATAGAAATGAGATGATTCACGGAGCCTCGAGGCACCACGCGGGCGGGGGGACAACAATGCAACATGGAGGAACACAAAACAACACAGGGCCGAGCGTTGGGCAAGGAAGTTCCTGAAGCGTGCGCGGTGCATGTTCACCTGCCAACTATGAGTCAAAAACAAAGGAAGAAACCGAGCGGGCCCTGCTGGGTAGGAGGTTTTTTTTGTGAGCGACGCAATCCAGGGAAGGCGTCACAGGGTCTTGCTTTGTCTGTGGAAGCCACGCGCGCGAGAGCGAGAACTTCTGGATCGAAGGCATATGAGATCCCGAGTCCTGCGATACGTCTTCTATCGTGAATGGTGGTGGAGTGTTGAGGTGCAGAGGGGTGATCTGAAGATTTGAGTAGGTTAGTGGCCCTGGGTGGGAGAAGAAAGGAAGACTGCGAGAACGTAGGAGGAGCATGACAACGCCGAGATGACCGAGGAGCGCATCGCAACTTGCCATCAAGTGAACCCTGCTTGCCATCCGACGCCCTTCCGCTGCCTTGCACAACCCCTGCTCGGTGCTCTCATCCCCTGCAGCTGCTTCGAGTTCGAATGCCGTCGGGAATACTCCCGCAATCTCTTTGGCTTCTCGTGTCCGCTTGGGTTCTGCCGACATGGGTCCAAGCTCAAACTTCCGTAACCAAATCCCTCCCCCTCAACGTCCCCATCCCCCTCTCCTCGTCCAACTTTTCCGGGACGAGCCCTCTTCTGTTTTCTCTCCCGGATCCCACATCAGCCCACACGCTCTGGGTCTCCATCGCCCGATGTTCGTCCTCGCAGAGTGCCGCCCAGTTCTTCGTCACCAACAGCTCCGCCGTCGCAACGCCGGGTCCCGACGGCGGAACGGACGTCTTCCAGATTGACGTCGGCTCGCACGGATTCGGGAACTGGTCAGGGCCCATCGAGCCAGGTGCGGGCAAGCTGGCGATCTGGGGCGCGGGCGCGTCCGACACCGTGCAGGTGGGCGCGTCCGACCGAGGTGCGTTCACCGTCTCTCCCTTTTGTTCCCCCTCCTTTAACCCCCGCGAAAACCACGCAGGAACGATGTTCGAGCACCTCCCCCAGCACGTGGACACGCTCCCCTTCCTCGGCGACACGACCTCCAACGTGGCCATCCTCTATTCGTTCCCCTCCGACCCCCCGACCGTGCTCCAGCCGACGTATCCCAATTACACCCTCCCCGACGCGGACACCCCGTTCCCCGCCCCGCCGCCCAATCCACAACGGCACACCCTCGTCCTGTCTCCGACCAGCGCAGCCCTCGCCAATGGCACCCAAACCGCCTGCGCTCTCCTCGCCGCCGTCGACCCCAAAACCAACGGCAGCATCGCCCAAACGCAGCTGTGGCTGCGCAACGAAGAGGGCTGGCGCACGGAGTGGGTCGTGCAGGGCCTCGCCCCGCAAACGAACTACACCGTGTACACCGTCCAAAACGGCGTCAACGTCAGCGGGCCCATCTACTTTTCGACAAAGTCCGGTACGGCCTGCCCGCGTTCTCCGTTCTCCTCCGTCCTCGGCCTCTGACCCGTTCCCGTTCGCAGTCGCGTTCTCCTGCTCCCTCTTGCACGGCCTTCCGTACTGCCCCTCGGTGTCCTACTCCGTCCCGCTCCCGCCCCCCGCAAGAGGCCAGCCCGCGCACGACTCCACGACGCTCCCCAAAACCATCACCGAGCCCCTGCTCTCCTACCTGACCAACTTCACCACCTCCCTCCTCACCTTCGCCTGCGGCCGGGACCTGTACTCCCCCGTCCAGTCCTGCGCCGACTGCCAGCGCGCCTACCGCAAGTGGCTCTGCTCCGTCTCCTTCCCCCGCTGCGGCGAGTTCTCGACCGCGACCACCGCAGGCACCACCGAGGACGGCGCGCAGTCCGTGTTCGCCGCGCTCAGGCCGCAGACGGCCGCCGCCGCCCCGCGCAACCCGCATTTCCCGCCCTTTCAGAACGCGTACTCGGCGCTGCTGCCGTGCATCGAGACGTGCACGGCCGTCGACCGCGCGTGTCCGGATTTCATGGGGTTCCAGTGCCCCGTGCCTGCGTTCAACGCGAACCAGAGCTACGGCGTGGGCTACATCGACGGGGGGGTCGGGCACGAGGACGAAAGGAAAGCAGGATCTGTCGGGGGCGCGCAGGATCGGTGGGGGAACGTGTGGTGTAGCGGCAGTTAGGGCCTTGTGTGGTATACTGGCACTGGTTGTATGTATGCTTCCATATTGTTTCTCTGTTTTACGACATGTCGAATCGCCGACAATCTTGGTGTACTTTTCAGCGCATACACTCAAGCTCTCGCGTGTGTAATGGTGGTAAAATATACATCGATTGCAGCATGCCAAGGACTTCTCAGTCGTACACCGTTACTTATTCGCGTTCTACAGGCGATCAGAGGAGCGAGAGGACGTGGGCGGAGTCGGTGGTCGTGACCTGCGAAGAGTTCTCCTCGACGATGACCGTCTCGATGGTATCGCCCTCGGTGATCAGAACGAACCGCTGCCGTCGATGCCCGTTTAGCAAGCAGGTTCGGGCACAGATCGATGGATGGATGCGTACCTTTGCACGGGGCGCTCCCAAGTGCGCGGTGGCGTCCATGACGAGGCCGAGAGCCGACGCAAAGGAGCCCTGGTCATCGGCAAGGAACCGGACAGCTGCCATCGCCATTGATCGTCAGTAGAGGAAGATGCATGTTGCACGGTGGGAGCACATACGGGTGTCCTCGGGTGCAAGGTTTTTTTTCCAGGCCCTGGAAGAACGATGCCAGGTCAGCCTAGCGGGGACTCGACGTGGGAGGAGCACGCACTTTACGACGAAGACGTCGTTGACGGTGAGGATGAAGACTTCATTGACGCCCTTGTCCTTGAACTGCTGGTACTTCTCGATGTACCCCGGGGCCTGCGAGCTGCAAGACGGCGTGAACGCGCCGGGGACGGCGACCTGTCGCGATGTCACTGTCAGCACGCGGCGATCTGCAGCGCGATCACGAGTGTGGGCCACGCACGATGACGTTCTTCCCGGTGAGCTCGAGTTTGACGGGCGCGTCGGGGGCGGTCTCCTTGACGGTGATATCGAGGGGGAGTTTGTCGCCCGCCTTGGCCTGCGCCTTCTCGAGGAGCGAGGTGGCGGCGGCGTGGGCGGTTTGGGCGGCGCCGGTGATGATGGAGGTCATGGTGGTGGCTGTGGGTGGTGGGATCGATGGAAGGCTCGGGGGCTGCATTTATATCGATGTGCGCGGGCCCCCATGATGTCATCCCTTCCGCCTAAGCTGGGATGGATTATTCATGGATAAGCCCGCCCCTCGCGTTCTCGACCCCGGTTGTTCCCATCCTCAATTCTCCCAGAATTCTCCCCCTCGTTGGAATCGTTTGCCTGTATGCAAGAGACAAGCGATTAAACGCGACGCGCTCTCCTCGCGCTCTGCCCACGTGCCTCCCATGTAGGACGCGTCGCCAGCGCTAAAATATCTCAGTTGGCTTCCACCCCCCAGTCGGGCCTCGACAATCCTCCTCTGAATGTTATCATCAAATCCACGGGTGGTGCTCTCGGGAGCGTAAAGATTTTGAACGGGGGCGCCATGTGGCGGCGTGGCGTGGCGGCGTGGCGGCATGGCGTGGCGCGTGTAAACTGAAACCGTGAAACTTAAGACAACCGCCATGGCGCCATGGCGCATCCTTTCTTTAAGTTTCTTTTCTTTTCTTTAAGTTTCTAAGGCATCCAGCGCCATGGCGCCATGGCGGCGAGACCTCGTGCGCAGTGCACCATACAATATATATAGACTCACTCTGCACGTCGTTGTTCTCTCGTGAATGCCCCCTCCCCCACAGGGTCCCTGCGACCTTTGTGGCGGCGTTGTCGACCCTTTCCTTACCGTCAACATCGGATCATCGACTCCGCAGAACCGTGGACGTATCCAGCGTCGGGTACGCCTTCTTATCGTCCGTTTACGCACTCCAGCCCGGCATGCTTATACGTCTGTGACCCTTCTGCTTCCAGTGTTCGGGTTCGGGCTGTCCCTTCACCATCTTCTATACTCCTCAAATTCAATCCGATAACCCTCAGGACGCTTTTCGTGAAGCAGAGGCAATAACAAAGCTCATCAACAGCGACCCGTCATCTTCAACATTCTTTGCCTACTTTCCCCAACACGACACTACTACGTCCTCTCCCTCATCTACATTTTCTGGACCCCATTCGTCGTCTACACGACCTTCTGCGAAGCCATTCCAACGTCGTGTCTCTTATCACAGACGCACTGGTACGTGTATTCTTCATGATCACTATATTCTATCTAACCCTGAGTCATTGCTCTCGCTCATAGTTTCTATGAGCGACCTCGATCCCTCACTCTGCGTTAACCGCCACAAGGGACTCTGCACTAGCAGGAGCAAGAAGTTTGCGAAGGACCTACAATGTCGCCATAATCGATGTAGCCCCTGCTGTATCAAAGATGCTCACGTTCTCGGGCCATGTGACGTGCCTAAGCACCGTCCCGCCAAAGTTGTTCGGGCTTTGACTTCTTCTGATAATACTCCCTATCCGTCTTCGTCCACTGCTGCATCTTCCACCTCCGTTTCGAAGGCTACCTCAAGTTCATCGGCATCGGCGTCCAGAACGCTCGCTCATCCGGTCCAGAATACATGGACCCAGGTATCAGAAGGAGTCATTGCCGATCGGAAGCGTGTAGTCGGCGAACGTCAGGCTGAAACAGCGAGAAAGCGAGAGATTACGATCAAGGTTTGGCGTCAGGTGCGTGCGTTCCACAATACGGTTTGTGGGTGTACTAACTCTCCTCTCTAGGCAGGTGTTGGCCCCGACACAATACAAGAGCCAGTTCCATTCTACCCTATATTCAAGCTCGACGATTCCAGCGCGTCAGGACTCCTCTTTCCACCCTCCTCTACACCGTCTATGCGCCTCTGTGCGCAGATCTTTGCTCCGGAGAAGCGTACATGGGTAATCACGGCGGCCGGGGCATCGAGAACGCTGTCTGGTGCAGAGACCGAACTCCTTATCCGTGCAATGCCGAACGGCATCGGCGGGCCTTACCTTCAGGATCAAGACTGCCTAGAGTTGCCCCCATACGCGCGTTCAAAGAAACGCGCGCATTCTCCCTCAGACCCATCTGAACAGCCACCTCTGAAGCGAGTCCCGTCTTCCCCAATCCCGTCTTCCCCTGTTCCAGCTTCTCCACCTCTTCCCTGTCGAAAAGGTAGCTTGCGACGCATCATGTCATCTCCTGGGCCTGTCAGAAGCGATGGTAGCGGCGGATCGACACTTCTCAGGGTGGACCCGCGTGCACGCGCCCCAGCGGACACGGCCAGGTTGTCGGTGGTTGCGCGCCTAGGCATTCAGGATCTGGCACAAAACGACTGGCTCCCATCTATCCTTGAGTTTGAAGAGGTATGCGTGCTATGTCAGTTGATATCCCAGTATATGGTTTCTCACCCCTTTCTTTTGTGCCAGGGCGACACCGAGATCGACAATCCAGAAGTGAAGCCTCCCAGCCCAACGACAGCTTCGTGCGTGGACCATGCTATTTCGACAAATGACGCAGTGGAAGGCGCTGCGGTATTGCCTTCAGCGGCTGTGGCTACGACGCCCACACCCACTACGATGCCCACACCCCCACCAACCATTCCGATCCACATCCCCTCCGATGCCCATCTCCAGGATACCCCTTCCGAATCCCCGTCGCCTATCGTAACATCTCGGCGTTTCAACTCTCGCTCCCGTTCGAGTTCCTCGACAACCCTCAAATTCCCTTCCGAGTTCTCCTTTTCCGCGATCTGGAAGGGCGTCGAGGAAGTCAATAAGGCAGTTGTGGTGGAGCCGAAGAAGGGAGGGCCGAGGGAGACCCAGTCTAGCGCGGTCCTCAGGGTTTTTGGCTTGAGGACGTGTGGGGCGTCGACCTTCCGATATGTTGTGCAGGTTCTCCACATGGGATCACCAGCGACCTGGAAGCGTTACCTTGCTTTGGGCTCGTCTACAGCGGCAGCATTTGGGAACTACCGACACGAGGTACGCGGCGCATCCCCGGACGCAAAACTTCCCTGGGAGGATGGGGGGGTGGCACTTGACTCAGCAGGATCTCCGGCCTCATCGGCGTCGCCCTCCCCACCTCCCCAACTGTTTTATGAGGGCGCTGCTCTCCCCTCACCATCATCCTCCCTTTCTGGCACCACTTCAATGTCTTCTCCAGCCCTCCCATCCCAGATAGAAGAGTCTTCCGGTATCTCGTCGCCTGCCAACGCGATTCTCTCAAATACTCGGAACGGCTCCCTTTCAGGTCCCGACACCTTCACCAACCTTGGAGGAGCGCACGGTGTAGCATTTGATTACGCCGCTACTCAATCTTTCGGCGATCTGTTCGCCCTTCTAGATGGCACAGCCATCGCCCCGTCGTCGATGGACGATGCGGCTCTGTTTGCGGACGACATGGCTCCACGTACTAGTACAGACAATCTACTACATACACACACAGAAATCTCCACCTTTTCTCCCACAGGCGACTCCGTTCCAATCGAAGACTGGCAGCCATGGGATTATGGTGCTTTCATCCCTACTCCTAACACTCTCCAAGCCATTAACGAAGCTATCTCTTAATCCATCCTGTCTTGACCTTAGATACTACATCCCCCCCCCGCGTATATTATGTATCTTAGTTGCACATAATTCTAGAGATCCATAATACAGAAGTTTTTCATACCCCACCAACATGCACTTCACTTCCGAAGCATCTCGGCCGTCTCCATTTTTCTCTTGCTGTTGCCTCTTGCATCCAACACGGCCCTCTGCGTGGTGTCGTGCGATGCACGCATCAACAAGAACTTTGCCATCGTGCGCGTTCGACTTCAGCTCGCAACAACGCACGCATCCGCTCCCTCAACGTACAGCAAGCAATGTGGAGGATGGGGAAATAAAAGCGGATAGTGGAGAACAAGAGGATAAAGGTCTGTGATCAGCCGCACTCCCCTCACACACTCACACTTTCCTCTACCTCCCGCGACGATTTCCTCCCGCCACAGACCACGACACAGACCTCTCGCAAGCACGAGACGGACGGCGCGCACGGGACGAGACGCGTTACAGCTCCCCGCAAAGTTGTCATCGCTGTCGGCATGCGCAGGGGCAACCGCCCACTCGTTGCAAGCCCCAGCATCCCCGCAAGCCGTACACGACGTTCCACACGTATGCGCGTGCATCGTATGACACGGCGTCAGGTGTCGCGATGGCGTGTGTTGGCCGTGAAGGTAGGCCATGGATTCTAGCAGAAGGTCAGCCGTCGACAGTTACAGAAGGAACGATGGCTGACCGCCTCTCTTTCCAACAGATTGCCCTGCCGTCCCCAAGTCCCTCCGCCATCGCCACTGCCTTCCATCCCCAGCCCACCTCTCCTCCATGTTTCTCAGTGGTTGTCGTCGCAGCACGACCGCTGCAGGGACCCTAGTGCCGTGGGCAGGAACCGGGGATACTGAATCGGGGGGATGCATACATCTCTGTGAAGCCCGCCTCGAGCAGCCTCCGCACGTCCGCGTCCTCCCAGAATACGAGCTTCTCCTTGGCCCTGCCCGGCTGCAGCTGCTTCAACACTGGCTGCGCCGTGTACCGCGCCCGCGGCGGCGGCGGGATGTACTCGGACATGGCCGCACGCTGCCCGGCGGTGTTGAGCATGAGCGCCTCGTTAACCCTGCGCCGCGGACAAAAGCATCAGTTAGGACGGGTGCAGAGAGAGGAGCCGAGAGCGGCGAGTGACTCACCCTTGAAGGCGCCGGGTCTCGTTCTCCGCGTTCTGAAGCCGTGTCTGCAGCTGCTGCTGCGTCATCTCGAGGTACTTGATGTCGCTCGTCGCTCGGTGGAGGAACGAGACCTTGCTCGATTTCTGGTTCGACACCGGGAGGACGTCCTTGAGACGGCGGTAACCGTCCCGAAGCTCGTCGCGCCTCCTTTGCTCCGACTCGATGCGCTGACGGCGGATCTCCTCGCAGCGACTAAGGGCCCTAGGGAACGGATTAGCAGAAAAGAGAAAAGGGAAGGATCAATGAAAAGATGTGTATGTACACCTTATTGGAGCTGCTGCTGGGGAAGCTGGGGATCGGCGCAAAATCGTCATTGTCGTCCGAAAAGTCCTCCTGCTTGGCCGCGCGCCGCTTGCGGGCCATGGCACTATGGGTGATGCGTGGGGAGATGGCGATGGGGTTGTAGCGGTGGGAGCGGGGAATGGCGGCAAGGGAGGGCGAGTGGGTTCCAGAGCCACGGCGGGTTCCGCCCAATTGCATGCTGCCCGAAGACATGTTGCCGGTGCTGAGGAGGTTGGGGCGGATGCCGCTGTTCATGGGAGTAGTGTGGGGGCGGGCGGAGCTGGTCGTGGTCGTGTACGAAGGACCGGAGAAGGTGTACTCGGTCATGGGGTTGACGAGATTGAGCCCGGTGAAGCTGAGGTGGGGGGACAACACTAAAAGGAGAGGATGATGTCAGAGGCGGAGGGAATAAACAGAGATGGAAATAGGTACGTACAGTGCATGGGCATGATAGCGGTTGCGGCGCACGACAGCGACCACACGTCTGGGACCAAATGAGTACGGCCGCGCTCACGAATCGTGTGATGAGCGTGAGGCGGATACGTACTCCACGCGTCGCGGGCAGATGTATAAGTACGAGTACCAATGCACAGAATTTACGAAAGGTCTATTGAAGGTGATGATCAGCAATGCACTGGCTGCATGGATGACAAGGTAAGACATACCGGATAATTGTGAGGGACGGGGACGAGTACGACTACGAACATCTGTACGAAACGCGGATCCAACACCGAAGTGAGCGGCGCTGTCACAGCTGAGCTTGCGATCACGCGGCGGCTGTCAAAAACAGGTCAGCATATATATAAAAGGATGGTGAAAAAAATCGAACGTTGCTTACCTACCAACCTCCCCCAACGGTACGTCGCAATGAGCCTTGCACCCCGTTCCAACCTACCGTACGTCCCATCGAGGCCGCTCTACCCCCCGACGAGTGCAGGCGCTGCACACAGCGTAACTCTCGTCGAGAGCGGCCTCGAAGCACGCCCGTAGCGGTCATCGGCAGCGTCGGCGTTGCGTTTGCAGGTAGCAAACCCGTCGAGCTGTACGCGGACGCACGGGCTGAGGTCGTGCAGTGCTCGACCCCGCTGCTGCTATGTGCTCCAGACGGGGTCGCTGCGAGCCGACTGCGACGCGCAACGGGACGCGCCTTGGACGCGTCTTGGACGCGACGCGTCCGAGCGCGTCGACGGTTTCCCACGTTCTCCCCCCCTTCGCTCCGTTCCTCACGAGTCACCGGCCTCACCCTCACCCTCACCCTCACCCTCTCCAGACGACCCCCCCTCAACACCTGGCACGGTATAATGGCGCGGACCCCTGTGCGTAAAATCTTACCGCTGCTCGTAGCCAAACTCATACCCCTCGCAGCTTCGTCGCTCGGAGCGTTTGCGCCGACATAGCTCTCCGCTCTCGCCTCCTCCGTCTCCGCCACCGCCTCCACCACAAGCACGAACGCCGCCACACGGCTCACCCTTCCAATCGCATGCAAAACCGTGCAGCCCGCACACAGACGCGTTCCCGGACCTGCGACGTCTCTTCCCAGGAGACCGCGACGTCTTCGATGTCGTGGATATCGAAATCGACATCATGGATCTCTACCAGGCTGCTGTTGCGCGCGAAGTCGACGAACCGGACTCGGACTTGGAGGAGGCTGAGGAGGACGAGGACGAAGAGCAGGCTGAGGCCGGCAGAAGTAGAATTGCTGGGGAGCGGGATAGGTGCGTCGCCTCCGTGCTGGTCACTGACAGCGCTGACGCTTCGTCTATTACAGCTCACCCTCTCCTTCAGTACAGTCCCGGACCCCTCTCGATGGGTTCGCCTTCAGGCAAATAGGACAACACGTGCATCGGCCTGCGGCGGCCGGCAGTTCATCCAGCACCCAGCTCACCAAGGCAGAGCGTCGCAAACGAGCGCAGGAGCGTGCGCGGGCAAATACAGCCATTCTGAAATTCAAAATGCGACCGCACGTCATCCACAAGTACACGAAGATCATGCAATTCAAGTGCACCATTGCCGCTCGCGACCTACCTCATACGAAAACCGCATGGTTGGGACGTGAGGCTCTCCCCGATGGCGCCCCCGCAAGCCTTCGAAAGATACGCTGGGATGGACGGTGGGTCTCTCCCTCCTCTAGCATGCCTCAGCTCACAAGTATGCACGTATGCAGTAAGCCGCTCGTCTTGTCGATAGAAACGGCTACATCATGTGTGCCATGCACGGCCGCCCCGACGATCCAACCTGGGACGAGGCGTGTGGCCGCGTCTGTCTCAAGCTGGTCGACCTTGGGCAACGTTTCTACTTCAATGAGACCGACTCGAAGCATCGGCGTGGTGAGTACCCGTGCTTCCATGCCGGGGTATCCTACGGAGGTGGACAAAAGGTTTGGCTGATTAGTTTTGAACATCACCTGCTGCTTCTAACCGTACCGACAGGGCCCGATGAACCGCAAGCAAGCCAGCAAGGGCAAGCAGACCGAGGTTGATCGCCTTCTCGCGGACAACGACGTTATACGCCTAGCTGGCCACGGGAGCGGTACGTATGCATTGCCCCCCGACCTACATATACTTATGTGCACAATTATAGCGTCTTTTGCCACGACGGCCCCGAAGCTATTCAAGAAATTTGACGATACCCTTAACGCGCTATGCGAGCGCGACTCGAAGCTGAAACGTCCATACCCGAACTCGGTATGGGCAGCAACGACATTCAACCTCGGAGGGCAAGTCATTACCACCCCGCACACCGACCACCGCAACCTTGCCAGCGGATGGTGCTCGATTACGGCGCTCGGGAACTTCGACCCTCAAGCGGGCGGCCACCTTGTCCTGCATTCACTTGGTTTGATTATAGAGTTCCCCCCAAACTCGGAGTGTTGCATACTCTCAGCATGCATCGTTCACTCGAACACACCGGTCCAGCCTGGCGAGGTTCGGTGCTCTATCACCCAGTACAGTGCAGGGGGTTTGTTCCGGTGGGTGGCCAGCGGATTTCGGAAGCTGGGCGATCTGGCGGTGCATGACCCTCAGCGGAAGGTGGAAATGGAGGCGGCAGATCCCACGCGGTGGGATACCCATATCTTGTTGCTCTCGAAGGTGAAGGATCTCGCGGCAGATGTTTCTAACGTGTTCGGTGTGGAGATGGAGGTTGATGATGGCTCAGGCAGTGTGTAGGGCACGCCATAATAGATTATGGAGTCAGACGCGTACGGAGTGAACAGCATGTACGAAGATCGACCGAGACGCGTCGAACGACGAACTGTGACTCGCAACTCGCGTACCAATTTCTTACACACAAACCACACGCGGCGATCAAGAGCGAGGTTAATAGCAGCCAACACATGAGTTTAAATAGCATAGTTATAAATGTGCATGTAATGGATATTAAGACAGTAAGTAGTCCCTAGACAGATGAAACGGATGGGCGCCGGTTTTGCGAAGATCGTCCACGATCATACGGTTGCGCAACTTCACCATCTCGTCCAAGAAGTAATCATATCGCACCTCCCTCATCTCCCTCACAATCGCCTGATATCCAACAAACCACGAGTTCGTCATCTCCGCGGCTGACGAGTTGAATCGCCAACGACCATGCACCACGAGGTCTGGGAACAGCGCCGGGTTACAGTGCTGTCCACAGAAATCGTCGGAGTCTTTATGCTTCGTCTTCATGTGAAACACGTCAACCGGTAAAGCGCAATTGGAGAAGTGAGTGTCACCTTCCGCAATGATATGCTTCTGCAGGCTGCAGGCGTTGTCGTAGAAGATGACTTGTGGGAGGGAATTTTTCGTGGGGAAAAGACCGTGCAGGAACTCCTGCACTAAGTGTGAGGCAATGAACAGAACGACACCGAAAGAATTTACTCACTCGAGCGCCGTTAATCGCCTCCGACCCAAAAAAAGTCGCGCGGCCCAGCATTACACCACACGTCGCAACACACAGCTGCTCGTTGTGAGTGCGACGCCGCCCAAACCGTGCCCGCAACTTCACGTTCCCTGCATCCGACTTGTCCGGGCATCCCATCCCTTCTTCCACCTCTAGCAGCTCCTCCGTTTCGCCCTCGCCAGTTTCTTCTGCCCGCAACAACTTCTGGCGTTCAAGGCGGCGTCGCAGTTGAAATAGCGCGGACTGGTCCTTCGTGTCCTCCAAGCGGCGGTGGGATGCGTCAGAGCAAGTGCGGAAACCCACACCAGCGTCTGCATCACATCCATCAACGACGCAAAGCTTGTCCTTGTACGAGTGCTCGTCACAGAATCTTGCTCGCTGGGAAGGTAGCTTGCCCTGGCAATCATGCACATTGCAGCACGGCCGACCGACTGTAACGCCGTCCATAACAACGGCGCGCATTACACCTAGTAGGGGAAGGTCAGACAGGATCCAAACACAAGTGTCGAATGGGACGTACTGGGCTCATCGAGTTCACCCTTGACTTCTATGGCGCAGCATCGATCACACGCATGATTCCAGCACTCCTGGCCTTGTCCTGCCATGAGATTGTTCCGTGCGTTGAGGGCTTCCTCAAGACGCTTTGACTGATCACCGACATTGGATAGGCGAAGCTGATCGCCGCGCTCCTTGTGGTCTCTGATCAAAGCGAGAAGGAAAAACGCGTCCCAGACGATGGTGACGGTCATCGACGGAGAGACAGACCAAGCAGCTGGGAAGCGGACTCGTGCTTCGCCGTGTTCCAAGTCGTATATGCGTCCGTTATTGCTCGCGGAAACCCTAATCTGATGGTCAGTTTAAGGTTCATATCAAGGTCGACTCGAAAGACTCACCAGGCGCAAACCATCGAGTTCGTGAATCGCATGCAGAGGGAGGTCTCGACAAAAATATGTTTGGTGACATGAATGGTCGATGGTGAACCCGGATAGTATGTGCGCTTCCGGTTGGAGGCGTGACCGTGGACGTAATAAGTTGGATAATAGTGTGTCCCACAATCTGGTACAGACAACTTATTAGCCCTGAGCGGAAGGTTTACAAGGTAAATAAGGCATACTTCGGCACGTTGCCGAGAAAGATAGCACGGGGACGGGACCGTATTCTCTGGTAAAATGGACGACGCGGATGAACTCGATCTTGGAGAGATCGCGGGGTATCTGTGCTTGGCCAGGTCCTGGTGCCGTGCACAGGGGGTTGAAGCAAACCCGTGTCGGAGGGTAAAGGTCGCCAAAGCCTTACGAGACTACGTCAGTAAATTACGGTTAGAAAAAAAAGTCAAATATTAGCACTCACCAATATCGAAGGGCAGTCCGTGGTGCATGAAAACGTCCAGAAGATCTCCCGCTCGATACCTCCCTTGCAAAGAGCCGTCCGCAGTAGTCATCGACCATGCAAGGTCTTGGTAAATGGCCCAAAGATCGGTGACGACGGAAGGGTCGAGATGTAAGGCAGACGCTAAGAAGCCGACGACGTTGGAGGGTAAGCGGTGAGGAGGGCCGGAGTAGGAGGAGGCGCAGTGCCAGGAAAGGCGTTCCTTCAGCTGCGCGATAAGTCGAAAAAAGAGAAGAAGAGCATCAACCGAAACGGTCTCAGCAAGGCCGTCAGAGTGGACAAGCAGAGGAGAAATAAGAGTAGAAAGCGACATAATCTATGGAGGTGGATGGGAGATGGGCGGGGGCGGGGGCGGGGGCGGGGGCGGGGGAACTTAGATTCAAGTCGGGGCTTTGCGCACACGACTTATATACACAGGACCCGCCACAGCGCCATGGCGCCATGGCGCGAAAGTCTCTTCAAAGACTCTGGAATGCTTGACGTGGCGACCGCCATGGCGCCACGGGAAGTTAACTGAGAACTAGCTTCAACGCGCCGCCATGGCGCCATGGCGCCACGCCTCAGTGCCACGGCGCCACGCCACAACGCTATGTAGCGCGTCCGTTCAAATGTTTAACTTTCTGATATTCCCTGCCCTTCTCGTCTATACAGCCTCCCAAGCGTTGCGCGTCCTCGCCCACGTCGACCATCTGCCGCCAGCGCCGACCGACCAAACATGGCTGGAGAAATACGGCAACCAAGATGACCTCGAGTACGGAGGACCCCTCTCCTTCGGGCACCTGGACTACTCGCGCTGTCTCCAAGACTCCAGCGCACAATTCGACGTCGCGATCCTGGGCATGCCGTTTGACAACACGGTTTCGTACCGCCCCGGGGCGCGCTTCGGTCCCACCGGCATTCGAATCGGAAGCAGGAGGTTGTCCTCTCTGTGGGGTTACTCGCTTGCGTGGGATATGAATCCTTTCAACCTGGGCACGGTCATAGATTGCGGTGATGTGTGTTGATCTCCCGCTGCCCCTGTTTGGCCACTTACCCTCTTTCCCAAGATACCTATCAACGGATACGATAACGCGATCGCACTCGACCAGATGGAGGTCGCGTACGACACTCTTCTAGCGAAGGCGGTAGTGAACGCAGGACGAAACGGAGGGAGGGACATGACCAGCGCGCTTTCAAAAGACGGCAGGGCGCACCCTCGAGTCGTTTCGTAGGTCATCCTGATCTCGCTTTGCATATCACTCTTAACTCTCGCCACAAGGCTCGGCGGTGACCACACCATTGTCCTCCCCATCCTTCGGTCGCTCAATAAGATATACGGCCCAATTTCGGTCATCCACTTCGATTCGCACCTCGACACATCCAAGCCGTCCAACACGTCGCTCTCGGCGCAAGCGCGGATTACCCACGGAAGCTACTTCTACATCGCGTATGAAGAGGGCCTTGTCGCCAATAAGAGTATCCACGGAGGCATTCGGTCAAAGTCTGACGTGCGTTTCACTTCACGTTTCCCTGGCCATGGTGTTTATGACACCTTGATAACAGGGGAAAGCTACGTTCGACAACGACGAAACGACGGGGTTCAAGGTCATATCTGCAGAAGACATCGACGATCTCGGCGTACCAGAAGTGGTCAGACGCATCCGCAATCGCGTCGGCGACACTCCTGTATACTTCAGGTGGGTTTCGCTGTCCTATTTCCCGAGAAAATTGCAAACTCAAGCCCCCTGGCAGTCTCGACATCGATGTCATTGGTCCGTTCCTTATAACCAGTGCATACTGTATAGGATCCTCGAGCTGACTCGCACCTCAGATCCCGGCATGGCTCCTGCCAGTACGTGCTCCCACTTCGAGTCACCGTTCCGATCTCACTCTCCATAGCTGGAACTCCTGAGGTGGGTGGATGGACCACCCGCGAAGTCAAACGGATCATCCGCGGCCTTTCCGGCCTGAACTTCGTCGGCGCGGACGTTGTTGAGGTTGCACCAGCGTACGACCATGGTAGGTCCATCTCTTTTGACTTGCATGGATCTGTTTTTAATGCGTTCCGCCATAACAGCTGATATCACGAGCATCGCTGCTGCTGAAATCGTGCACGATCTCATAGCCATGATGCTAGCATCTGCACCGCCGAAATCTCGCGACGAGCGGAAGCCCTGGGTCGACGAGTTGTAGAGTCGACCGCGACTTCACGACGATCGCTTGTTCAGAGGCCGCGAGGGCCACTGCTAATCCTTATGAAGGGAGCACATTGGGCGGGCACTGCTCATCACTTCAAGATCGAATACGCTATATCGATTGTGGAGAGAGTCATACATCCATGTGGGGTACGCATACAATCTGCACCATAGAGCGATTCGTTCGTCACATTCCGTCCTGAGTCTCGAAGGGGGATGCAAAGTCGGTGACCCCGTCATCAGCACCCGTGCTAGGGGATGTCGAAGGGACGATATGCTCAACAGCAGGCAAGTCCTTCGCGCGTGTGAGTGTAAGATCGTCCCCAGCGTAGTCCCCCAGTGCATCGTTGCTAAGGGCAGTGTTCTTGTCCTGACCCATGAACAGTATACCGGATGCCAGTGACTGTCCGTCCCAAGCAAAAACCAAGCTAGGCCCATCCGATGACGAGCGGTAGAGGGTATCGAGCGGCAACATGGCACCTCTACCCTGCGACGACAGATGCGGACGTTGCGGACGTTGCGGACGAGGGAGACGACGAGGCGTACTCGCACTGGCGATCATGTCTTCATATGAATAGGGCTCCTCGCACAAGACCGCGCAGCCATATATGCTGACTGGCTTTTCAGCGTCGTGCGCGTTGTCGCTTGTCAGGTCGTCGGAAAGGGTGGCGACGCCACATCCACCACGGGATCCCTCTTCGCTATCGCGGGTGTAGCAGCCAGGCTCGTCTTCCACCGGTGTCCGACGCTGGCACCGGTCGGCGGAAACGACGGCACCGAAGGTCATCGACTCTTCAATGTCTGGCAAGGGTGGGAGCTCGTGCGGCCGCAGAAACGGGGCCACGGGGATGTGGCGAGGTGGACTGCTATCCTGGGCGGGTTCGAGGTGCAGGACGTATGCTTCAGCTTGAACAGGCCCAAATTCGCATGTAACCGCCATGGAATGTGGAAAGCGGAAAGGGACGGTGCAGGGTTTGGGGGGTGTCGTCGGTGTAAGGAGCAGCGCTGGGGAAAGGTGTCGCGTTGACCCTTGAGCTTATAGGCTTTTTATTTGTGCAAAGCGATGCCCGGAAGCTTGGAAGAGTGGCGCCGACCCCTGGACGTTGGACCCGTGATACCCCGTGGAAGTACAAGTGCGTGGAAGTCCAGGAGAATCCGCATGGAGGTCGTGGACGGCGGGAGCCAAAATCTGCCTTTATCGACGACAGATGCAACCTCGGGATGATGACTCCCGGCCGGATGTCGAATGCGGACCATGGGCGGGAGGACCGCCTTCAAATCGTCCCTTTCGATACCTTGGTTGACGCGGAAGAGTGGAAGGACATCTCGAGCACGGCTGTGCACTTGATCAAACGATGCCGGTCGTGGTATGGTATGGAGCGAAGTTATGGTGCCGGCCAGTTCGTGGTGTCCTTTTGCTGCATCCACGGTGTTAATATACTAACTAGAATACGAGCAAGGACCACCTACGCTACTTTACGAACCATTTAAATCACGTGTTCTTGTTGATTACGTTAGCAGGCAGTTACAGCGTTGTAAGAGTTACTGCATATTTTCGGCTGCCTTATACTATCCAAGGGCAAAACAGAGAAAACCTGAGTGCTACCAGATGTAAGCGACGGTTGTTCCGTATATCTTCAACTGCTGAGATTCAGTCTGGATATCATGGACACCAGCTGGACATACGCCATGGGAGATAGGTGAAAACGAGGGAGCTATTGATATACGGCAGTATATGGGTGTGGTTGTGGTAGCAGGCCTTCTGTCGGACGCCAGGGTGATTACTTGGAGAACGCAATGAGCGAGAAGAAGACTAGACTTACTGGATTCGTTTATGTGTTCAAGGGCGGAAATTCCAACGTCCTCTCGAGAGCGTTCGCGGAGATATCCTCCCACTCCCCCTTCATCTCCTCGATGGGCATTAAGGCCACTCGATTCCCCGTCCAGGGTCCACGCTGGACCGAGTCGTCCTCTACCGACCAACACACTAGGACCCCGACGATAAAGCCGAGGGTAAAGTCGGGGATACAACGAAGATGGCGCTCCCGGGCCCTAAATGGGCCTTCCTCCTTGTCGTTCAAACTACGGACGGCGTCTTCGTGCACGAATTGTTTCTTGTCGAGATTGCACGCTACCCAGACAGCCTGAGGAAGGGCCCACCCCTTCGTGGACTGGAATCGTATTTCATCGAGTGCTATATCCTCTTCCACGGTGGTTTGGTACATCTTGCTCCACGTCAAGAGTCTCTGCCAGAGATGACTTTGATATCGCTGATATCCATGAGCATACATCCCTACACGATGATCGACCCCTGTGAAGCTTCGGCTCAAGTGGGCATCGAGACGGCTATCTTCCGGGTCGTCGGGGTCATCGTCCCATTCCGCAAGTATTTGCTGCACGAAGGGTGGACAATCTGGAGACCCGCCTTTGGAAAATTCGTCTATCTCGACCTCCGTGAGAGCATGTTCTGGTGGGTCCCAGACGTCAGTCGAGATACAGATGATCCGGTCTCCGGCCCACGAGTCGTCTTGGATTTCTTCGTAGTTAAGGTCGCGGATACGATCCAGACCCAAGCTCAGGAGGGACCGATGAGTGATTGAAAGGGCGGCGACGTCGACAATGTCGTCGGTTTCCGAGAAGATTGCATGGCACATTTCCAACGGCAGTTTTCCGAACAGTCCGAGAGATCCGCCTGCTTTACACGACTTTCGACCCTTCGGGAAGCTAACAACCCGCATACCGTAAGTTGATGTGACCACAAGTCGGACAGGGTAAACTGCCACGCACTGCCGGGGGTTGAATTCCAGCTTCGCTTTCACCAACGGCCTGCTCAGCACTCGAGTAAGGGACTTTTCTTCATCGTCGAACCAATCTTCGCTGATTTTGCCTATATATCTGTACTCGCGGCGATCGAGATTGACACTGGTGGAGAACATTTGTGATAGGGCGAAGAACTGAATTTTGAATATTCAATCCACTTACATGATCCACTCTTGGCCCATAGCTGAAAAGTATCAAATGTGTGCGAGTTACGAAAGGACGGTGGTTTGGGGAATGTCGCTCCTAAGAAGCGACAGCTACGGTTTATGTGCAATTGCAAGGGTCAGTAACCGGCACCTGACATGCAGTACAATAGAGTGGCCAACCTTTGTCCGGTTTCCACTTTTTTCCCGGGACATCCCGGGGGATATGAGATGAAGACGGACAAGAAAGTGCATGTGTGAACAGGTGTGAACGATGAGAAACAACCAGATCGTCAACGTATCATCAGCCTGAACGTGGTAACTGGACCTGTAAAATGGTTTAAACGTCGGTCAGCGGCGTTCAGGAAATCGTGGAAACGGGGAGAGCTCGCGTAGACAAGAGGAGGACGGAAACAAGGATAGGCAAGGCAACTGCAAGGAGTGAGTTTAGTGTGACTAGATGACTGGAGAAGAGAAGTGTTGGGGGACGGGAACAGGCAAGTATTGCAGGAAAACAATGGACAGGAAGGAACAGAAAGTATGACCACAGGTACATACGGTGATTAAATGTGTATATGTATGTGTGTGTATATGCATCGCCGACACCACTCGTTTCGACACCGACTACTTCCTCGGTCGAACCAGACGCCGCGCCCAGCCCCTCAGCTTCGCACCGAGCCTGCACGGGACAGCAGGTTGCACATCAATGCACTCGCGCCGTGGCGCACACATGATTGATACCATCGAATCCACAGCTGGAATCGACGGGCACGAAGTCCTCGGCGGAGCCCACTCCTCAACGGAAGATAACATACTGTTCTCCTTCGCGTGGGAGGACGGTGCGTCAACCTCTACAATGACGTCGGGCCCAGCCTCAGTGGTAGCCGGAGATTTGTTCTTGCCAGTGCGTTTGAATAAGGTGCGAACGAGGTGAACAAGTGGTGTCTTCTGCTTCTTGGGTGAGGTTGTCGCTGAGTCGGCGGAAGGGACAATGACGTCCAGCAACGGCGCCGTGAATGTGT
Source organism: Amylostereum areolatum (assembly GCA_012932865.1). NCBI lineage: Eukaryota > Fungi > Basidiomycota > Agaricomycetes > Russulales > Stereaceae > Amylostereum > Amylostereum areolatum. The sequence goes on along the minus strand of SAXG01000044.1, from coordinate 56,945 downwards.
AGGCAGGATGAGGGTCCGACCGGGACTTGTACGGAGTGCCGCATGGTAGAGATAGACCCTCCTCTATCGGGGTCGGAGGAGTTTGGGAAAATACACGAGGGGAGGCGATCTCTTCGGAGAGCGCGTTCCAGTCGCTACAGAGGAAGGTCAGAAACAACGCGATAGATGTAAAGGAAAAACATACATGTTTGCGAAAAACGCATGGTTCTTGATATCACGGATACGGCGCGTCCGTTTGGAGAAGTCCTTCGCCAGGAGCTGGATCCGACGTCAATAAAACCACTTTGACCAACGCAGCCGGGACACCGCACCTTTCGCACAAGATCCTGCACGTTCGATTCGACAGCCGAATCGAACACGACGTTTTGCCTCAAGATTTTCGAGACCACGCGTTCATCGGTGCTGGCGTCGAAAGGGAGCTGCGTGTTCGCGTGAGCGAGCTGAACGTATCGGACAACAATGAGCGGGACACACCTTGCCCATGAGCATCACATACAGCATGACCCCGAAGGACCAGATGTCCGCCTCGTACGAGAACCGCTGGCCCCTCACAACCTCGGGCGAGAGGTATTGAACCGTCCCGCAGTGGCGCGTGCTAAACCCGCCCGCGGCTGCGACCTTCTCCGCAAGCCCAAAGTCAGCCAGGATCGCGTGGCCGCGCTGGTCGATCAAGACGTTGTCCGTCTTGATGTCGTGGTGGATGATGCCCTGTGCGTGGAGGACGTCTAGCGCGAGAAGCTGAAAATTCAGAAGATCAGCGGAGGAACAAGGTAGAGTGGGTGTTCGCGTACGATTTCGGCGGCATAGACGGCGACTGATTTCGTATCGAAGACGACGCGGGTCAGCTCCCCGATGCAGACCTCCTGTAATTCCACAGTCAGTACGGCGTTGCACACACAGATGACGCATCAAGGACCGACCGTGACGAGGTAAAAGTAGGCCTTGTCGTGCCAGCTACCGAGCAGCTGAAGCTGGCCGTCCTGGCCCCGGAGACCCATCATGATCTCCTGCTCCTCGCACATCTCCTCGAGCGTCATCCCTTCCTCTCGGAGCAGGGACTTTTTCATTGCCTTGATCGCCACGGACACCCCCGTGTGGATATCGCGCGCGAGGAACACCCTCCCGAAGCTGCCGCTGCCCAGATGCTTGAGCACCTTGAAATCGGCCCCAGAGAGCTTGCGAGTGAAAGAACCGTCTGCTTTCCGGGGGGCGTAGATCGGGGTCGGAGGGGTATCTTCCGATAGGAAGGATTCAGTGTAGACGGTGGACACGCTGGACACCGAGCTCGGGACGAGCGGTGTTATGTGCCCTTCTTCGAGAAGAAAGGAGAGGCCAGAAGGATAGGAGACATTTTCTGGGTATGAGGGCGCGGGAAGGCATGCTGCGTCGGGAAACGGGGACTGGGAGGATGAAGCGCTTGATGCAGACTGGAAGGAGAAAACGGAGGGGGGGCTCGGGGAGTCGTCCCGAGTGCTGTTGGACAAGGTAGGGGAAGGGGGAGGCGCGAGGATCGCCGCCATGTCTTGCGTCGAGGCGGCGTCGATGATGATTTGCGGGACGATGGTAGCGACTGGTGGCTTGTGGGAGACAGGAGAGAGCAGCGAGGTCGGGATTGAGCTTGCGCGCCATGAGCGGAGCCGTCTGCGCGATGCCGTATGTTGACCGACTCGTTCAGTCAGTTCGAGGAAGTACTGCACAGCCCCTGTCAGTGGATGCGCCGTCTCAGGACGACGAAAACGAACCAATTCCCTGCTGTTAAACGCGAAGGCAACGGCCACATCGGCCCACACATTGAGAACGCGTGGGTGGTGGACGTTGATCGAGACGATGAAGAGCAGTTGGGGGACATTGAACGCCGCGGGGAATACGGTCTGTGACCGAAGTCAAGTCGACGCCTGGCGAGTTTCGATACTCGGAACGCACCATGCTGCACGATGCGGGAATCTGAAGGCCGTGAAAGGAGAGAAAGGAGGCAATCTGATACCTGATCGTCGGTTCCCTCGCAGATCTAGCTGAGAACTGTGGACGTACGGAGAAGGCGCTCTTGTAGACGACAGCGGAGGACATCTTGAATTTGCGTGGGCGGTTGAAAGGCCGGGGGCGAGATATCTTGAATAGTAGTCGATAGGTACAAGGACGAGGTTTCCAATGAGGGTGCGGTCGTTCTTATGTATGGGTAGCTATTTCAGTTCAGACCAGCGACGAAACCAGCCCGCCTGCCTGTTACTGGTCCCCAGTCAGAGACAAATCGACCCTTCTGGTTCGGGCGGCCTTTTCATGGTAGTAAAAAGGCGAAGTATCGCGGACGCATGAGAACCTTTGGACTGCGAAGCTGAGAAAGTGCATCGGACGAGACCGAACCGAATGCGGGAGATGACTTGAAGTTAACGTGAATACAGGCGGTGTATGCATCACTGGGAGGGTGCTTGGACATGGTTCGTTTTCAGGCGGTGTTGACCTGGGTTGGCATACCTGGTTGTCGTTGTCGTCCGTCGTCCGTTGCTGAAATGAAATAAAGTAAGAGTTGACTGAGGATGTCGGTCACGTGCCCTCCATCATCCCTTTCGTGGACGACGACTCTGAGTCTGAGTCTGAGCCTCGAGCCTCGACTCTCGAGAACGTTTGGCGTTGGACTGCAGTTTAGACCTCTTCCCCTTACTTTCCCTCCCACTCCTACTTGTGTTAGATGGAAGACCCGGCCCTGCTCGCCCGCTCTCACGATGATGTTTGTAGGGAAATCTAGACCATCTTTTGTGAACGTCCACCCGGCTTCGGTGTGAGTCGGCGAACTTGAAGATCTACTTTACGACTGCCTGGGTACGTCCCCATACTCCAAATTTCAAGCCTCAACGTCCTGACGGTCGGATTGATTAAACAAAGTGACTCAGGTATAGAGTATGTCAAAGGCAGTAAGCATTGCGACATGATTCCTCACGATCTCGGCCAACTTGAAACGACGGCCATGACTGCACGGCGCACGCCACGCCCATTCGAATCCGCCAGATCAACACTGCGAAGCCTCGAGAAGCGACGTGTAGCGAAGAGTCGTCGGTTTGTGACTAAGTGTCAAAGTATCGGAGTATCAGAGTGAGTGGGTCATTCAGCGCGTTTGATCGGAATTCGTCTTACTCACTCTTGGATCGGTGGTACTTAGCGCCAAACAGTCGGGTTCCGATTCGAGGATTGTCCAGTACTCAGTAATCTACGGACCAGCCACCTACATAGCAGTCCCCGGATCGCGCTATCCCCTGTGTTGAGGGAACGATTCATGGCGCAATCGATGAAGGGTATAAAGGAAGATGTCCGCGAAGTTATCAGAGTCAACACCAGTTCCCCCAAAATACCCCTCCTCCCTTCCTTCCTTCTTCTTTCCTCCCTTTATCCAAGTTCATCTTCGCAGAATATCGATGGCTAGTCTTTTCCAAGACACGTTCTTTGCGTATACCCTTCGTCTCCTGTTCGGTCATGGCGTGTTCCCTCATCCAGATGAACTCGACCTTCCTAAGGTCTGGAGCGAGGCCATTCAAGAGGTTAAAAGCGACGTGCCCAATCCCGAGTACCTCACTACCGGCAAAGGAGTACCGTTGTCGAACGAATCCACCATACAACCTGGCGACGAAGCCCTTCGCCCGACGGTCCAGGCGCGATTGTCAAACGCCTCCGCGGTGACGGTCGTGTGCGACTCGCCCCTCATGTCGGATGTTGAGAAGGGTGCAGATACTCTTCTTGTGGAATGGTACGGCCCCGAGGATCCGGACGTAAGCTTACCGTTCCTATCTCTCTCTCCAGAATCTCGCGCTAACCTCTCGATAGAACCCGCTAAACTGGTCAGCGGTGAAGAAAATATGGGTCATGTTCCAAACTTGCTTCCTCACTTTCTGCGTGTATATTGGCTCGTCGATCTATACTCCTGGCATCGAAGGTGTCTCGGAAGAGTTCGGCGTCAGTCAAGTTGCGGCAACGGTCGGCCTCACGATGTTCGTGGCTGGTTATGGTCTAGGTATGTCACTTTTATATAACTTGCCCCGTGCGCTTTCCTCACTGCAAGCTGCAGGACCGATGATCTGGTCGTCTCTGAGCGAACTGCCTAAATTCGGGCGAATGCCCATCTACATCCTCACGCTTGCCATGTTCGTCATTCTCCAGGTGCCAACTGCCCTTTCGAAGAACTACGGGATGCTGCTAATGTTCCGCTTTCTCACGGGCTTCTTCGGGTCCCCCATTCTCGCTACTGGTGGCGCAACAATTTCCGACATGTATGTGCCCAAGAAACGCGCCTACGGCATCACCCTATGGGTAGTCTTTGCAGTGCGTCTCCTTCCCCGTATGACGACCGATATGCTAATATCTTTGTCGACTACAGATGTTTGGTCCTGCGATGGGTCCCTTAATGGGGGGATTTTCCGCAAACGCCAAGGGGTGGCGTTGGACGATCTGGGAGCTCATGTGGCTCTCCGGGTTTGCCCTCGTCCTCCTTTTCTTCTTCTTCCCCGAGACCTCCGCGGCGAACATCCTCTACCGTCGTGCCAAACGTCTGCGCAAAGCAACAGGAAACCCCATCCTGCGCTCGCAATCCGAGATCGATGCAGCAAACATGACCCCTCGCGATGTCGTGGCGGATGCCCTTGTGCGCCCACTCACGCTCAATTTCCAGGAGCCAATCGTCCTCGTGCTGAACCTGTATATCGGGCTCATTTACGCACTACTCTATATCTGGTTCGAATCCTTCCCCATCGTTTTCATCGGCATATATCATTTCCCTCCGCAACTTCTTGGCCTCGCGTTTCTGGGTGTGTTAGTGGGCGTGCTTGTCACCATCCCTCCATTCTTCGCCTACATGAAGTGGTGGCAGGAGCCCAAGTACAACGCTTCAGGGGAGCTCAAGCCCGAAGAGCGGATGCCAGTCGCCATCGTCGGTGCATTCATCGTGCCCGTATGCCTATTCTGGTTCGGGTGGAGCTCGCGCGAGAGCATCCACTGGATGATGCCAATCGTGGGATCCAGCCTCTTCAGCATTGCCGCACTTCTGCTCTTTGTCAGTTCTCTTATCGTTTCATAATACATATTGGCTAACAGACCTAACTTGACACAGAATGCCGTGCTCAACTACCTTGCAGACGCATATCCCACATATGCGGCCTCTGTTCTTGCGGGCAACGATCTCATCCGGTCTTCCTTCGGAGCTTCTTTTCCCCTTTTCGCGGGCGCAATGTACCGCAACCTCGGCGTAGGTTGGGCGAGTACCCTCCTTGCACTCCTTTCGTGCTCGTTCATCCCGATTCCGATCCTCCTATGGAGGTACGGAGAACGTATACGTATGTTGAGCAAGAGAGCGCGACATGACTTTGATGAATGAACTTACTTAGACGTAGCGACTAACTGAAGCCATTATTTGACTTCACGTTTTTAATGATTCGTAACACCGCGCCTTAGATAGAGATTCATGGCTGTTTGTGTTGTATGTATCCATAGGGCGTGCACTCCATAGAATAGAGTAATGAAGATCGTTTTATCTCATTCGAAGAACGTCACAGGTTACCTCAAGCTCTCAAATCTTCCGAACGCGAAGGACAGTATCCTCGTTTATTCGAACGGAAACCTAGTCTCCAAAGGCCGCCGCGCTAAAGTTCATTATCGTTTCCTGCCGCTTTGAAGCTTTGGAAATTTATGTGAAATTTATGGAATATAGAAGGCGACGCATGATGTTCCATAGGATTCACTGTCCCAGGGTATCGCGGTGACTGCCGTTGACCGTGCGTTGTCTGGGACTGGGAGTGCTAGTGGGACGAATGGTAAACTTCACGAGTGAACGGGCGTCTAGTCAAAATCGCGATCACGTGTCAACTGCCTTTCGAATCACTTCAACTTCAAGCTCTTTGAAAGATTTACTTGTACACATACATTATTATGATCCTGCATGGGGAAGCGAAAAAAGGAGTGTGATTATCGTAGGCCTAATATACTATACGTAGAGCCCGCACTGCTAGTAGTAGATACATTGAATAAATGTCGAACCCTCTATTAATGAACGTTTGTTGGTCGCTTAGGGGCTAAAGAATAAACTACCATCTCCCTGAGCCCTTCGCACGCTTTGAGGTGTTCCAACCAAAGGATAGTTGTCCGACCGAATCTCCGACACTGTGGGAGACGTGAGGGGCGGCAAATGCAATAGGTCATGTTCGCTTGGCCATCCCGGAGGACCCATTCCAGATAGCCTTAGGGCCGGCAAAGATGACCTGTGGGTCAATCCACTTCGCGTCATCGTTGTCCCTGGGCGTTGGAAGAAGCCTCGGTCCTCCGACCCAAAAAGTGGATTCGTTGTCGTTCCGTTGAGAGGAGAAAAAAGTTGCCCACGGCCCGCTTGCGGTTCTTGTTGGGGACGCTCCTGGACAACTATGTTCGGAGATGGTGTCGTATATGTCGGCACTCGACTGGAGAACAGGTCAACATAAGGGCGCGTAAAAGTAGAGACGGAGAACGAACCGGCGAGTAGGGATATTGGCGACAGATGTCGCCTTCTGGATGGACCTTGTTCTATCGTCGGGGCGTGCTTCCTTCCGAGAGGAAAGGGCACCAGTGTGGGAGGGCGGGGAAGGATACCTTTTGGAAGGACCCGAATTCCAATCCCGCCTATAGTCTGACCGTGCTGACGAGGACGTGGCGTGCGAATGGTGGGCGTTATCGGGTTGAACGGCAGGCCGGTTGCCACAGTTAGGAGAACAGCGATTCCCTGCGTTCACGAAAATTGTCTGGTGGATGTGAATTCCTCCTGCATTGAAATCGCCACGGCCAGAACGCGACTCCACGGTGGGTGAACGCGCATCGCCCTTTAGACCGACGGAGCGCAGAAACTTGTTGAACATCCCTCTCGGCCGCTCTTGTTCTTTAGCAATCGGCGGAGGTGGAACGAAAGGCACATTTGGAACTGGAGGGCGCGCGGAGGAGGAGTTGGTAGCAGATCGGCCAGAGACAGCAGGTGTAACACGCTCAGCATGGGAGTCGTAACGACTGCGGTGCCCATGTCTACCATCGCGTTGATCATGTCTGGCCATGCTTCGGGAGCGTGTGCTTGAGCGATGGTGGGATGACAGACCCGGATGCGACGCGTGGGATGACATAGATGCGATGTGAGGACGGAGGGTGAACGCAGCGGACGTTCTTGGTGGGCGAAGAGGGGATGAGATAACACCTTGGAAAACGCCACAACATCTAAATATCAACTGGGTGAGCCTCTGAGGCCACGCTATTACAATGTTGGATGTGTGAGGGCCACGTATCTTTGCCACCCACCTAGTGTGGTTAAGCCAAATAAAACGGAACGCCTACGACCATAGAGCCTCTGAGCGAGGTGGAATAGTTGCGACATGATCTAGAGATGGATCATACAGCCGAAGAGCCAAGGTGAGCGAGAGTCGGCGAAGATCAAGCGAAGATATTGCAGACCATGTTGGTCGAAGGCAAGCTAGGCTCTGGCCCGAGCGCGTCGCTTCGCGCTTCACACTGGTGATATACTGGCATGCCACAACCAACAAGTTCATTTAACGACCCACGACCCACTGTGGCTCTCGGTACTACTTATGCATCAATTGTACCCACTCGAGGAAAGCATTGTTGAAATGGAATATTTTCCGAGTTTTTATTGGTCTATGTAGTTTCCATGTGTGCAAGTAGATCCGGGACAGTGTACGTAGTAAAGTTAGATATAAGCAACCGAAGAAAGTACCCGAGCGTAACGAGTAAGTATGAATAGTCCAAGGCTAGAGCAGAGGGTATCAAAAAGCGTGCAGGGTATATGCAAGAGTTGTTGAATGGTCCATGTTAATCAAGTGGAAAGAGGAGATGTCGGCGAAAGCGTGGAAGAAAATGATGAACGCCTGAGGACGTCGGGTCATCCTCTAGCGGGAGAGCCATGTGAGCGTACGAGTCAGGGCTTTGCCCAAGCCCTTTCTGGCCGTCTGCTTTCCCGTGGCCTTCTTGGGTGACTTAGAGCGCTTCAAGGGTGGCTGCTCTGTAGTCGAGGACTGGTCGTCGCTAGCTTCCCCGCTGTCGTCGTCGTCACCGCTCCGCTTCCGCTTCTCGGGCTGAGAGCTGGGGCCAGCAACGTCGGCAGGGCCAGGTGGGGGCATGGATCGCCGATGCATGATCTCTGCGGGAACCGGGGTCTTTCCAAGCGGCACAGGAGGTTGGCTGAGGGCAATGCGCTTGGAGCGACGGGGGCGAAATTTGGAGGGCTCGCCGTCACTGCCGTCGTCACCATCAGAACCGTCGCGCTTGCGCTTCTGGCCCTTCGAGAGAGTCTCGGCAACAGCAAGGTGCTGCATGAAAGACTTGGACGGCGAAAGACCGCGAGTCGCACGATGCTGCACGATCTCGACATCACTTTCTTCCTCCGTATCGACCTCATCGGGTTGGGTCACGACCGCGTCGAGTTGAACAGCAGCCGCGTCGGGTTGAAACGCGGCGGCATAGGAATGGGTAGCGGCGGCGGCGGCGGCGGGTTGAGTAGTGGACGACGCTGACGCCAATGCCGCGGTTATCGACGCGGCAACTGTGAGAGGTGGGGCGGGTCTCCACGACGCGGGTACAGTCAGACCTTCCGGAGTAACGATGAACTTGAGCGGGTGACGGGGAGGAGGAGAGTTGTGCTCCCGATGCTCGTGCTCCTCCTGGTGTTCCTGCTCCCGGGCCTCCTGGTGTTCCTGTCCCTCCTGGCGCTCCTGCTCCTCCTGGCGCTCCTGCTCCTCCTGGCGCTTTCGCTTCTCCTCGCCCTTCAGAAACTCCATCCACTCCTTTAATCGATCAGCTTTGACCTGCTGGGGGTCGAAATCCTCGCCCGGCTGCTTCTTCGCTGCCGCTGCCGCCGCAATTTCGTCGAACGCTTCTTGGTCCAGCGGGATGTCATCCACGCTGTGAGTGTCTGTGACAGGGTGGTCACCGAACCGGGCTTGACGGGGGTTGGGAGGAGGGGTGAAGATGGAGTGGTGAGGCTCGTTGGAGACTGATCGGATAGACCCGACGGTGTCTCTGCGAGAGATTCATCAGACGGACGAAGGATAACCGACGCTTATGCACGCACCTGATCCGTTGCTGGAGAGAAGACAGCAAAGCGTAGCGGAAGACCTCGCAGCGGAGGTCTTTGACGGTGGTGCGGTTGAATATTTCTTGGATGCATGCGTCCGCGATGCCTTCCGCGAGGGCCACCTTGCCCTCAGTTTGAAGGCGACGTTCGCGCCGTACCGCCCTCCCTAGGTGGAAAGACATGTCGCAACTTGTAAGAAAGGGTGGCGTTGGAAAGGATCTTGGTGTTGGTGGATGGTGATGAAGCGCGACTTGAGCAAGTGGAGAGAATAGCTGAATGGAAGGATGGGAGTCGGGTTGTTGGAAATATTGTCCGTGGTCCGAAGTTTCATCTTCCTTTATACACGTCGTGGCAAAGAGGCGTCCCTGCATCACCGCTGAATTCGGAAGAAGAGGCAAGGACAGACAATGGCCAGGCGTGGTGGCAAGCTGTCGCCATCAAATTGAGGCAATGAAAATAAGTGTCACCGTCCACGAGGCAAAGAGTATAATGGTGTCCAAGAAGCATCGCTGCACTTGTCAGTGGCAAACGCATCGTGCGGTGGTAATGATGGGGTAGGACGGGGGTAGGATTTGAGGAAAGGATACGCAGTTGAAAGTCGAACGTCGATGGTCCCGGACTCCCGGGTGCGCTGGGCACTTGGCGACAGCGTCTGTTGAGTAAGTGATACGTAACACGTAAGCGCCAAGTAACCACATACTTATGCTTGCAGCTGAACTTTCAACTTTGTCGGCGGGTACCCTCCAAACAACACAGCAATCGGATTCGGAAGAAGTACAGTAAATACAACAGATCGGCAACGGATAGAGATACAGATGGCGACGTGCACAACAAGCAAAACAAGCATAACAACATACAAAAAGCTCAAGAAATTCACCAGTGCTTCAGCCTTTCATCGCTGCAAGCCCCCCAGTATCACGGATCCATTGGAAGGACTACCTCCCCATTGGAACCGACGACTCTCCATGTTCGAGGATCGTAAAAAAAGTCGACTTCTTCTACGCCCTTTTCAACGCTGTGCCTGTACGATAACAAGGTGTCAGCATGTAGCAATTACCTCGTGTCCACCGATGTGAAGACTGCACGTACTCAGAGCCCAGGTGCTCCGTCATTTCCGTGTAGTTCAGCCACGGAGATCGCTCGGACGTGCCAATATGCACCGTACAATGGCAGCATCCGTAAATTCGCTTGGTGGGCACCGAACGCAGCTTCTCCTCTTGCATCCGTATGGATTCGGTTTCCCCTTCGGTGAGCACGCGCATATGCGGCTCGCCCTCTGGGTGCATAGACACCATATGATCAACCTGGAAACAATAGCAAACATTCTCCAGTTAGTTTTCGAGAAAAATCAACTAAGCCATTACTCACCGCAGTCCTCCACCCCATTACGAACCTCCCCACCACACTTTTGTCTAGTGTCCAATCATTCCTACGTGCTGCTGGACACCTCAAGCACACAAATCTCGCGTCCTTCCTGTCCATATCCACCTTGGCTGTGTCTTCTCCTAACCCCGTCAGCGCTAGCAGATGTCGGACCGTTTGGGCTCCCCGTTCTTGAAGGTGCACCGCGGGCGGAGTCATGTACTTCCAGTCGCGGAAGATACGTGCAAGTATCTCGGTGCCGAAATAATTCGTCTCTTGGCGAGCGGGCGTGAAGACCGAGGTAGCAAGGTCGGCCCTGGTAGCTTCTGAGACCATACCACCAACCGGGACGTCGACTGGCGGAAGCAGAGAGATGAGATGTTCCTTGTGCGCGCGCAAAGTATCTCGAATGGTTCCCATTGTGTCCCTGATCGCCTTGCGAAGGCGTGCACGCCATGCATCTGAGACTGGTTCATCTTCGGCCAACATCTCGACGATAGACTGAAACTCGTTTTTGTAGTGATGCACCGAGGGCATGTACGACACGAGCGAATGCGGGAGCGTCTTCCAGTGTCGAACATACTCTTCTTCGAGGGCCCGTTCGCGAGCAGCCCGTCGACTCCGCTTTTCCGTTGCGACACGCAAGTCTCTCCGCTGCGAGACGAAAGTAATCAATTCGCCAGAGATAGTATTCCATACTGGGACGTCAATCAGCTCGTATGTCCAAGGTCATGAAAGTAGAAACGCACTGTCATCTGTAAGGTAGGCAGGCGTATTCATTTCGCGATGGTCTTGGATCGCACCCAGGTCGCGTTCGTCATAACCCATGGTTATAAACCGCTCGCGAATTCTGTACAATAAGACAGGTCTTTAGCCGACGTGGACAGGAGAAATGAGGCGCGTTCATATACGTACTGTTTCCGGCGAAATTCTTTGGCTTGTTGCAGTTCAAGCCTTCGAACTTCAACCATATCCTGCTCCCATTGGACACATCGTTTCCCATGCTAAAAGCACTTCTTAGTTATATACGAGCATAAAAAAAGATAGCACACCTCATTTCGCTCAGCGACGTCGTCCCGTTTTTTAGCGATGAACTTTGCGAATTCACCGTTCAGGGTATGCGGATCGCCGCAGGCTTGCTGTACGAGCTCGTTGACTTCGCTGAAAAACTTGTCGATTTCCTCTGGAGGAAAGTAGTACGTTGTGCGCTTCGCAGATGTGTCTGTATGCACGCTGAGATCAGATGTGCTCAAAGCTAGAATGAACGATGACTTACTGTGCGCGGAAGGGATTACATCGCTGCATGTGATACTCTCCCACTCGAAGCAAAAACACGAGTCTGGAATCCGAATAGCACTCGCGGAAACAAGTCTACATATGACGATGCTCTGTCTGACATCTTCATAACTTAAACCGGAAAATCCGCGTACGTTTTGTCCATGCAGCGCATGCACAGCCGTCGTCTCAACGTAAACAAGATTTTGACTCCAGACTTCGACCCGCACTCCTACAGTCACACAATGAGATCGACAAACGCGGGGACGCGCGAGGAAAGACGCACATAGCAAGCCGAGCTCCCGAAGAGCACGTTAGCCCAGCAGATGTGGGTAGCGTCTTCAGGACATGCAGGAGTGTCAGGGTCGTTCATGTACGAGCTCTTCCATATAGCTTCCGCCTTGGGCGACACCAATAGTCGTTGAAACCCCATAGACACCTGCGAGACGCGGAACATGTCCGCAGGCCGAAGATATCCGAAGATCTACGCGCACCGACGATTCGATCCGGTCAGCCCCACTATTCCGACAAGTGCAACTGTATAACACACCTCAAACAATACCCCTCCTGGCATCTCAGCTAGCATTCTAGGACGCCTCAACTTCCGTCGCAACAGACCCTGCGGCAGGTTGTAACGTGCATTGCCCCGGGTCACCCTGGCCCCTTTGGGAGTCCTTCGGACGAGGATGCACACTGGTACGTGCAGAAGAGATGGTGAGCATAGGCATCGTTTATGGATACGAGGTAGCGCACCAAGCAATTCATTATCTGACACAGATTTCTCGTCATCTCCGAGGAACGCGTCTGATTCGGCGTCAGCCAGTTTCAAACGTTTGAACTTGTGGCGTAGGTGCGAACGTGGAGACTGCATCATCGTCGTGGAAGGTCTTGAAGTATGTATCCAGATGGGCCAAAGCGAGAGTTAAGAAAGGATGTTTGAGGGAATCTGTGGTCCTTTGCGCGATTTCATGTCTTTAAGCCCCTTCGCAGGCTGCAGGGGTGTATCAGGATTCAGGTTTGGGTTGCGCGCTCGCGCGACTTCGGCGTGCCGTGGTCACGTGCGATCTATGAATCCTCTCGACCTTGTCGATCTCAGTCATTACTTACTTACCAGCTCTCTACAGCGCTGCACAGAGACTCCGCGGATGGTACAGCACGATGCACGAATGTTATTAATTACACCTGCGCGGTCATCTAAAATGTTGGAACTTTGGGGGTCGCTAGCATCGAGCACTCCATTTGTTCCGCGCAATGTAAGCACTCTACCCCCATGAGGTCGATAGACACCGTCGCAACCCCCTGTGCATCGTGCATAACGCATTCGACTCATCTCCGATTGCGTATGTCGGCTCGTTATTATGGGTTGGGTCCCCAACATACCGATGCATTCGAAATCGCGCCTAGGTCGCGCCGGTCTTTGAAGAGTAACCCGCTCCTGGAGCTATCGCACAACGGTCGTTTCGGCAGCAGTATCTAGCGCTTGGGGGTTGTTTCTGACCATAACCGTGTACGAAATGTGGTGAGACGGGTGCGCATACATCGAGCATCAATGAACGCCACGAGAGATCCGGCACATACGGTCATGGGATCGTACAGTGACATCGAAAGGCTGATGTTGCAATCGGAATTCGCACCGTGGGATGAGCGGGTGCTTGCAAGCTGCGTGCAAGATCGCGCGAGTGCCGACGTCGGCAGAAGAGCGGGAGGGGATGTGGCAAGGGTTCCCTTGGAGTTCCCTGACTTCTGTCAAGACGAGGGTACCTTCGCGGGCGTCCAAACGTCCATGTCCAACTCTATCGCACCTTCGCGATGGCTATCGAGCGAGGGAGGCGGGTTCAAGTAGGTGCGGGGCTCCAGCCTCAGGTTTTGGAGATCTGGAGGGGTACTCTGGAACGGTGTGCGACATTGATAAGAGTAACCGAGAGGCTGGTATCGTGTGATGGGAGGCAGAACCTGGACACGTCACATCTACCGCGGTAAAGCGAGATCGCGCGCGCCGGCATGAGAGCTTGAGAGGAGTATACGGACCGAACACGATCACGGGGGTGATTTGCTGCAAGCTTCACGGCGGTAAGGGAGAGTGACAAGGAGACTGAAGGAGTTACAGTATGTACTTACTGGCAGTGGACTTGGGACGAGAATCGAGATTGAGATAACCTAAAAACGTGGGAACTTCTATGACATACCCGATTGAGTCATTGCACAGCCTCGTGAAGCCACGTCCTCGGAACCTCGTGGCTCGCCGAGTGCCGAACCGGGTGGCGCGCTGCAAGCCTCGACAGTGAGGCGACTGAGGGGCTCCTGGGGGCACCGCGGCAAGGATGCAACACAGGCGCACAGATAAAGGACTTAAGAAGAATGACGATGGTCAGGTTGGAGCGAGCGAGGAGAACGGGAGAGGAGTCGCGAGTCACGTGCGCGGCGCGGGGTAGTGGCGAGGGGTATAAAGCGAAGGGGGCTTGCGGGCGGCCAGGAGAAGCGCCCCCGAACTTCTATGGTCTCTCCGCTATCTATACGCCCGTTGTCCCCCTCCCTCCTGCCTCTCGTAGCATCCCTTGCACAACATGTTCCAAATTTCTCCAACCACTTTGGCGACGGCGCCGCTCTTCACCGCTACGTCAAGCGTGATGACCCCACTCACGGCCAAATCGTTCTTGGCGGCGTACTCATCCCCGTCCTCGTCCTACTATCTGGTTTATTTGCCGGTCTAACACTGGGCTATATGTCTCTCGACGAAACTCAATTGCAGGTACTCAGCATCAGTGGAACCCCGTACGTCGCCACCACGCCTGTCCCTCTCATCTCTGCCTAACCCCGCTCTCCCCTTCCTCTCTCAGTGAGCAGCGCAAGTACGCTGAGAAAATCAAGCCCATTCGTAAGAACGGGCATCTACTCCTCGTGACCCTCCTTCTGGCGAATATGATCACAAACGAAACCCTGCCCGTCATAGCCGACCCCGTCCTTGGTGGCGGGTTCGAGGCCGTTGTTGTTTCTACAGCTCTGATCGTCATGTGAGTAGTATATTTCATCCTCAGCAACCAATGCTTTGCACATTTGTCCCACTTGCCCATACTCGAGTCTCGCGTGCGTGACGTCATACAAGGCCCCGAGACGAACTTAAGGCAATAACTCAAATTTGAGTATCCGGCCTTGGGGCCAGTCGAAGAACCTGATGCATGATGTCGCAAGACGAGCGTCTGTCAGAGTTGAGCATTTTGCGCCCGAGTCAGAATACTCTTCCGGCTACGATCATCTTCTCAAAGTTGCGATCACCCTCGCTCTGTTGCTGATTGTCTCTTTTGCAGCTTTTCGGAAGTCATTCCCCAATCAGTCTGTACGCGTCACGGGCTCTACGTCGGCGCCAAGATGGCACCCTTTATGCACGTCTTGCTTTGGACTTTGGTAGGCTGCTGGCTACTCTGTCCGCGTTCAAGTCACCTGATTCTCTCTCGGAATAGGGCCTTGTAGCATGGCCGGTGGCCAAACTTTTGGAGTTCGCTCTTGGTCCGCACCACGGTATCATTTATCGTAGGGCCGGTGCGTGTATTATTTCTCTGTACTCAAATGTTTCTCATGGCAAGGTTGAACAGAACTTAAGGAGCTTATTGCTCTTCACTCGTCCGTCGGCGAGTTTGGTGGCGATCTTCGTACCGACACGGTTAATATCATCGGTGCTACCCTCGATCTGCAAGAGAAAATGGCCAGACAGGTGCGCTCCCCAGCCCAATCTTTTCCCCGCGACGTGCTGACGGACTTCTTAGGCCATGACCAAGATCGAGGACGTCTTCATGCTATCAATAGACGCCAAACTTGACTATGAAACTCTTCGCAAGATTTGTCTGACAGGTCACAGTCGAATCCCCGTCTATGAAGAAGTCGAACTTCCCAACGTCAGCGAACCGGTCAAGAAGATCCTTGGCATTCTGTTGGTAAAACAGTGTGTTCTTCTCGATCCCAAAGGTGCGTTTACCCTTCTTTAATCATATGCGACGCTTACCAACGGTTTACAGACGCTGTTCCTGTTCGGAAGATCCCTCTAAACAAAGTGCCTGCGGTTGCGCAGAACGAGCCGCTCCTGGGTATTCTTGACCGCTTTCAAGAGGGTCGCTCGCACATGGCCATCGTCTCACGTCTCACCCTCGAAAAGGCTGCCAGCGTAAAGAAGGCCGTCAAGAAGGGTCTGACACAACGAATCAAAGATCGTGTCGGCATCTCCGACTCGAGCGACTCCGATTCTGATGACGATACCCCCACTTCGCCTCACAAATCTCGCTTTCGCATGCTTCGCAAGGGCTCCGCTTCTAGCAACGAGTCTACAGCTACTGCCGAGGGCACGTTTGGCATACGCGACGAAACACTTGGTGGTGAAGGCGTTTCCGAGAAGGACTTTGCGGACGGTGAAGGCAGTGGCAGCAAACACTTTTTGTTCGGCAAGAAGAAGAGCAAGGGTCGGAAACGCGCTCGGATCCAGGACGTTGAGATGGGTGTCGTGGAAGGCGAAGGCGAAGCGTCACAGGCAGAACCTAGTGAAGATCCAACCAAGGCCAAGAAACCCAGTCTGGTCCAAGCCGTTTTTGCTCCTGGTCGAGAGCAGAGTATGCCTGCCGATGCTGTCCTTGGTAAAGAAGGTGCAAACGAGGTGCGTCCATGTTTTGTAGGCATACGTTATGCGCATTCTGACAACGATTCAGTTCTTGATGGGCTTTGATCCCAATGTCGCCCCGCTTGGTATCATCACCCTCGAAGACGTCCTTGAAGAGCTCATTGGCGAGGAGATTTACGATGAGTTCGACACAGAAGGCGCGGGCCACGGCGAAGTCTCTCATTATGTTCCGCCCAAGTCTGAACATGTCGCCCAGCGTACTCTCAAACACCGTGGTTCCGCTCCTCAATTGCGCGACGACGGTGTTCCTCCTGCTACGCCGTCTATAGTCATCACCACACCCGCCTCTACTCAAACAAATTTCACGACTCCTCTTTACCGTCCCATCGCCCTCCCCGCTCTTAAAGGCCTCAGCTTCCTTGCTCGCAGTCGCAGCGCTCCCCCTGTTCCCCACGATGCCCCGGTTGTCAAGTCAGACGCCTCAACCGTGCACGAGGACGAGAAGGAAGAAAAGTTGGCAGACGTAGAGGACGAAGACGAGGATGAAGTCGAGGTTAAGGAGCCCGTCCCCGATCAGCCCATTACCCCGATCACCGTGGCCAGTTTCCCCGAATCGGCAACGCTTGCTCCTCGCCCGTTGCAGAGCGCGCAGACGCCCTTGGAGGCCCTTATCGACCGTAGTCGCACGCGTCGTGCGGGTCAATCAGCTACCAGTGGAGTTGTCTCGCGCTCGGCCACTCCCAGCGGGGGCAAGGGGAGGTTCAAGAGCGGCGCAGGCGGGATCGTGGTCGCAGAGAGGGTGAAAGGACTCAGCCTAGAGTCAGATCGTCAGCCGGCCGAGGAAGAGGACAGGATACCTGAGCAGAAGGACAAAGCTGGCCCGGATAAGGACAACGATGATGTGGTTGCTGAGGAGAGGGGGGTAGAGTGAGGCGAAGATACCTATAGAGCTGCCGGTGCGTAGATTCCGAGTGTATGATACATACCATACCATACCTGCATTGTCTACTTCCTGAATGAGGGATTTGCCCTCATTCCTGTACTGTATTGTATGCTTCCTAGTTTTATATTCGAAGATACCTATTTCCAGCTAAGTAGCTGTGCAGCAAATTCGTTTGCAGATACCAGGTCGAATATAGTTGAAGTCTTGAACTCGACTTCCACCCCCGACGGCATCAGACGCCCGGTTTCAGCGGCCCGCAGAGCGCAAATATTTCCTTCACTCCCCAGTCTCTACCCTCACCCCTGCATCTTGTCACTACTGCATTCGCTTTCCTGGCTTATCACACCAATGGGCCGATTGCGCAAGGACAAAGGTGAACCTTCTAAAGTCACGGCTCTTCCTGAAAAATCGCGTCACAAATACTCAAAAACGGCGTCGGACGCGAAGTCCCATGCGGAGAAGAAGGGCAAAGGAAAGAAGAGCTCCTTGAAGGATCATGTTATTGCACTGGGTGGAGATGATGCAGATGTCGAGCTTTTGAAGGATGTCAATGACGATGGGGGCATCCAGGGAAAAGGCGTCGAGGACGTGCGTGTTTTACAGGGTATTGAATCTTCCCTCTACTGACAAGCTGTTTCTAGCCCGCTCTATCAAAAGACGTATCAAAGTTCCTCAAGGGTCTCAAACTCTCTTCTGGTTCAGATGATCACGGCACTGTAGAACGCGAGGATAACGCGCCCAAGCGGGACAAGAAACGCGAGAAGAAGGACGTTCACAAAGCGTCCACTGCGTCTAAACCTGCCGACGCGGATTCTTCAAGGCCTAAAGGCGAAAAGAAACGCGAGAAGAAGGGTCACGAAAAGAAACACGAACCGGCGACACCTGCCCCGCCTCCGCCTCCTGTTCCCGCGGTCAACACTTCTGTTGTTCAGCTCCCGAAAAATTCCAAACTCATGTTCTCCCCTGCCGCTGACTGGTACAACCTCCTGCCCTCCCTATCTCCAGTCTCCTCCCTTCCAACACCATCAGCATCTCAAATTTCTACACTCGCCGCGACGGCGGCCAATCTGCACGCTGCAGAACTTTCTCACTTCTCTTCCTCCCCCAATGCCAGCCTGGTCTCCTCTTCCTCAGATCAAGCGTTCCTCAAAAACGTCCTAGCATCCGGCACTCTCAGTGATAGGCTGAGCGCACTTACGCTCATGGTGCAGAGCTCACCACTGCATAACACTCGTGCCCTCGATGTGCTGAGGGGCATGGCCGACAAGGGAAAGGGCGGCGGCGGACCGAAAGATGGAGAGAAAGGGAACGGACGGGCGGGAGGACGCGATGAACGGCTAAAGGCGGCTAGAGCCATCGTCGATTGGTGGATAGGCGGGGGAGCACCTACCCGAAAACTCAAGTGAGTGCGAACACACTCGCTTTTGTTCTCGTTCTCAGTGCTTGCAGGTATTTCCGTGATCAGCCCCTCCTCCACCCGTCTGTCACCGATCAACACCTTCTCCTCTGGTATTTCGAAGACTGGCTCAAGAAGTATTTCTTCTCTCTTCTGCAAACATTGGAGGTGAGCACTATTCGGCGATTGGCTGCATGTTGCTCACTTGAACGCAGGCGTTATCCCTGGATACTTTGAGCTACGTTCGAACGCAGACCCTAACCTTCATATACACCCTACTCTGCGAACGACCTGAGCAAGAGCACAATCTTTTGCGCCTTTTGGTTAACAAGCTCGTTCGTGATCATCATCTGTCTACACGAGTCCCGTCTAACTCTAGACGCAGGGCGACACGGACAAATCCATTTGCTCGCGAGCATCGTATTACTTGCTCCAATTACTGCAAAAGCATCCCGCCATGAAGACCATCGTGATCCGCGAGATCACAGCGCTCGTCATGCGACCGTCTTCCGCTTCCACATCAAGTTCGCTAGCGGCTCACCCCCCTGCATCCAAGCCGAACACGCATATCAAGTTTGACGAGGAAGACAAGACCAAGAAACCGGAACCAGCGCGACCTCAAGATCGAAGCACCTGGAACGTTCACGCACGGTACTATGCGGCGATCACGCTAAACCAAGTCGTGCTTACTACGTCGGAAACTGATCGCATGGCCGCTCGCGCACTCATGGACGTGTACTTTCGTATCTTCCGCGAGGTCGTTGGCGAACGGAGCGTACCAGAAGATGCGGAGGCGACGGACCCTGTCCCTAAGCAGAATGGTAAGGGTAGGGTGGACCGAGGGAACCACGGTAAAGGGAAAGATAAGGGCAAGGCGAAGGAAATTCAAGGTGCAGCAGGATTCGCAGAGGTCCAGGATGAAAATTCGCGGCTCGTGAGCTCAATCCTTACGGGAGTCAACCGCGCCATGCCCTTCGCTCGCTTCGGTGGTGAGGATGTTGAGTGTGTAGCCCTCCCCGTCTATTCACCACCCACTTTCACTGATTATACTCTTCCATAGGTTCCAGAGACACATGGACACGCTCTTCCTCATAACGCATACATCCACGTTCAACATCACTCTGCAGGCGCTTACCCTCATCCACCATATCGTTGTTTCCTTACCTACGAGCGTTTCGGCATCCCAAAACGAACCTGGTACCAGCACATCGACCAGTGCTGTAGCGGCAAGATACTACCGTACTTTGTACGCGACGCTGCACGACGCGCGTCTGTTTGCATCAAACAAACAGGCCATGTACCTCAACTTGTTATTCAAAAGCCTGAAAACCGACACGGATACGGAGCGAGTTAAAGCTTTTGTAAAGCGTTTCTGCCAGGTGTTAGTAGGTGGCTTCGGCGGGACTGAGTTTGTCGCGGGTGGACTGTGGCTACTGGGCGAAGTCGGTTCACGTTATCTAGTATGTGAAAACTCCCCTGCTGATTTACCCTCCAGTTGTTCGACAACGTCATTGGCTTGAAGACGATGGTATCAAAACCTCCAGTACCACCAACGTCTGAATCAGAGGACTACGACCCTCGCAAGCGTGATCCACAGTATGCGCACGCGTCTTCGTCACCCCTTTGGGAGCTCGTGAGTATATTCCTCTTCCGCAATGCCTGTGTGTGTACGACCCTCATGTCTTTCATCCTAGACGCCTCTCCTGCATCATGCCCACCCGACACTCTCCCTCCTCGCCAGACAGCTGCTGTCAAGACAACCACTAACAAGTAGCCCAGACCTCAACCTACACACTTTGACCCACTTCCTTGACCGCTTTATATACAAAAATCCGAAAAAGGTCAAAGCAAAGGGGGCGAGCGCCATGCAACCCGGAGCCGCGCCAGAAGGTGAGGGTGTACGAAAACTGCGGGGTGACGCACAGGAAGGCCCTGTGAACGAAGAGGGGTGGTGGAAGCGCAGCGAGGGTAGTGTCCCAGTTGACCAAGTGCGTGACATCGCATCTCCCGTCGTATGAGACCTTATAATTTGTTCTACACAGCTTTTCTTCCACAAATACTTCTCCCAGAAGCACGAAAAGGAAAAGGCCAAGTCGGCGAAAGCGGATAAAAGGAGAGGGAGACCAGGTGATGAGTCAGGCGATGAGGTGGAAGAGCATGTAGAAGGCAGTGACGACGAGGGCAGTGACACTGAGGAGGCGGAAATCTGGAAGGCATGTTCCTTTTTCTGCGTATTTGTGTCTCTCTCATTGACTGTATATCATAGGCTATGAAAGCCTCTATGCCGAAGGTGGGAGGTGACGACGATCTCCTAGAGGACGTCGACGACAGTGATGATCTTCCGGACGGCCTGGACGACAGTGACGATGAGGTAGAAGCTGATGAGGACAGTGCCGATGAAGTGGAAGATGAAGAGGACAGTGATGACGGTTCCGAGGACGTTGACGGTGCCGACGAAGATGCCCGCACTAAAAATGGCGCTCAACCGGCTGACGACGACGACGCGTTTTCCTTTGCTGAAGGCTCGGATGAGGACGACCTTCTTGACCTCGATGCCGATGTACCAAACGGCCTCATTGAATATGAAGGGTCGGGCACAGGTGACGCAGAAGAGTGGGCCGGGTTTGGTGAGGAGAGTGGGAAGGGCGGGAAAAGGAAACGTGGAGATGATGAGAAAGGCAAGAGAAAGAAACTGCGCTCATTACCGATGTTTGCCAGCTACGAAGACTATGCCCGGATGATCGAGGACGGGCTAGAGGATAATGTGTAGCTCGCGGGCTTTCGATATCAGATGTTCTGTAGACGATGATTCTCAATGTCTGGCATTGCTCTAGTGGATCCTTGATTCATTCCTGAGTAAGTATCCTCTGAATTGCATCTCGCCGCCCTCTCCCACGACCATCGAACAGTAAATACCCCGAGGCTCGTTCTGACATTGTATCACTTATATTGTGTGCGCATCCTCCACTAGTTGACACCCGTATCATGGAGGTGTCGTTGACTTGTTCCATACTCGGTATAACTCTCTGCTATAATTATACATTTTATATGAAGTCCATGAAATGAATGTCCCAGGATAATCGACGACAACCTTCGACAGAGACTGTCGAACAAACGAACCAATTTAAACCCTGTGCCAAATAACCCCACTAGAATAGGCCCAGACTGTCCAAGAGGGATGCGAGGAGATCAATCCGAAACCGAGGGGGTCAATAAAAACACGGAAACATGCAGTGCGAAAACAAATGGATGAGTGACAAGAAGTCGGGATAGAGGGGAAGGTCTAGGCAATGTAGTCGTTGTAGGTGGGGCAAAGGTCCTCCCAAGCATCTGGAGGGCGAAAGTATGGTATGAGTGCGAGTGAGAGCAATAGATGTATAAAGGAAGGTATATACCGGAAGGCGACTCAGTGACCTCAGTGGGAGCCTCAACGAAGACGACCGCAAGACCGCTGGAAATCGCATAGCATGTCAATTACGTACCCGTTCAGGAAAACGAGGTTGAATGCGCACGCAGCGAGATGCCAGTCGATGTGGCAGTGAAGGAACCAAGGGCCAGGGTTGTCAGTGGTGAAGCGGAACGTCACCTCGTCACCGGTGGTACCAGTGCTCACGACATCGCGAACGATAGGGTCCACGTAATTGTACGTGGAGTTACCGGCGCTGCGTACCACCCAGAAGTTGTGCTGTGATTGGTGGATATGTCAATGATTAATCCATGTACGCATTCCCGCGGCAATAAGATACTCACGCCGTGCAAGTGGAATCTAAACAAGATTGAAAATCAGTCCATGGAATGACAAGGGTGGGAGAGACTTACGGGTGAGGAGCGCCAGCAGTCCCTCCCGGAATCGTCACTTCAACAACCTTGTTGCTCTCGAGCGTGTACACACTGCCGTTAGGGAGAAGCGACGCAGCCGTCGTCGATCCACTTAAAACCTGGAGGAGAACAGGAACCGACGGGGGCGTGAATGAGACATCGTTGATCGTGAATAGCGCATTGGACTGATGGGATATATGATAAGAAAAAACATGCAAATGCTAATGAGTTGCTTGAACGTACGAAGTCGAGGTTAAAGGTCAGGTTGATGTCGGCCTCTCCGACGCCGGCTGTTCCAGGCTAGCAACAGATTAGGTGGGAAGCAGGAGAAAGTGGGAGGGTTAGCGTACAACTGCCGTGGTCTCGAGTGGCTAGAATAATGTATTATGAGCATGCGACTTGGGTAACAATGCTTAATCGGACATACATGCAAGTCAGTTTCAACCATCGGGACGCTGCCACTGGTATCGGACGTAGTGGGGTCTGTCTCGTTGGCTCCAACGTAGCGGAGAATAGCCGAGTTCAAACCGTCGTCGTACGAGGCACCGTTGGTGTTCGGAAGCGCACGAACCCAGTAGTTATCCACGTCCTGATCCGCAGACAGCTGCAGCAAACAACCTCATGAGCTCACGAAAGGTTTCCCAAGTCAAGGACTTACAACGACGGAGTATCGTTGCCCAGCGAAAATCTGAATTTGGTCGACTTCAAGGGGCTGGGAGTTGACGCCGTCGACTTCGATGATGGTGAACGTGTGATTATCGATCGAGAACGTGAAGTTGGGATCGCAGGACATAGACACAATACGGAAGCGGTAACTAGCAGGAAGGATCAGCTAGTGTAGGCGAGTGAGCAGGGTTGGGCATTGAATTACCGTTTTCCAGATTCAACGCTGATGACAGCGAGGTCGGTGTCTGTGCCGCCATCGTATCGACCAAGACCATTGATAAGGGTCGCGCTGGGATTAGCCACGGCGGGAGCGTCGGGGCTCAGGTAGTGGTACCAATCAGACAAAGTGATGACAGTCGAACCTACGCGCTAATGGTCAGGATGGTCGCCTATCCAGGTGGAACACGCACTTACTGTTATCGACATCGTAGAGATCCGCGTGTGGGTCGTCGGGGTCGTACAGCACGAGGGGACCGCGGAGGCCGTCACAATATTGAGCCTCTTGGTGGGAGTGATACCTGGCAGAAAGGTGAGGTATGGTAAAAAAGACAGCCGACCGACATTTACCAGTAAGTCCCAGCTTGATCGGGGACGGAGAAGTTGTAGGTGTATGAGTTGCCGGGGATGATTGGGCATTGGCTGACCATCGAGACACCGTCCATCTCGGTGGAGCCAGATTGGAAGAGACCGTGCCAGTGCTACTCGCTTGTAAGACGACTGACACTGTGAGATACAAAAAGGTAGATTACTTACAATGGTGGTAATAACAGGCATGCCAGTATCCGTCAACGAGTCCGTGACATTGATCTGGAAGGTGTCGCCCTTATTCGCAGAGAGAAGAGGGCCAGGGAAGGCTCCGTTGGCGACAACGGTACTGGAAATCGATGAGCGATGGCAGACCTGCGCGTACACTAGCACTCACGACCGTTCATAGCCATCGGGAGACAGGTCCACATTGGATATAACAAGGTTCTCGGTGACGGTGGCAGGATAGACTCCGCTAGCAAGAGAAATGAGGAGTACAAGGAATGTCTGGGTAAGGCGCATGTTGAGGGTGAAACTGTGGATGGAGGAGGATAGAAGCGAGATACTGTGAATGAACGACGCGAAACTCGAGACTTTATACTTCGGCTGCGCCTTCTGTGAGGAAAAGAAGTCCGTCAAGCTCGCCAGGAAATACATCCAACGAACTTATCCGGGGGATCGGCGCAACATATGCTCGCATCTGTCGTACCTGATAAGCCGACCATCGCTCAGCTCACACGTTCATAAAGCGCGCTACTAGGTCTACTGCACAAATACGTCAGCCGGTCATCCTGAGAGGGCTAGTTCGACTGGAAGTCAAAATCAGGTGTATGGACTTGTTATGAACCTAGATAAAGTGCAAGTGCTAGGAAAGCACTCCAGTCGTGTCAGCGGTTTTTAAATGACATGTCCGGTCCTGAAAAAGCTTACTTGTCTTTCAAGCTTGGTCTGGGGAACGAATGACTTGAGATCAATACAGATCGATACGCAGCAATCACCACTACCAGTGCTGTACTCGGCGCAGTACCTTGCAGAGCTGGGGAAGTCAACGGCCTGGAGAGTAGCAATCCGGCCTAAATAATTTCGTCTTGCCTGAAGCCGAAGGATGAAAAGGAAGTGTGCTGTAACCGCGACCGACCTGATGGTGATCGTCAAAAGCCGTAAGTTGAACTTGTGACGAAATTGGACTGGAGTGACTGCGCACCTTCGTATATTACATAATCACACACTCCTGATCGTATTCAAGCAACCCACCAAAACTCCCGTCCCTCCAGCCAGTCATATCAAGTCATAAGTAACCTCGCCGTCCTGTCTTTGGTGCAGTTTATCGCCATCCCAGAGCTGGTGAAACCTGCTCAGTATCTCTCCATGAGTCTGGGATTCAGACTTTATCGCGTTTGGCTGCGCATCTGACGCCGGTGGTAGGAATCCTCACCGGGCCTCAACCGCAGTACCAGTGGATGCGGGACCTGCTGTGCTTCCACGACTGACGATGCGCATCTCAGGATCTTCTTCGTTTTACAAGAATAGATTGTAGCTGACGGGAGAAGACAGCCTTGATCTGCGGATTTTATCTGAAACTATCAGTGAGTCGGTGACCGTACGACAATGATGCATGGAGTCGGTAGTAGGTCGAAGCAGGACTCATACCTGTGCCGCATTCTCGTCACCGTCAACAGTTATCTGGAACGTGTATTGACGTTTTCAGGCTCAGAAGAAGAACGCATCGACTCCTTCGGTCGCACGGGAAAGTAGTACCATCAGCCTAGTCGACACTTGTCTTTTTTTCCTGGAACGGTGTGGTCCCACGATGATCGTACGTACATAATGGTACCACCCAGAACCCTCCGTGGTTTTTATTACTCCCCCCCTTCAGCGTCGGACTTGAACGTTTCGGGACGTCATGATTCTGGAGCTTAGACTGGCAACCGGCAGACATACAGAGGCACCGCAGATCATGATCTGTGCGACACAACGGATGTGGCGATGAGTTCAGCGTGTCCACCGTAAGTTCATGCCTACAGATGGCCCCTCATGCATGTCGTATTTGCTTCGCCCAAGTCGAGAGCCTGGAGGGCCCACTCAGAACGCAAACGGATCACTGTGATTGAGGTTTGCTGATCGCTCTCAGAAAATTTCCCCCTTCCTCGTCCAATTCTCGTCAACCTTCTACGACGGCGAGTTTCCCTATCTTTTGCGCCCAAGCTCTCTGTCGATCAGTTCCAACGTCTTTTACTTGGTGTATAGCGCCTATCCCTCAGCTGCGTTTTATGCCCTGGCCCCTGGACTTGTAGCGACGTAACCACGGCCACCCGTGCGCAGACTCAGAGGGGGGAGGGGCGCGCAGGCTGACGCCTGAGGGTATGCGGGAGCGCTCATAACCGTGTCAGTAGACTTGGGGAGTACAGACTTACTAACACCGGGTGAGGCTCCTCCGGACTTCGTTCTCTTCGGAGTATGAGATAAAAAGCCTAGAGTTGCAACTGTAGTCGCACACACGTTTTCATCGGCGCCAGAGGAAGATAAAAAGTATGGTTTGTTTGCTGAGTGGAAAGCGGAGACATACTTAGCAGTCTCCGAACCTAATGAAGATAATAGATTAGATAAGTAGATGGATCTGAGAGATCTATGAGCCACAAACGTGATCGCGCGCAATTTGCTCCAATGGCTTACCCTGTACATGGATTTCAGCCACAGTTCACATCTTTCATCCCTTCCACACTCTCACAATGCGAGCCTGGTACTTCGACAACCTGCCCGGTGATCAACGCCTCCTCCATGACTCTGGCAACTCTGTCTCCGAGGAACATCTCAAGTCCCTCAACGTCCTTCACTGGCGCATCCCGATTGACATTGAGGGCGGCTGGGAACCCGCAATTGACGCCGTCGCTCAAGAGCGCTCTTACAAGAATCGCGACACCATTAACGTGACCAAAGAGGGTCTCGGTGACGCTTACGAGGACAAGTTGAAGACATTCTTCCACGAGTGAGCCTTGCATATACATTCCTACCCCGGAAACCATTTATTCGCCCGATCCTGATGAATAACGCTGATTTAATTGGCAGGCATATGCATGAGGACGAGGAAATTCGATATATTCTATCTGGGGCAGGCTTTTTCGATGTTCGAGGTGCGTCCGTTCACCCTGTTTCTCACAGTCCGCCCGTCCTGACGTGCATGGCAGAGCATCCGACGGACAACTGGATCCGTATCCACGTCCTCCCCGGTGACCTGCTCGTTGTCCCCGCTGGCATCTATCATCGCTTCACCCTGGACGAGCTTAACAAGATCCAGGCTCTCCGTCTCTTCAAGGTGTGCATCCATCTCCCTTCTCGCCACGCTTCCATACTTACCACTATGGTATGGTGCAGGAGGAGCCCAAGTGGACTCCCCACAACCGCGGCGAGTGGACCGAGAGCAATTCATTCCGCCACGACTACGTCCAGTCGCTCAAGGCCGTGGCCGTCGCATGAGATGCATCCAACGGATAGGGGCCGTGGAAAGGAACCCCCCAAACTGTATATGTATCGTAAGGTGTATGTCGGATTTTACCCTGTCATCTATATCTTTTCCTCCTGCAACGAGCTTCGACCAGCATACAACACGGTACTTGATAGTCGCACACACAACCCTTGCAAGCGGCGGGACTAATGCGTGACGGATCATCGAGCAGTGAGGATGACTCCTACCGCGGCATAGAAGATTTGCATGAATTCACTCATATCCGTTTCCATTAGAATGAAGGAGGACACTGTCCTTTGAGTTCGGAGAGGTGACCGGTGACAATGCTCGAATCAGATACAAACGATCTTCATTACTCTGTTCTACGGAGTGCAAGCCCTATGGATACAACAAATAGCCAGGAATCTCTATCTGGGTCGTTACGGATCATCGAAAACGTGAAGTCAAATAATAGCTACAATTTATCCAGTCACCACATCTGAATTCATTCAGCAAAGTCATGTCGCGCCCTCTTGCTCAACATGCGTATCCGTTCTCCGTACCTCCAGAGGAGGATCGGAATCGGGATGAAAGAGCACGAGAGGAGTGCAAGGAGGGTACTCGCCCAACCTACGCCGAGGTTGCGGTACATTGCGCCCGCGAAAAGGGGAAAAGAAGCTCCGAAGGAAGACCGGATGAGATCGTTGCCCGCAAGAACAGAGGCCGCATATGTGGGATATGCGTCTGCAAGGTAGTTGAGCACGGCATTCTGTGTCAAGTTAGGTCTGTTAGCCAATATGTATTTATGAAACGATAAGAGAACTGACAAAGAGCAGAAGTGCGGCAATGCTGAAGAGGCTGGATCCCACGATCGGCATCATCCAGTGGATGCTCTCGCGCGAGCTCCACCCGAACCAGAATAGGCATACGGGCACGATGAATGCACCGACGATGGCGACTGGCATCCGCTCTTCGGGCTTGAGCTCCCCCGTAGCATTGTACTTGGGCTCCTGCCACCATTTGAGGTAGGTGAAGAACAGAGGGATGGTGACGAGCGCGCCCGCTAATACACCCAAAAACGCGAGGCCAAGAAGTTGCGGACGGAAATGATATATGCCGATGAAGACGATGGGGAAGGATTCGAACCAGATATAGAGTAGTGCGTAAATGAGCCCGATATACAGGTTCAGCACGAGGACGATTGGCTCCTGGAAATTGAGCGTGAGTGGGCGCACAAGGGCATCCACCACGACATCGCGCGGGGTCATGTTTGCTGCATCGATCTCGGATTGCGAGCGCAGGACGGGGTTTCCTGTTGCTTTGCGCAGACGTTTGGCACGACGGTAGAGGATGTTCGCTGCGGAGGTCTCGGGGAAGAAGAAGAAAAGGAGAACGAGGGCAAACCCGGAGAGCCACATGAGCTCCCAGATCGTCCAACGCCACCCCTTGGCGTTTGCGGCAAATCCCCCCACTAAGGGACCCATCGCAGGACCAAGCGTCTATAAACAATAAAGATGTTAGCAAATCAGTCGGGCTGTATGCCGAGAAAGGAGACGCACTGCAAAGACTCCCCACAGAGTGATGCCGTAGGCGCGTTTCTTGGGCACATACAAATCGGCAATTGTCGCGCCACCAGTAGCGAGGATGGGAGACCCGAAAAATCCGGTGAGAAAGCGGAACGCTAGCAACATCCCGTAGTTCTTCGAAAGGGCAGTTGGCACCTGGAGAATGACGAACACGGCAAGCGTGAGGATATAGATGGGCATTCGCCCGACTTTTGGCAGTTCGCTCATAGGCGACCAGATCATCGGTCCTACAGCTTGCAGTGAGGAAAGCGCTCGGGACAAGTCATTAAAGGGACATACCTAGACCATAACCAGCCACGAACATCGTGAGGCCGACCGTTGCCGCAACTTGACTGACGCCGAACTCTTCCGAGACGCCCTCAAGACCGGCGGTATAAATTGACGAGCCAATATACACGGAGAAAGTGAGGAAGCAGGTTTGGAACATGACCCATGTCTTCTTCACCGTTGACCAGTTTAGCGGGTTCTATCGAGAGGTTAGCGCGAGATTCTGGAGAGAGAGATAGGAACGGTAAGCTTACGTCCGGATCCTCGGGGCCGTACCATTCCACAAGAAGGGTATCTGCACCCTTCTCAACATCCGACTTGAGCGGCGAGTCGCCCACGACTGTCACCACGGAGGCGTTTGACAATCGCGTCTGAACCGTCGAGCGAAGGGGTTCATCGCCAGGTTGTATGGTGGTTTCATTCGACAACGGTACTCCTTTGCCGGTAGTGAGGTATCCGGGAATGGGCACGTCGCTTTTAACCTCTTGAACGGCCTCGCTCCAGCCCTTAGGAAGGTCGAGTTCATCTGGATGAGGGAACACGCCATGACCGAACAGGAGACGAAGGGTATATGCAAAGAACGTGTCGTGGAAAAGACTAGCCATCGATATCCTGCGAAGTTGAACTTGGATAAAGGGAGGAAGGAGAAAGGGAGGAGGGGAGGGGGGTATTTTTGAAGAACCGGAGTTGACTCTGATGACTTCGCGGACGTCCTCCTTTATACCCTCCATCGATTGCGCCATGAATAAGCGAAACCCGTTCCCTCAACACAGGGTATAGCACGATCGCGCGAACGCTAGGTGGGTAGTCCGTGGATGACTGGACGATCCTCAAGTCTGAAACCGACTGCTTGGCGCTAAGTACCAATCCAAGCGTGACTAAGACGACGTCGAACGCGCTGAATGACCACTCACTCTAATCCATTCCGATACTTTGACACTTAGTCACGAACCGATGACTCTTTGCTACACGTCACTTCTCGGCAGTGTGAGTTTAGTGGGTTCAAATGGGCGGGGCGTGCGTCGTGCAGTCATGGCTGAGATCGTGAGGTATCGTGGTGTTGGAGTGTCGCGATGCTCACCGCCTTGATACAACTGAGTTATTTTATTTAGATCAATGAGACTTGAAAGAGTACGGAGACGTACCCAGGCAGTCGTAAAGTGGATCTCCAAGTTCGTCGAAGCCCGGTGAACGTTCACAAAAGATGATCGAGCTATCCCTACAAACATCATCGAGGGTGCTGGCGAATAGGGCCGCACATTCGTTCACTCATCTCCACGGACGGGCGGAACTCCCAAGTTCGACGACGTCCATCCAGCGGAGGCATTTCATTCGCGCGAAGGAATGGAGCGGACGCAATGTGTGGAGGGGCAGAACACGGTGACGATTCAGACGAAGCGGTCTGGAAATGGGGCGAGTGACGGACGCCGCGCGGGCGGACGTGTATCACTACATGACGATGCGGCCTGGGCGAAGAGGAAGAAGGGGGGGCCTATCGTGGTGCGAATGGTGGGAAGTTCACGTACGCCGAGCACGGGTTGGGTGCCATAAATTCTGGTGCAGGGAGACGGGACCCGTCCGTCCAAAGTGCCCCTACCGCACTCTCTTTCATCTTGGGCGACAAGTTTATCCCAGGCCACTTTCACCCTGCTTATTGCTCTCCTTCCATCATCAACCCCACGGCCACCTCCTCCCTCGCGCAACGTGTCGCCCCCCAGCCCCCCGGTCCTCTCGCGCAACTCTATCTCATCTTCAGATTGGCAGACGCATTTATCCTTGTCCCCGTTTCGGTCCTCGGCCACGTCCTTCGCATCTCCCCGGTGCCGGTGAGCGTCTCTGAATCCGAGCCAGATCAGCTGCAGGAATCACGGTCGGAATGTCGAATGTTGAACTTCTAACGCAAGCAGGACGGGGAGGGGAAATAAGAAGAAGAGGTCTAAACTCTGGTCCAACACCAAACGTGCTCGAAGTCGTCGACGACGAAAGGAATGACGGCGGCCACGTGACGAACATCCTCAGTCAACTCCTCGCTTCTGATTTTATTCTATGCCCGACGACCGACGACGACCGACGACGACGACGACAAGGTATGCCAACACAGGTCAACACTTCCTGAAAACATACCACGTCCAAGCGCCCTCCCAGCGATGCACACATTCACATCAACCATCAACTCCAAGGCATCTTCTGCCCTCGGTTCGGTCTCGTCCGATGCACTTCCTCAGCTTCGCAGTCCAAAGGTTCTCATGCGTCCGCGATACTTCGCCTTTTTACTACCATGAAAAGGCCGCCCGAACCAGAAGGGTCGATTTGTCTCTGACTGGGGACCAGGAATAGGCAGGCGGGCTGGTTTCATCGCTGGTCTGAACTGAAATGGCTACCCATACATAAGAACGACCGCACCCTCATTGGAAACCTCGTCCTTGTACCTATCGACTACTATTCAAGATATCTCGCCCCCGGCCTTTCAACCGCCCACGCAAATTCAAGATGTCCTCCGCTGTCGTCTACAAGAGCGCCTTCTCCGTACGTCCACAGTTCTCAGCTAGATCTGCGAGGGAACCGACGATCAGGTATCAGATTGCCTCCTTTCTCTCCTTTCACGGCCTTCAGATTCCCGCATCGTGCAGCATGGTGCGTTCCGAGTATCGAAACTCGCCAGGCGTCGACTTGACTTCGGTCACAGACCGTATTCCCCGCGGCGTTCAATGTCCCCCAACTGCTCTTCATCGTCTCGATCAACGTCCACCACCCACGCGTTCTCAATGTGTGGGCCGATGTCGCCGTTGCCTTCGCGTTTAACAGCAGGGAATTGGTTCGTTTTCGTCGTCCTGAGACGGCGCATCCACTGGCAGGGGCTGTGCAGTACTTCCTCGAACTGACTGAACGAGTCGGTCAACATACGGCATCGCGCAGACGGCTCCGCTCATGGCGCGCAAGCTCAATCCCGACCTCGCTGCTCTCTCCTGTCTCCCACAAGCCACCAGTCGCTACCATCGTCCCGCAAATCATCATCGACGCCGCCTCGACGCAAGACATGGCGGCGATCCTCGCGCCTCCCCCTTCTCCTGCTTTGTCCAACAGCACTCGGGACGACTCCCCGAGCCCCCCCTCCGTTTTCTCCTTCCAGTCTGCATCAAGCGCTTCATCCTCCCAGTCCCCGTTTCCCGACGCAGCATGCCTTCCCGCCTCCTCATACACAGAAAATGTCTCCTATCCTTCTGGCCTCTCCTTTCTTCTCGAAGAAGGGCACATAACACCGCTCGTCCCGAGCTCGGTGTCCAGCGTGTCCACCGATCTACACCTGAATCCTTTCTATCTGAAGATACCCCTCCGACCCCGGATCTACGCTCCCCGGAAAGCAGACGGCTTCTTCAGCTCGCAAGCTCTCCTGGGGCCGATTTCAAGGTGCTCAAGCATCTGGGCAGCGGCAGCTTCGGGAGGGTGTTCCTCGCGCAGCGATATCCACACGGGGGTGTCCGTGGCGATCAAGGCAATGAAAAAGTCCCTGCTCCGAGAGGAAGGGATGACGCTCGAGGAGATGTGCGAGGAGCAGGAGATCATGATGGGTCTCCGGGGCCAGGACGGCCAGCTTCAGCTGCTCGGTAGCTGGCACGACAAGGCCTACTTTTACCTCGTCACGGTCGGTCCTTGATGCGTCATCTGTGTGTGCAACGCCGTACTGACTGTGGAATTACAGGAGGTCTGCCTCGGGGAGCTGACTCGCGTCGTCTTCAACACGAAATTAGTCGCCGTCTATGCCGCCGAAATCGTACGCGAACACCCACTTCTACCCTGTCCTTCGCTGATCTTCTGAATTTTCAGCTTCTCGCGCTAGACGTCCTCCACTCACAGGGCATCATCCACCACGACATCAAGACGGACAACAGTCTTGATCGACCAGCGCGGCCACGCGATCCTGGCTGACTTTGGGCTCGCGGAGAAGGTCGCAGCCGCGGGCGGGTTCAGCACGCGCCACTGCGGGACGGTTCAATACCTCTCGCCCGAGGTTGTGAGGGGCCAGCGGTTCTCGTACGAGGCGGACATCTGGTCCTTCGGGGTCATGCTGTATGTGATGCTCACGGGCAAGGTGTGTCCGGCTCATTGTCCGATATGTTCAGCTCGCTCACGCGAACGCGCAGCTCCCTTTCGACGCCAGCACCGATGAACGCGTGGTCTCGAGAATCCTGAAGGCAAAACGTCGTGTTCGATTCCGGCTGTCGACTCGGAACGCGCAGGATCTTGTGCGAAAGGTGCGGTGTCCCGGCTTGCGTTGGTCAAAGTAGGTTTTATTGACGTCGGATCCAGCTCCTGGCGAAGGACTTCTCCAAACGGACGCGCCGTATCCGTGATATCAAGAACCATGCGTTTTTCGCAAACATGTATGTTTTTCCTTTACATCTATCGCGTTGTTTCTGACCTTCCTCTGTAGCGACTGGAACGCGCTCTCCGAAGAGATCGCCTCTCCCTCGTGTATTTTCCCAAACTCCTCCGACCCCGATAGAGGAGGGTCTATCTCTACCATGCGGCACTCCGTACAAGTCCCGGTCGGACCCTCATCCTGCCTACACATTCACGGCGCCGTTGCTGGACGTCATTGTCCCTTCCGCCGACTCAGCGACAACCTCACCCAAGAAGCAGAAGACACCACTTGTTCACCTCGTTCGCACCTTATTCAAACGCACTGGCAAGAACAAATCTCCGGCCACCACTGAGGCTGGGCCCGACGTCATTGGGGAGGTTGACGCACCGTCCTCCCACGCGAAGGAGAACAGTATGTTATCTTCCGTTGAGGAGTGGGCTCCGCCGAGGACTTCGTGCCCGTCGATTCCAGCTGTGGATTCGATGGTATCCATCATGCGTGCGCCACGTCGCGAGTACATCGACATGCCAGCCCTGCTGTCCCCGTGCAGGCTCGGGTGCGAAGCTGAGGGGCTGGGCAGCGGCGTCTGGTTCGACCGAGGAAGTAGTCGGTGTCGAAACGAGTGGTGTCGGCGATGCATATACACACACATACATATACACATTTAATTACCGTATGTACCTGTGGTCATACTTTCTGTTCCTTCCTGTCCATTGTTTTCCTGCAATACTTGCCTGTTCCCGTCCCCCAACACTTCTCTTCTCCAGTCATCTAGTCACACGAAACTCACTCCTTGCAGTTGCCTTGCCTATCCTTGTTCCCGTCCTCCTCTTGTCTACGCGAGCTCTCCCCGTTTCCACGATTTCCTGAACGCCGCTGACCGACGTTTAAACCATTTTACAGGTCCAGTTACCACGTTCAGGCTGATGATACGTTGACGATCTGGTTGTTTCTCATCGTTCACACCTGTTCACACATGCACTTTCTTGTCCGTCTTCATCTCATATCCCCCGGGATGTCCCGGGAAAAAAGTGGAAACCGGACAAAGGTTGGCCACTCTATTGTACTGCATGTCAGGTGCCGGTTACTGACCCTTGCAATTGCACATAAACCGTAGCTGTCGCTTCTTAGGAGCGACATTCCCCAAACCACCGTCCTTTCGTAACTCGCACACATTTGATACTTTTCAGCTATGGGCCAAGAGTGGATCATGTAAGTGGATTGAATATTCAAAATTCAGTTCTTCGCCCTATCACAAATGTTCTCCACCAGTGTCAATCTCGATCGCCGCGAGTACAGATATATAGGCAAAATCAGCGAAGATTGGTTCGACGATGAAGAAAAGTCCCTTACTCGAGTGCTGAGCAGGCCGTTGGTGAAAGCGAAGCTGGAATTCAACCCCCGGCAGTGCGTGGCAGTTTACCCTGTCCGACTTGTGGTCACATCAACTTACGGTATGCGGGTTGTTAGCTTCCCGAAGGGTCGAAAGTCGTGTAAAGCAGGCGGATCTCTCGGACTGTTCGGAAAACTGCCGTTGGAAATGTGCCATGCAATCTTCTCGGAAACCGACGACATTGTCGACGTCGCCGCCCTTTCAGTCACTCATCGGTCCCTCCTGAGCTTGGGTCTGGATCGTATCCGCGACCTTAACTACGAAGAAGTCCAAGACGACTCGTGGGCCGGAGACCGGATCATCTGTATCTCGACTGACGTCTGGGACCCACCAGAACATGCTCTCACGGAGGTCGAGATAGACGAATTTTCCAAAGGCGGGTCTCCAGATTGTCCACCCTTCGTGCAGCAAATACTTGCGGAATGGGACGATGACCCCGACGACCCGGAAGATAGCCGTCTCGATGCCCACTTGAGCCAAAGCTTCATTGGGGTCGATCATCGTTTAGGGGAATCTGCCCATGAATATCAGCGATATCAAAGTCATCTCTGGCAGAGACTCTTGACGTGGAGCAAGATGCACCAAACCACCGTGGAAGAGGATATAGCACTCGATGAAATACGACTCCAGTCCACGAAGGGGTGGGCCCTTCCTCAGGCTGTCTGGGTAGCGTGCAATCTCGACAAGAAACAATTCGTGCACGAAGACGCCGTCCGTAGTTTGAACGACAAGGAGGAAGGCCCATTTAGGGCCCGGGAGCGCCATCTTCGTTGTATCCCCGACTTTACCCTCGGCTTTATCGTCGGGGTCCTAGTGTGTTGGTCGGTAGAGGACGACTCGGTCCAGCGTGGATCCTGGGCGGGGAATCGAGTGGCCTTAATGCCCATCGAGGATATGAAGGGGGAGTGGGAGGATATCTCCGCGGACGCTCTCGAGAGGACGTTGGAATTTCCGCCCTTGAACACATAAACGAATCTAGTAAGTCTAGTCTTCTTCTCGCTCATTGCGTTCTCCGAGTAATCACCCTGGCGTCCGATAGAAGGCCTGCTACCACACCCATATACTGCCGTATATCAATAGCTCCCTCGTTTTCACCTATCTCCCATGGCGTATGTCCAGCTGGTGTCCATGATATCCAGACTGAATCTCAGCAGTTGAAGATATACGGAACAACCGTCGCTTACATCTGGTAACAATCAGGTTTTCTCTGTTTTGCCCTTGGATAGTATAAGGCAGCCGAAAATATGCAGTAACTCTTACAACGACGCTAGTGCCGACGTTGAATGCCGACCTTCATTGTTATACAATCTGGTATACACCGTGGATGCAGCAAAAGGACACCACAAACTGGCCGGCACCATAACTTCGCTCCATACCATACCACGACCGGCATCGTTTGATCAAGTGCACAGCCGTGCTCGAGATGTCCTTCCACTCTTCCGCGTCAACCAAGGTATCGAAAGGGACGATTTGAAGGCGGTCCTCCCGCCCATGGTCCGCATTCGACATCCGGCCGGGAGTCATCATCCCGAGGTTGCATCCGTCGTCGATAAAGGCAGATTTTGGCTCCCGCCGTCCACGACCTCCATGCGGATTCTCCTGGACTTCCACGCACTTGTACTTCCACGGGGTATCACGGGTCCAACGTCCAGGGGTCGGCGCCACTCTTTCAAGCCTCCGGGCATCGTTTTGCACAAATAAAAAGCCTATAAGCTCAAGGGTCAACGCGACACCTTTCCCCAGCGCTGCTCCTTACACCGACGACACCCCCCAAACCCTGCACCGTCCCTTTCCGCTTTCCACATTCCATGGCGGTTACATGCGAATTTGGGCCTGTTCAAGCTGAAGCATACGTCCTGCACCTCGAACCCGCCCAGGATAGCAGTCCACCTCGCCACATCCCCGTGGCCCCGTTTCTGCGGCCGCACGAGCTCCCACCCTTGCCAGACATTGAAGAGTCGATGACCTTCGGTGCCGTCGTTTCCGCCGACCGATGCCAGCATCGGACACCGGTGGAAGACGAGCCTGGCTGCTACACCCGCGATAGCGAAGAGGGATCCCGTGGTGGATGTGGCGTCGCCACCCCTTCCGACGACCTGACAAGCGACAACGCGCACGTCGCTGAAAAGCCAGTCAGCATATATGGCTGCGCGGTCTTGTGCGAGGAGCCCGATTCATATGAAGACATGATCGCCAGTGCGAGTACGCCTCGTCGTCTCCCTCGTCCGCAACGTCCGCAACGTCCGCATCTGTCGTCGCAGGGTAGAGGTGCCATGTTGCCGCTCGATACCCTCTACCGCTCGTCATCGGATGGGCCTAGCTTGGTTTTTGCTTGGGACGGACAGTCACTGTCATCCGGTATACTGTTCATGGGTCAGGACAAGAACACTGCCCTTAGCAACGATGCACTGGGGGACTACGCTGGGAACGATCTCACACTCACACGCGCGAAGGACTTGCCTGCTGTTGAGCATATCGTCCCTTCGACATCCCCTAGCACGGTGGCTGATGACGGGGTCACCAACTTTGCATCCCCCTTCGAGACTCAGGACGGAATGTGACGAACGAATCGCTCTATGGTGCAGATTGTATGCGTACCCCACATGGATGTATGACTCTCTCCACAATCGATATAGCGTATTCGATCTTGAAGTGATGAGCAGTGCACGCCCAATGTGCTCCCTTCATAAGGATTAGCAGTGGCCCTCGCGGCCTCTGAACAAGCGATCGTCGTGAAGTCGCGGTCGACTCTACAGCTCGTCGACCCAGGGCTTCCGCTCGTCGCGAGATTTCGGCGGTGCAGATGCTAGCATCATGGCTATGAGATCGTGCACGATTTCAGCAGCAGCGATGCTCGTGATATCAGCTGTTATGGCGGAACATGATGTTCAAGGAAGATCCATGCAAGTCGAAAGAGATGGACCTACCGTGGTCGTACGCTGGTGCAACCTCAACAACGTCCGCGCCGACGAAGTTCAGGCCGGAAAGGCCGCGGATGATCCGTTTGACTTCGCGGGTGGTCCATCCACCCACCTCAGGTGTTCCAGCTATGGAGAGTGAGATCGGAACGGTGACTCGAAGTGGGAGCACGTACTGGCAGGAGCCATGCCGGGATCTGAGGTGCGAGTCAGCTCGAGGATCCTATACAGTATGCACTGGTTATAAGGAACGGACCAATGACATCGATGTCGAGACTGCCAGGGGGCTTGAGTTTGCAATTTTCTCGGGAAATAGGACAGCGAAACCCACCTGAAGTATACAGGAGTGTCGCCGACGCGATTGCGGATGCGTCTGACCACTTCTGGTACGCCGAGATCGTCGATGTCTTCTGCAGATATGACCTTGAACCCCGTCGTTTCGTCGTTGTCGAACGTAGCTTTCCCCTGTTATCAAGGTGTCATAAACACCATGGCCAGGGAAACGTGAAGTGAAACGCACGTCAGACTTTGACCGAATGCCTCCGTGGATACTCTTATTGGCGACAAGGCCCTCTTCATACGCGATGTAGAAGTAGCTTCCGTGGGTAATCCGCGCTTGCGCCGAGAGCGACGTGTTGGACGGCTTGGACGTGTCGAGGTGCGAATCGAAGTGGATGACCGAAATTGGGCCGTATATCTTGTTGAGCGACCGAAGGATGGGGAGGACAATGGTGTGGTCACCGCCGAGCCTGTGGTGGCGAGAGTTAAGAGTGATATGCAAAGCGAGATCAGGATGACCTACGAAACGACTCGAGGATGCGCCCTGCCGTCTTTTGAAAGCGCGCTGGTCATGTCCCTCCCTCCGTTTCGTCCCGCGTTCACTACCGCCTTCGCTAGAAGAGTGTCGTACGCGACCTCCATCTGGTCGAGTGCGATCGCGTTATCGTATCCGTTGATAGGTATCTTGGGAAAGAGGGTAAGTGGCCAAACAGGGACAGCGGGAGATCCAACCCACATCACCGCAATCTATGACCGTGCCCAGGTTGAAAGGGTTCATATCCCACGCTAGCGAGTAACCCCACAGAGAGGACAACCTCCTGCTTCCGATTCGAATGCCGGTGGGACCGAAGCGCGCCCCGGGGCGGTACGAAACCGTGTTGTCAAACGGCATGCCCAGGATCGCGACGTCGAATTGTGCGGCGGAGTCTTGGAGACAGCGCGAGTAGTCCAGGTGCCCGAAGGAGAGGGGTCCTCCGTACTCGAGGTCATCTTGGTTGCCGTATTTCTCCAGCCATGTTTGGTCGGTCGGCGCTGTCGGCAGATGGTCGACGTGGGCGAGGACGCGCAACGCTTGGGAGGCTGTATAGACGAGAAGGGCAGGGAATATCATGGAGGGTTGGGTTGGGTTGGGTTGAAAGTGTTGTGCCGGGTATATAACTTGAACCGTTATCGCGCGACGAGTCGGCGAGAGTGCTTATCGGAATATGCATTGAGAGCCAGCCGATTGTATCCCCTGAGGCCTGAGGCCTGGGTGAAACTTATGGATGATACAGGATGATACCGAGAGCACCACCCGTGGATTTGATGATAACATTCAGAGGAGGATTGTCGAGGCCCGACTTGGGGGTGGAAGCCAACTGAGATATTTTAGCGCTGGCGACGCGTAGTACATGGGAGGCACGTGGGCAGAGCGCGAGGAGAGCGCGTCGCGCGTTTACAACGACCAATCGCTCGTCTCTTGCATTCTGGGCGAACAAAGGGAAGAGTTGAGGATGGGAACAATCGGCGTCGAGAACGCGAGGGGCGGGCTTATCCATGAATAATCCATCCCACCTTAGGCGGAAGGGATGACATCATGGGGGCCCGCGCACATCGATATAAATGCAGCCCCCGAGCCTTCCATCGATCCCACCACCCACAGCCACCACCATGACCTCCATCATCACCGGCGCCGCCCAAACCGCCCACGCCGCCGCCACCTCGCTTCTCGAGAAGGCGCAGGCCAAGGCGGGCGACAAACTCCCCCTCGATATCACCGTCAAGGAGACCGCCCCCGACGCGCCCGTCAAACTCGAGCTCACCGGGAAGAACGTCATCGTGCGTGGCCCACACTCGTGATCGCGCTGCAGATCGCCCCGTGCTGACAGTGACATCGCGACAGGTCGCCGTCCCCGGCGCGTTCACGCCGTCTTGCAGCTCGCAGGCCCCGGGGTACATCGAGAAGTACCAGCAGTTCAAGGACAAGGGCGTCAATGAAGTCTTCATCCTCACCGTCAACGACGTCTTCGTCGTAAAGTGCGTGCTCCTCCCACGTCGAGTCCCCGCTAGGCTAACCTAGCATCGTTCTTCCAGGGCCTGGAAAAAAAACCTTGCACCCGAGGACACCCGTATGTGCTCCCACCGTGTCACATCCATCTTCCTCTACTGACGATCAATGGCGATGGCAGCTGTCCGGTTCCTTGCCGATGACCAGGGCTCCTTTGCGTCGGCTCTCGGCCTGGTCATGGACGCCACCGCGCACTTGGGAGCGCCCCGTGCAAAGGTACGCATCCATCCATCGATCTGTGCCCGAACCTGCTTGCTAAACGGGCATCGACGGCAGCGGTTCGTTCTGATCACCGAGGGCGATACCATCGAGACGGTCATCGTCGAGGAGAACTCTTCGCAGGTCACGACCACCGACTCCGCCCACGTCCTCTCGCTCCTCTGATCGCCTGTAGAACGCGAATAAGTAACGGTGTACGACTGAGAAGTCCTTGGCATGCTGCAATCGATGTATATTTTACCACCATTACACACGCGAGAGCTTGAGCGTATGCGCTGAAAAGTACACCAAGATTGTCGGCGATTCGACATGTCGTAAAACAGAGAATCAGCATGGAAGCACACATACAACCAGTGCCAGTATACCACACAAGGCCCTAACTGCCGCTACACCACACGTTCCCCCACCGATCCTGCGCGCCCCCGACAGATCCTGCTTTCCTTTCGTCCTCGTGCCCGACCCCCCCGTCGATGTAGCCCACGCCGTAGCTCTGGTTCGCGTTGAACGCAGGCACGGGGCACTGGAACCCCATGAAATCCGGACACGCGCGGTCGACGGCCGTGCACGTCTCGATGCACGGCAGCAGCGCCGAGTACGCGTTCTGAAAGGGCGGGAAATGCGGGTTGCGCGGGGCGGCGGCGGCCGTCTGCGGCCTGAGCGCGGCGAACACGGACTGCGCGCCGTCCTCGGTGGTGCCTGCGGTGGTCGCGGTCGAGAACTCGCCGCAGCGGGGGAAGGAGACGGAGCAGAGCCACTTGCGGTAGGCGCGCTGGCAGTCGGCGCAGGACTGGACGGGGGAGTACAGGTCCCGGCCGCAGGCGAAGGTGAGGAGGGAGGTGGTGAAGTTGGTCAGGTAGGAGAGCAGGGGCTCGGTGATGGTTTTGGGGAGCGTCGTGGAGTCGTGCGCGGGCTGTCCTCTTGCGGGGGGCGGGAGCGGGACGGAGTAGGACACCGAGGGGCAGTACGGAAGGCCGTGCAAGAGGGAGCAGGAGAACGCGACTGCGAACGGGAACGGGTCAGACGGAGGAGAACGGAGGAGAACGCGGGCAGGCCGTACCGGACTTTGTCGAAAAGTAGATGGGCCCGCTGACGTTGACGCCGTTTTGGACGGTGTACACGGTGTAGTTCGTTTGCGGGGCGAGGCCCTGCACGACCCACTCCGTGCGCCAGCCCTCTTCGTTGCGCAGCCACAGCTGCGTTTGGGCGATGCTGCCGTTGGTTTTGGGGTCGACGGCGGCGAGGAGAGCGCAGGCGGTTTGGGTGCCATTGGCGAGGGCTGCGCTGGTCGGAGACAGGACGAGGGTGTGCCGTTGTGGATTGGGGGGCGGGGCGGGGAACGGGGTGTTCGCGTCGGGGAGGGTGTAATTGGGATACGTCGGCTGGAGCACGGTCGGGGGGTCGGAGGGGAACGAATAGAGGATGGCCACGTTGGAGGTCGTGTCGCCGAGGAAGGGGAGCGTGTCCACGTGCTGGGGGAGGTGCTCGAACATCGTTCCTGCGTGGGTTTCGCGGGGTTAAAGGAGAGGGAACAAAAGGGAGAGACGGCGAACGCACCTCGGTCGGACGCGCCCACCTGCACGCTGTCGGACGTGCCAGCGCCCCAGATCGCTAGCTTGCCCGCACCTGGCTCGATGGGCCCTGACCAGTTCCCGAATCCCTGCGAGCCGACGTCAATCTGGAAGACGTCCGTTCCGCCGTCGGGACCCGGCGTTGCGACGGCGGAGCTGTTGGTGACGAAGAACTGGGCGGCACTCTGCGAGGACGAACATCGGGCGATGGAGACCCAGAGCGTGTGGGCTGATGTGGGATCTGGGAGGGCGAACAGAAGAGGGTTCGTCCCGGAAAAGTTGGACGAGGAGAGGGGGATGGGGACGTTGAGGGGGAGGGATTTGGTTACGGAAGTTTGAGCTTGGACCCATGTCGGCAGAACCCAAGCGGACACGAGAAGCCAAAGAGATGGTGGGAGTATTCCCGACGACATTCGAAGTCGAAGCAGCTGCAGGATATGAGAGCACTGAGCAGGGTTTGTGCAAAGCAGCGGAAGGGCGTCGGATGGAAAGCAGAGTTCACTTGATGGCGAGTTGCGATGCACTCCTCGGTCATCTCGGCGTTGTCATGCTCCTCCTACGTTCTCGCAGTCTTCCTTTCTTCTCCCACCCAGGGCCACTAACCTACTCAAATCTTCAGATCACCCCTCTGCACCTCAACACTCCACCACCATTCACGACAGAAGACGTATCGCAGGACTCGGGATCTCATATGCCTTCGATCCGGAAGTTCTCGCTCGCGCGCGCGTGGCTTCCACAGACAAAGCAAGACCCTGTGACGCCTTCCCTGGATTGCGTCGCTCACAAAAAAAACCTCCTACCCAGCAGGGCCCGCTCGGTTTCTTCCTTTGTTTTTGACTCATAGTTGGCAGGTGAACATGCACCGCGCACGCTTCAGGAACTTCCTTGCCCAACGCTCGGCCCTGTGTTGTTTTGGGTTCCTCCATGTTGCATTGTTGTCCCCCCCCCCGCGTGGTGCCTCGAGGCTCCGTGAATCATCTCATTTCTATCGTCGTATAAATGACCCAATGACCGCGCTCTCCACCGGCTTGCAATTGCCTCCCGTTGTCTTCCCCTTCCATTATCCCTCTATCGGTTTTTATTTGCCATCACCATTCCCATTGTGCTATGACCGTGGCCGTCGTCTCTCAATGTCAATCTCAGCCACTCGAGCCCCATGCTGGCCATTGCCACGCCCACGCCGGCGCCCTATATGTAGGCTCTATCTTCTCTCCTCCGAGTCATCCCATCTCACCAACCTTCAACCGCAGGACCAGCATCACCCTACCCTTTGCGCCATGCCTACTCCTCCCGTCAAACTCAACAAGGAATATTGCAGGCAGGCTCGGCTCCATCACCTCACAGCAACGTCCATGCACAGGTATGACCCGAACGAGGATGATTACGTCCATAAAATGTGCATACGGGAGATCGCCGACCCGGAGGGATTCGTCAAGTATCTCGACTACGTTGCGTGCGTCCTCTCCACCTCCGTCCGCCTCTTTTTTAGAAGCCTAACTTCGATCTTCAGCGGCGCGCGTTACCCTCTACTCGTTCAGGCAGCGAAGAATTGCAAGCCGAGCCGGGCGAAGAATAAAGCGGACTGCAAGTGCCCTGGCCAAGTTATGGCGATGAGGCTCGCGATGTTGAACTGGATCGACTACCACGCGGACTACTACCGCCAACGTACGTCCGATTCCTCGCCACCTCGTCGAGGGTGCATTCTGACCCGCGACGCCCTGCAGCCCCCGTGTACGTCTGCGACCCCGTCGAGCAAGGGACGTACGAACTCGTGCAGTACTTCCTAGATCGCACCGCGTTCATGACACAAAGAACGGAGGAGGAGCGCTGTCACGCAGCGTACGGGCAGCAAATCATCAACGTCGTCGATCATCCGAGGAACTACTGCCACGGCATCATGGGCGGATTTTATGGGCCGCGGCCTCCCCCGGCCCCCCGCCCTTTGGCCGCCCCTCCTGTGGAGTCCAAACCCCTTGTTTCCCCGCCCCCCTCTGGCCACCACCACTCGTTCGCCAAAGCCGAGCCAGCTGGGGATCACAAACCTTACCCCCACCACGGCGTCGATCGCAAACCCACCGTGCCTTCCGTCTACCCTGCATCATACAGCCCGAGTTCGACCTCCGTCAAGCAAGAGGCCTATGCGCCGTGGGACGACCGCAAGCCCGTCATTCCTTCTTCCCCGCATGCTCCTCGTAGCGTGACAGCCGTGAGCCAACCGTCTTACCCAGGATCCCACGCTCCTCGCTCTCGCACCACCTCCTCGTTCGTCAAGCAGGAGCCGCTTGACGGGCACATGTACCCTGCCTCATACGCCGCCGAGGATCGCAAACCCGTGCTTCCCCCCACTCCTCACAGTGGACGTACCGCCTCTACTGCGCGTTTCGCGCCGTACTCTCCCACTTCCTCCTCCCGCACCTCCCGCGCCTCGCGTCCCGTCCAGGTCAAGCCGGAGCCCGTGGATTAGCCGTTTCGGACACTCGCCCCTGTCACCAGTTGTCTAGCTTTTGTTCTTATTCTCAGGCTGAACGCGTGACTGTAGACCCTTTGACTGTACTGTTCTGACGATTTTGCACGACTTGTGTTACCTTATTGTATACTTATGTCCGATGTTCCTACTCGTCCTAGTAGCATACAGACCGCTTGTATCCCTTCTGAGATTACAGGTCCCTTTCGCAATCCATCCGTAGCTCGCAATCTAAGCTGTTGCCATTTCCACCTCGTCGACGGATCTGCTCTAATGGTGCTAACAAATGGACGTTTCCAACCCGCGTCCGGCATGGGATGTAATAATAGGCCACAAGTTATGCACAGTGTATCTAGTCCAAACAGCCTCAGTCGTTCAGAAAACACAACCCGGATCGAATATCCCACCACCAACATGCCAAACGTCCGGATCCTCCGCCAACCTACGCCTTCATCCTTTTAGCAAACAAGGCTTGTACGCGCAGCAGAGGACGCGACAGAGGCCTGC
The DNA here is from genome assembly GCA_012932865.1 of Amylostereum areolatum. Classification (NCBI taxonomy): domain Eukaryota; kingdom Fungi; phylum Basidiomycota; class Agaricomycetes; order Russulales; family Stereaceae; genus Amylostereum; species Amylostereum areolatum. The sequence goes on along the minus strand of SAXG01000044.1, from coordinate 12,224 downwards.
TATCGCCGCGCGAAGCCAGCCTTCGCCAGTTCACGGAGGACAAGTCATCGTCTTGAGAGGGATGACAGGAGCCAAGCCTGTTTGGTCCCAGGTCGTCGAGTGGGCCGAAGGTGCGATTCCGGAAACGACGCCGAGGCTGGCGCCGAAACGACGCATCGTCGCCGGTGAATCCTTCCATGGGCTCGGGCTCCTCGCAGAAGGTCGTACAGCCGAAGACCGACTCCCTCGCAGCGTCCTGCGCTTCGGCGTCGGTGTGCAAGGAGGAGTGGGGTGAGCGGGTCGCTGAACTGTGGATGGAGGTCGCGCGTGCAGTGGCGGGGGATAACGGAGCGTGGACGTTCCCCGTGTAGCCAGTGTGGGCGCCTCCGGACCCGTCGCACGAGTCTCCGAGACATATGGTCTTCAGTGTACCGACCAGCGGGGAGAAGATGAGCGAAAGTTTGTGGAAGACGGTAGAGAGCGGGTTTTGGCTTTCATGCGTGGCGTGCGGGTATTTCTGGAAGCGATGTTTGATCGGGGAAGGAAAGGCCCTCTCCACCGAGGATCGGATGGGAGACATCTCGAGCCATACGGAGGTGGTGGTGGCGTAGCTAGCTGAAGCAGGCATCGTAGGAGAGAATGGCCCGGTATTGCTGGTAGAGATGAGTAGAAAAGACGAGAGAAGAGGGAGACGTTATATACACGAGAACACCTTCTGCTTCAGGGTGGAAATTTGGAAGACAACACTGGCGATCTTGTGTCAAGGACATCGCCGCGCGCGGGACCAGTGACCTTATTCTTCTTGTCCGGCGAACGCTCACAAAAGATGATTGTGTTGTCCGTACATCATCGTGAGAGCAGGCGACCGGGACCGAGACCTCTATCCAAATTGAGTAAGTAGAACGGGAAGGAAGGAGAAGGGATGAGAATGTCCACACGACAAGCCTGACTTCAAATCTACCCTCGGCGACAACCACCAGAACGATTGTCTTCTGGTTAGGTTAGCGACGGGAGATCAGCGACAAGTGGGAATAACCAACGCTTCGCGAAAACACACGGGAGGTCCATTGTCCACAACCCCCCCCCTCCCCGCTTATGTGTACTGCATGCGCGTCACTTCCAGCCATCCTCCACTTGATTCATCATTCGCCACGGCATCTTGCTGATCTGAAAGTTGCAAGTCAGAACTCATGAAAGTTTTCCATCACACGGCTCATGCAGGCAGTAGATGAAAAGCTGGGTAGATTTCAAAGTAAAAGTACAAGTCACGACCCAACATCCAAAAGTAATCCATCAGACAAACGCGCAACTCGCAGGCAACGCGTCCAGGACACCCGAAGGCATCCCGAGCAGCGTCGCCCAAACGTCCTCGAGCCCGCCCAGAAGGACAAGGCATGTTCTCTGTCAAACGAGTGCGCGCGGAGGTCATCGACTGGAGTTGAAGGATGTGGCATGTGTAAACATGCAAGACTCGAGTTAGTTTCTGTAAACAGATCCTAGCTGAGTGTGGTCTAAGGAAAACAGACAGCGAAGAGGGGAGCTTATATATGAGTGGAGGGCCAGGTGCCAGGGGGACCCCGGGAGCTCCCGAGGCGCAAATCGAAGGTCCGTGCGCCAGGCGGAGGGTCGGGTAAACTGATCCCAGCGTTCGCGATACAGGTGTGTCGCTGGGTAGTTTTATGTGTCCAAAGAAACTTGATACTATACATGTTGCACGTTGCACTTCCGTTTCGTTCAAGGGCATGTACACATGGTATGGTTCACATGTTTTCCTGGAGACTTATCGCATATAAGAATCGCATCGTTGACGTATGGCAGCCTTACATTGTACATTGTAAGGTTGAGGGTGATCTCGAGTGATGATACTTCGCATGACGCTTTTGTGATCGTGAGCCTCGTCGTTAAACCCTTTGTACAGTGGGAGCTGACGCGCATCTACATGTCGGGCAGTGAGACAACCCTCCCACACACTCTTGAGCCAGCTGCCATATGCGTCTAGAATAGCATATATTATGTTCGTGATACATCATGCTCAGCGTGGTTACTTCAGCTTAGAGAACATCTCTTTCGACAACTCCAGCGTCGCGATTTCAGCCTCACACGTCTTCCTCTACAATGCGAGGAACGCTCAGAATGCAATCGGGCCCCATGATGAAAGAGCGAACGACGAACCTTCTCCTCGTTGAACAGACGCACATTTTCCGGCACAGTCGTCTCGTACTCTGGCTGCGCCTCCTGCTTGAGGACTTTCTCAAGGTTCAGGCGTGAGAGGTCAAGCTTCTTGTCGATTTTCGCGATTTCCGTGTCCAGATCCACGAGACCCTATGGAAAAGTGAGTATTACTACTGAGAAAACACAAGATAGCCACATACCCGCACGAGAATATGGATGCCGATAGTTGGCGTGAGGACCGCGGATCCACAACCAGCCGGAATCTCAGTTACGTTGCGCACGACTTGTATAGATTTGCATCCCTTCGTGAGCGTAGCCATTGTCGGAATCTGTGACTCAAACAATGCTGCATCGGCATCGTTTGTAATATGGAGGAAGGCTAACGACGAGTCAGCCTGGAAGTAGAATAGCGATCAACCTCAACTTACTTTGGATGTCCGAGTAGAGGCTGTACGATGTCGCTAGGGATCGGATGTTTCGGATGGCATTGAAGGTGAGATCAAACTGTTTATCTGCATTGTCATAAACAAAGGCTTGCTCCTGTGACCAAAATATAGTATTAGCATGTTGACGCCAGCGACTCGAAACGTACGCACGAAGACAGGGTATTTCGCTAACATGATCGAGGGCGTCTCGTCATCTGGCCTACGGGGCAGGCGCTGCCAGAGTTCTTCCGTCACGAATGGCATAAAAGGGTGAAGAAGGCGCAGGCCGTGGTCTAGGCAGGTATAAAGGGTTTGTTGCGCTGACGTGCGGGTTGTGATCGAGGCCGATGGTTCTGACATTGGCTTCATCGCTTCCTGTAGCACAATGAGCGATCAAACTCCCACTACGCAGGTGTTAAGTGCACGTACGATGTAAACATCGCAGAGCTCGTATAACCAAAAGTTGTACGCCACGTTGGTAGCAGCCATGAAGTCTCGGTCCGCCAGTTCTCGGTTGATCCCCTCCGCCGCGATGTTGAGCTTGTGCAAGATCCACTTTTCGACGAGGCTCTCGTTGCCCGTAGGCTAGATGAAAGTAATCATTAGCTATGCATAGATACGTCCCGACGATACGTTCATACCTGGGCAATAGCAGTTGGCCTGAATGACTCGTCAAACTTGAGCATCGCAAATTTAGTCGCGTTGAAGATCTTGTTGCAGAATTTACGGTAGCCCTCTACACGAAGAATCTCCAGGTTGATATCGCGACCTGATCGTTGTGAGTTATCGACCATATGGCCGAGTACGAAAACGCCTACCTCCACCACTGTAGGCACACAATGCAAATCGAAGAGCGTCCGTTCCGCATTGGGGAATGCCTTTGGGGAAGTCTTTCTTCTGGCCTGCTTTCGCCTTGGCGATCTCCTTCTCGTCCAAGTTGCCCTCGTAGAGCTTCTCGTGGAGCTTCTCGAGAGGCAGACCCTGGATAACGTCGATCGGGTCGATAACATTGCCCAATGATTTAGACATCTTGCGACCATGGGCATCACGGATCATGGCATGGCAGAGGACCTCCTTGAACGGCATCTGACCAGTCAGACGAATCCCGAGCATCACCATACGCGCCACCCAGAAAAAGAGGATATCCCAGCCCGTTTCAAGGATGGTCGACGGGTAGAAAGTCTCGAAGTCGAAGGTCTGCATGTCCGAACAGCGTTAGGAGCAGGCCATCGCGGGACGTTCGAGAGAACGAACTTTGTCAGGCCAACCCGTGATAGAGAAGGGCCAAAGACCTGATGAAAACCATGTGTCAAGCACATCTTCATCCTGCTCCATCGTAAACCTGGCATCGCCAGCAAGCTTCTTAGCGCGTTCTGTTGCCTCAGTGAGGTCACGACCAACCACCCAATACTTGCCGTCGTTGGGCTATCAGACTGTCAACTAGGGCTCAGTGCAGAGGATGGACTAAACTGACATCCTGCTCTTTGCCCTCGATGTTCACAAAATACGCTGGACAGCGGTGACCCCACCACAGTTGACGGGAAATACACCAATCTTGAATGTTTTCCAGCCAGCGGTACCACTCGGCCTCGGATTGTTTGGGTGTGATGATAAGCTCGCCTGCCCGCGTGCGCTGACAAGGAGTTAGTGAAACGAGCCCGTGCAATAATCAGTGTTGTTACCTTGATTGCCTCGTCCGCTAGGGGCTTGCAACTTACCCACCACTGGGGCTTCAACACAGGCTCAATGACATCCCCTGATTTGCTGATTCCCAGAGGTTAAGAATCCGGACAGAGAACGAAGGCGACAAGCATACCTGCAGACAGGAATTGCCATAGGATTGTCCTTGGTCTCAATATACAAGCCTGCCTCCGTGAGCGCTTTCACGACAGCCACACGGGCGTGGAAGCGCTTCATCCCCTATGTATGACCTGAGCTCCGTATCCATGTATGGGTTTACACAAAGAGGCACCTTGAACTTTTCGCCAGCGTTGGCGTTGAACGTCCCATCATCGTTGAGAATGTTGATGAACTCGAGCTGATGACGTACTCCGACTTCATAGTCGTTGATGTCGTGTGCAGGAGTTATTTTCACAGCACCAGTGCCGAATTCCATGTCGACCGCGATGGCGTCCGTGATAATGGGTATACGCCGTTCCACAAATGGATGCTTCACGAACTTTCCGTGAAGGTGCTGAGGAACTGGACGTCAATGAAGAAAGAAACAACATCATGCACGATTACTACCTTGTACCGCGGGTCATCTGGGTGTACGGCTACGGCGGTGTCGCCAAGCATAGTTTCCGGACGCGTAGTCGCGACTATGATCTTCTCGTCTACGCTCAGAGGGAAGCGTGTCATTAAACAACACAGCGTCAGCGACTAAGAACTTGCCAGAGCCTTCGATTGGGTAAGCGAATGAAGTGATAACGCCGAATTCGAACTTTTCCTTCGCATCGTACCCGGGAACGTTGAGCAGCGTGCGGCCTGTCAGTTGTTTTTGGTCGACCTGCGTGGCTTTCATGTCAGAATTCCAGCCCTATGTAATGGCAAGTGGCTCACCTCTAGGTTGGAAAGTGTCGTATTTAAACGCACACACCAGTTGACGAGACGGTTTGCTCGGTAGATGATGCCCTCTTCGTGAAGTCGGCAGAAGTTTTCTGTGACCGCCTTGGACAGCTCCTACATGTTCTCCGAGGTCAGCCTTCTAGGCATCTGCCTATGCGAGGGGGTGTCACGTACGGGGCTCATGGTAAAAGCAGCACGCGACCAGTCGTAGCTTCCGCCAAGTCGATACAATTGAAGCGTAATACGCTCTTGATAGCTGTGACAACGTTAAAGATAACTAAACCGGAGAAGGGACAGACGTACTCGGTTTTCCAGTCCATAACAGTTTCCAAGAACTTCTCGCGCCCAAGATCATGTCTTGTCTTTCCTGAGGATTTGAAGAGACGCTTCTCAACCACAGATTGAGTAGAGATGCCAGCATGGTCGAACCCTGGAATGAATAGCGAGGTCTTTCCCAGCATGCGGTTCCTGAGATTAAAGGGAGGTTCCGTTCATCATTTCTCCCGAGTGAAGAGGGGGGAGGGGTCAACATACCAGCGCATCAAGGCATCCTGAATGGCAGTCGTAAGTGCGTGTCCTATGTGAAGGCTACCGGTGACGTTTGGGGGAGGCGCGGGAATGACAAAAAGACCCTCTGGCTTGGGCTTGCCTTCAGGCGTAAGTTGAGGTTTAAAGAAGCCCTGCTCGAGCCACCAATCATACCAAGCTGACTCAACAGCGATGGGATTGTACGCGCTGGCCATAGGCTGTGATAGGTCTACCGATATAGATCCCAGTCAGGTATATCGATAGCCGCAATTAAACATATCACAGACCTTTCTTCTCTCCCTTGGGTGTGGTATTCACGAACTCCACCTCCACCTCCACCTCCTTCTTCTCCTTCTCCGCCTTGACCTTCTTCTCTCCTGCAGGCGTGCTGGCACCGACCTTGACACTCTTCGCAGCAAGCTTGGCTTCTTTTTCTAGCCTTTTGGCCTCCTTCTTTGCTATAGTCCGCGTCGTACGCGTAAGAACACCCTGTACGATCTAGAACAGGCGACACACACCTGCGCTCTTTGAGTTAGGAGTGGGACCATCGGAGGCAGGTGTGGCCGATCCTGACGGAGGGACGGACGCTGGCTGAGACATGAATCTACGATGCGGTAACCGTGGTGGGTGTCGAAGTAAGAGGAGAGATCGATGCAGCCTCAGCATCGACACACCGTGACTCGGGGAGATAATTCAAAGACGAAGTAAATATTCCCACGTGAGTACTGTCCTCACACACGTGATACGCGTTTGTACGCGTTCAGATACTACATAGATAGATTCACTGTTCAGATCGTCTCGGGCGACGTCCAGGATTCACTGCACTGTACTAAGATTGGAGAAGGTAAGATACGTCTCAACTACACACCCGTTTGATGACAGTCCATGTGCACGTACAGTACGACTGTAAGTACATGTGGTTCACTGCCCCTTCACCAAGCTCGCGTTATCCGTAAGAATCTTGTTGAGCGAGTCACGATGCAAACAGTTCTCGAAACTGAAGCTCTTTGCAATAGCATCCAACTCCGCCTCGCTCTTTCCCTTGAAGTGGTCAGCCCACTCCTTCACCAAAAACTCCGAGAGCAGAGTGATACGTGCAAGGCGACCGACGCGATCGGACATCTTCCACACCGGCCATGGGTAGAGGTTCTGGTTCTCCGTGGGGATCTCCTTCTGTATGAGGTCGATGAGCGGCTGGTAAACATGTTGTACTTGCGAAGTGTCCGCGCCCCACGCATCAACGGCCAAACGATGCTTCTTCGCCAGAAAGTCCTTGAAGAGAGTCATATATGGCGACTCGCGAGAGACGTGCACCATGCCCTGAAAGCCGATGTCTTTGTATAGCCAGATAGACCAGCTGAGACGGTCCTGATCGTCATTGTTAGCGTGCAACAGACGAGAACGACACCAGTCACACCTTGTTATAAATGGCCAGCTGGTCTTTCAAAACCAACATGCGTTCGTCGTTGATCAAGTCTGTCTTGCCCCCGTCGTACTCCTTGCGGGCATACACAGGCCCCCATTCGCCGTTCCATACGCACAACCCATGTGTATCCATCCACTCCCGTTTTTTTCTCGTAGCTCCGCCTTAGCCGCGTACGCTGCACCTCCGTGCTCTCGTATTTCTCCAGGGAGGCTGGGAAACCGAACAACGAGTAATCGTGGATGCCGTACCCAACATTGTTCCATCGTTTCCATGCGTCGCCAAAATGCGTGAAGTCGGATGCGAAGGTGTTACCGTCAAAGAAGATCGGGTGCTTGTCGTCGATCGCTCGAATGGCGTCGTGCACGCGATTGTACCATTCAACGACGCGCGTATGCTTTGAGTCGGTAGGCTCGTTGAGAGGGTTGTAGCCCGCGATCCAAGTATTCCCAACGTAGTGCTTTGCGAGCTCCTCCCACAGCCAAACGGCACGGTCCTGGAAGTCCTTGTGAATCCAAAAATTCGCGATATGCCCACCCGCGTCCGAGTGCCAGTCAGTGTTCTGCCCTCCGGGGACGGTGTGCAGGTCGAGGATGGTGTAGATGCCGTGCGTGGCGCATAAGTCTATGACGCGGTCGAGATGCCTGAAACCCTCCGGCTTCAAGACGCGGGGGTTCATATCATCTGCATAGAGTATAAGCACAGGCGACAACGGTCAGGAAAGCGCTGAATGAAGACCTTCAAAATGACGATAGTTGAAGGCGATCCGGATGCAGTTCAACCCCAAACTCTTGAAATATTGCGCATCGGCGTCCCGGAAAAAATACTCCAGAAACTAAGCAGAGATGTCAGCAACAGCACATGTTCAGAATTGGATGACATACCTTGTCGAAAAAGAACTCTGACTTCTCGGCCCCAATGGTTTCTGCCAACTGGTCGCGAATTTGGAACTCACATCCCGGATAGCCTAAACGACAAACATGAGCAATAAGTCTAGGAACACACGGTACCCGAGCCTGCCTGATATGAAGTTCTCCATGCTGCACGTAGGTATGAGTAGATGGTATACATCGTTAGTGGCAGACACGCACTTCATCCATCCGCCGAGGCCCGCGCCTCTGAGGATGACCTCCTCGTCTTTATCGTTGACGATCTTGGTGCCAGATATTTTGAGGTAAGACATGACGGGAACAGGAAAAGGTTGGAAAGTCCATGTTCTGCGCTTTATGCGAGGGTGGTGGACCGGGAGGGAATGGTGGGCCGAATGGAGGAGGTCAGATGAAAGAATTGGAGACAGTTTCGACTCCCAAGGACAGTTGTCGGTCCGAGGTTACGCCGTCGACGGTCCCTCGTTGAATGTTCTTTCCGGACTTGGGGGTTGTCCAAATCTGCAAAGGATAGCACCGGCGGTTCAAACGTGTCAAGCACCAGTGGAAGCAGCTTGAGGAAACAGCGACAGTTGGTGTGAGAACAGGAAGGCAATTGAAGTCGCGACCCGCGAGAGGCGTTTGTCTTGGAATTGAAGCCAAGAACAGTCAGTGCCACCACCAACATCCCTCGGGCTCTTTACATTTCCTCGACATACTGACAGAACGACAGACGGCCAAACACACACAGTCTCGACATTGAACGTTCTCATGAACGACCTTTCCGCAAACGGGCAGGACAGTGACCATGCAGTACACGATCTGGTTGGTGGACCCTTTGCCGTCGTTGAATCCGATCCCGGTGCGTCCCCACCCCTCTCTCTAGCCCTCCGACTTTGATGTTTATTCTGAAGGTGTGTTTACCAGTCTCATCCGTAGCCTTGGGATGCGCGGTCTTGAAGTCGTCGAATTGTATGGCATCGAACCGTGGGCTGTCTCCCACCTGAAGCCGCATGGCCTCATTTTCTGCTTTCTATGGCACAAGGATGCCCATCGGCCTGCCGACTTCGATGACCCATCCGCAGAACAAGTCTGGTTTGCTAACCAACTCAATGATGACGCCTGTGCGTCCCTCGCTATCCTCAACGTCCTCCTTAACTGCCCTGCATGCGATGTTGGAGATCAGCTACACGAGTTCAAGGCTGAGACGCAGGCCATGTCTCCTGTGGTGAGCCTTTTTCTCTGTTTCAAGCTTACCGAAGGATAGATCTTTCGCAGTAAATGACCGTCTGTATCTCAGATGAAAGGCCTCGCGATCTCCAACTCACCATTCATTCGCCGCGTCCACAACGCGCTCGCACGGTGCGCCGTTTATGGTTGCTCATACCATATTCTTCCGTCTAACTTCCCGCCCCTAGGCCATCTGACATTCGCGCAGCCCAAAATACTCTATCTATATCCACTGTCGACCACGTCCCCCAACCAGATGACCCTCCCACGAAACGCCGTAAAACCACTTCTACATCTACCCAGAAACCCAAAGGAAGCAACACGGTGGATGAGCAGGGCGAGGAAACATTTCACTTCATCGGCTATGTACCTGCCTACGGTAAAGTATGGGAGTTGGACGGCCTCAAGTCGGGTCCTCTTGAAGTCGGGGAGATGTCGGCAGGAAGCGCCAACTCGCCCCACAACACGGAAGAATGGATGGATATCGTCCGCCCCGCTCTCCGAATGAAAATGGACAAATACGGTGGTTCAGACGGTGGTGAAAATATCCGATTCAGTCTCATGGCTCTTGTCGACGACCAGTACGCCGTCGCTAGCGACAAACTGTCCTTTCTCAGGCGAGAAAGGACGGCCTTAGAAAGACGGTTAGACTCCACGTCAAGTGTTTGGCGACATCAGGTATCTCTCTTCCACCGTCTTGCGCAGCAGTCTCGTTTGACCGACGCATCGCCAGGTCGATCCAGCTTTGCTAGACAGTTCGGACAACGTCTTCTCGACTTCTGTTACGAACTCTAGCCATGGCTTCGCCTCTGACTTTGGGTATCAAACCATCCAAATGCAGCGACGTGTTTATGAGTTATCGGAAGATGAGTTGGTCCCGGCGTGGACAGCCTGCATGCAAGAAGCTATCCGCGCAAAGGTCGGGGTCGACGACGAGCTTTCCAAGTCGATGAACGCTAGCGTAAGTCTGTGCTACTGCCGTTGGTTTCAAAATCTTTTCAGAAGGTTTTCGGGCAGGATGATCATATCAGGCGAACATGGGACTACGCGCCCTTCGTTCAAGAGTTCATCAAGGAAGCGCAAGAGCAAGGCTTGCTCGAACGCGTTGTTAGATTTAGAAGACGGCGACGGGAAGGCACATGTAGCAGCGCCGGGAGCGCGTAGGGCCAAGTCGAAACGCGAGACGTAAAACTAAATGGTAGCAGAACAGTAGCCTGCTATGTACAACACTATATTCTCTTTCATCCTTCTCTTGCTTTCGGATGAAGGAAGTTGGTACGGACACGTGACGTCTACATTAAGAAAGGCTGGTGTGATGTCGCGTTCGGACCACTTTGCGTTTCGCAGTCTTGACCGTAACCCTTTGTCTATAAGCGATGCTTGCATCCTATAAACAACCGCCACGACTAAGCCCCCGGCCTGCCACATTCTTGTCTTCAGCGTCCTCTTCTAAGATGCGTCCTACGACGAGGTCTCGTACCGGTAAACTTCCCGGCGCATCCAATTCGAAGTCCACCGCGCCTTCAGCTTCGGCCTCACTAGCTGCCACAGACGACGAAGTGTGGGTTGACCACGACGACTCTTCGTATTCTGAGTCCGACGATGATCACGGTATCCTCTTCATTGCTGCGTGACCTGGGATATGTCTTGACGATTGAATAGAGGAAATAGAGGATAGAATGGCCAAGCGCGGGAGGACGACCGTGAAGGCCCCATCTAAACGGAAGCAACCAGTCAAGAGTACACCACAAACGGAAGAATAAGGGTCGACTTCAAGCTCTTCCCTCAATGCCCCTAGATATACTTTATGAGGTTTGCCCACATCTCACATTCTACTTAACACCCGCCAAACGACCATACCAGATTTTTGGCCACTTGGCTCCTAGCGACTTGGTCCGCCTGTCACGCGTCACCAAAGCCTTTCGCCAACTACTTGTTTCAAAGCAGTCTGTATTCTTGTGGAAGCAAGCGTTCGAAGATCTCGTGGGAACACCTCCGTCCCCTCCCGACATATCTGAGCTCGAGTGGGCGAACCTACTTTTTGGCGGCTCTTTTTGCCAAGTGTGTACTTTCTCCTGCCGCTTCGTTGTCACTCTTCGCTAAATTTATCGCGCTAGAACTGTGGTGCAAAGTCAGTCCACAAGATTTTGTTTGCACTGCGCCGACGCCTCTGCAATAGCTGTATAACGACAAAGTAAGTTGCGACGTTGTCTAAGTCTGAGGATCCATTTTCAAAAAACGTCAGGCTGGTCAAGTCGGGCAACATCTCCATACCACCCCGGTATGGCCCTTATCTCTCTCCTTACAATGTCCGAAGGGTCTTGCCTACATACATTTGTAAGTTTGGCGAATCCTCCCTCAGGCTCGTCCTTCGTGACCATGATTTGATTCACGCGCTAGCCTATGAACGTCGTTGCACTGGCTGGTGGCTTAATCAATCCGATGTCAATAAGTTTTTTGAAGACCTGGATACCTTTTCCGAGGGAGCTCGATGGAGCCAGTTTGAGTTCTGTGTGCAAGATTTCATTAGTATCAAGGAGCAAGACATGGTAGTACACAACGAGGTAAGCTTCCTCATCTATATCAACAGCCAAGCCCCGCTTATAACTGGCTACATATCAATTGACAGCACACGCAGAAATGTGTCCTATGGGAAAGGATGAAGGCGGAACGTCGCAACGAGGAGCTTGCTCAGTCAAAAAAAGCTCGCCAAAACCAGTGGGTGATACCTTTTATGGGCGGCGACCGGGGACTCAAGCATAACATCCATAGAATCACGTCACTTTTCCTCGGGCTTGGGTTTGTGGAGAGTGACTTGTCGCTCATATGGAATCTGCGCGATGTATCCGTGGCCAAACCTCTTACCGACAAAGGTAAGGCCCATACATTGAGCACTACGCACCATGTTATTTATCGCAGTCGAAACCTAGCTTGGGAACGTCTTTATCCCATTCTGGAGCCCATCGCAAGAAGAGCAAAGGAGCATCGTCTCGAAGTTGAACTCCACACTCGTCGTATCAACCGCACCAAGGT